>JBBBDQ010000293.1:5785000-5812500 GCA_037127315.1 Ascarosepion bandense
GAGGCGCTCACGTGCGTAATTGCGTGTATATGTGTACATGTGGTCGCCGTCCCAATAATCACGAACCGCGCCTGCGCCATCAACAATCATATAGACGCGTGCATATGCGCGCACGTGCGCCTAATGGCAAGACGGTCGTCAAAATTTCATAGACTCTTCAAAGACAATGGGTTTTTAGAAACACTCTAGTCATACATGATCTTTCAACGTCATTCTCATATACCGAAACGATCACCCTACCACGTTATTATTTCCCACTCTTTCCTTCTCCTTTTACCAATCTCTCTCTTCCCCCCTCTCCCTCTCTCTCTCACTCTCTCTCTCTCGCTCTCTATCTCCCTATTTCTCTCTGTTTCTATCTATTTTAAACATGTGATCTTGCTCTTTTTTTATTCTGTCTCTCGATCACTTATTCCTTTTACCGATACTTCTCTAAATTGTGCTGTGTGGTTCAATAGATAACGGCTCAGAATCAGAAATCAAAGAGCCGAGTTCGAATTCCAGTTGAGTTCGTTACATTATTTTTTCGCTCAAATACTTTTGGTAATTGTATGAATCCCTCTATTCTTTCCCAATTTACATAATCTGATAGAGGTGATTTTTTAAGCGTAGCTAAGATATGACACAAAAACAAAAGTATGGAGCTTTTAATAAGGATCGAACACACTACACATCTGTAATAATTATAAGACAAGCTTGCTAACGACAGAAGCTTGCTAACCATCACACCACGTAAAAAATAAAATCCAAGTTTCACTCAACTAATCCTCGAGTAAAACACACCCTGACCCGGAATGGTAGTACTTGTAAGGGTCCCAGCTATGGGAAAATAGTTAACCCCCAAACTGGGGTCAAAATATTATGAAAATATAAAAATAATTTTTTATAGTGAAATTTTCAGCAATACCATTTTGGAGAAGAAAATATTACCAGGAATTCATTTTTGAAGGAAAAAATATTACCAGCAATATATTTATGTAGTAAAATATTACCAACAATACATTTTTGAAGAAAAAAAAATTAACAGCAATATATTTTTAAAGAAAAAATATATATACCAATTAATACATCTGACACTCGACAAAACCCTCTTTACAAAAATACGTCAATGAAACTTGATCTAAAAAACTGATTTCTTACAAAGAATACATTTTCTATTCATGCTATTCTATTGTAAAAATCTTGTCGGCAATAAAGAACCCATTGAAGTTGATATGCCGTAAAGCAAAACGAAAAGATTTCTCTCTCTCTCTCTCTCTCTCTTCCCTCCCTCCCCTCCCCTCTCTCTCCCTCTCTCTCTCTCTCTCTCTCTCGTCTTTTTTTACCCTTTTAAATTAATTTCTCCTGTTTTCCTTACTTTCCATCTTGTGTGCATAACAACTCGGAATAGAATTATTATCTTGAGTTCAAATTCCGATCGAAATCATTGTGTCACTTTCATTAAAATAACCTTGGGAAAGATATCGACCCATCTCTTCTCCCTAGCTTTAGTTACGTGTTAAATTGCAGAACAAACTGATTTTTTTATTTTTGGTTGAAAACCAGTCTAGGAGAAGGGCAACTCTGAACTCAAAGACGGTTGATCGTGTGGATGGCATTTCTACCCCGTAAAAACCTACTTGCTACGGTGACCACAACAGCAATTCACAACAGTTGTAAGATTTTAGATCGGTACTCCATAGGGAAGTCGGATGAAACTAGGAAGGGGGACTAGAAGGAGGATAACCCCTTGTCTAACCCCTTTTTATCAAAACTTTGTTACACATTTATATGAAACGATGATTTTTTTTTCTTATCTATACGACAGGTGCTCTCTAAGATGTTGCATACGGGCACGTGAGGATTTTAAAAACCACGTGCCCAGAAACCAGCATGGACATATGACCAGGCTTTCTTTTTTCTCACTTTCTCTGTCTTTTCTAACTTCTCTATCTACCCCTATTTGTTTCATCTATGTCATATTTCACGATCTTATTCTTCTCTGTTCTTTTATTTACTCTCTTCTTTCTTTCTACCTTTATATATATATATATATATATATATTGTAAGAAAGTTATGGAAAACGTAGGCTTTAAACCAACTGTTCATGCATTTACTTTTATAAAGACTGCTCGATACAACGTAGAGCTTTATATTGTAGTGGTTGTTACAATGGTTTATAAAAATAGTATCACTACACAAAAATTTTCGCATTTCGGAGCTACGTTTGCTCCCCATCTGGTGATAAGTTGAAATGAAAAATAAATTCTCGTATAATAGCAGGGACGTAAATAGGTAAAATGAAGGAACATTATTCTCTTAATTTTTTTTTTTCATTATTATTGCCTTGTTCTTTTAGGATGTAGACGATTATGGTCCTCCGCAGATTCCGTTTCTTTCTTATCTGTAAATTGCCGTGATTTCTTAAAAAGAAGAGTAGTTTCCTGTTGCTTTTCCCAATGTTTGAAATTTAGAGTTGTCTTTTTAATTAGACTGACAGCTATTCAAAGCTAGATACTATAATCTACCGTTATTTACAGCAAAACTAGCGATTGGGAAAAAAAAAGACTCATGTCTTTCCTAAAGGCATTTGTGTAAAATTGGAGGCAAAAAGACTAGTCAGAATTTAAACGCAGTCG
Organism: Ascarosepion bandense; assembly: GCA_037127315.1. Taxonomy (NCBI): domain Eukaryota; kingdom Metazoa; phylum Mollusca; class Cephalopoda; order Sepiida; family Sepiidae; genus Ascarosepion; species Ascarosepion bandense. The sequence continues at coordinate 5,787,619 of JBBBDQ010000293.1, forward strand.
CCGATTCCATGCTGATAACCTTGGATGGCAACCGGTCTAGGAAAAGGAAAATTGTGAATGTAAAACTGTATGTAGCACTGGTGAAGCACATACTATGCGGCGAAGGAATGACTGTTTGCAATGACTCTTCGTTTCTGGAAAGCATCTTTCTTAGCTTTCTAAAGGTCACGGCATTTCTCTGGTCAGTACTTAGATGGGTGACCGATTGGGAATACCAGGTGCTGTAAGCGTTTAGTGACGGATGTGTGTTGTGGTGCAGTGGATATCGGCTCGGAAAGGGAAATCGGTGAGCCGAGTTGAAACTCCAGTTGAATACCCTGCATTCACTTAAGCATTGGTATCCTTGGGAAAGGTATTAATCCGTCTCTTCCCTCCAGTTATGGATTAAATAACAAGGGTAGAAATTGGGGACCCTGCCCTTAAAAACAAATCCCAATGAACCTTGATACTCGAAAAAGAAAAAAAATATTACTAGACACAAAACTTATATAAAAACAACAATAAATTGTTGAAAGAAGAAAAAGGTATTACCAGCAATAACTAAATAAAATTTAGTTGGCAATAAATGACCCGCCGAGGTTGATATGCCACAAAACCAAAACCAACCAACCAACCAACCAACCAACCAACCAACCAACTTTTACTGAAACTATTCAGATAGTTACATTTCTGTAACTCTTTGAATTTAGCGTCTCCATTGTGTAGTACACGTTTTTCTACTTTCTCCGTTGCTGACAAACAGCATGCATTTGATTTTCTTACAATTAATTAACGATCTTAAACGTAAGAAAATCAGAGAATAACATCTCAAATCCCAACCTCTGAAGACAAATTTATTGGGTTCTATAAGGCGCGTCTGACAGGGGCCGGTGTTCAAACCTAAGAAAATCCTGTATTTCGAACGATGATTTTCAAGTCGTTTAAATATACCGGATTTGCGCGTACACGTTTAATATATATATATATATATATATATATATATATATATATATATATATAGTCATCCGCAGACAGATCTGTTTCGCTGTATCACAGCTCATCAGTACGGTTAGACTCCAATCGCTTTTTAATTAGAATTGAAACCCGACCGAATTGGTGTCAGTCGACGATTCTACCTCTGAGCTATGGGCGCTCGGTAGAAGGAGGCAGACTTTTTACAGGATGTGAGAGCGTAATATATATATATATATATATATATATATATATATATATATATATATATTACACTCTCACACTCTGATTGCGCACTCTGGAAGAATGGACGACTTTGAAGAAACAGAAGCATCTACGCATCGTTCATTCAGTAATGAATTAGAACACTCTTAGCTATTAGCGTATGTTTACATGGTATATCCCACGCTAAAAGTCAGCTTTATTCTACATAGCTCAGAGGTAGAACCGCCGACTGATGTCAATTTGGTCAGGTTTCAAGCAATTGGATGTCGTACTGATAAGCTGCGATACACCGAAACAGATCTGCCTGCGTATGACGACTATATAAATGAACTTTGTCCTTATACTATTTTTATCTTTATTTCATACTAAAAATTGGGATCTAATTAATGTCTTTTAAAAATTTAGGTTTAAATTCTACCTTAACAATTTTTTCCTTTTTTTTTTTTTTAATTTTTAATGAAATATCCTTTTCATTTCTTTTTTTTTTTTACACTTTTGAATACTTCCTTCATCTATGTACGGAACTTCACCATCTTTTCAAAGAACGACAAAAATTTTTAGTTTTATACTTGCTACAACAAATAATTCTATCTACAACCCATTCCAGAGCAGAGCGTAAAAATTCCTATTCCTTTGCCGATTATGCTATCTACACCACCTCTTTCTTCTTCGCCCATTTTCTCTCACTTTCTTCCTTCCTCTATGCATTTTCTTACTTCTTCCTCTTTGTTTATCTCAGACGCCATGTCACTAAAGGTTGAATGCTTTCAGTCAGTTAAGTGCCATACGTGATATACGCTTGGGCGATCATGTCTTTTTCGAGACATGCTTTCTGCGGTAGACTGGTTGCCGACCAAGGCTATAGAACCCAGTCTCTCCTGCTATTTATCCCATAACTGGAAGGAAGAGACGGATTAATACCTTTCCCAAGGGTATTTGCGCGTAAGTGAATACAATGGATTCAACTGGAATTCGAACTCGGTTCGCCGGTTTCTCGTTCTGAGCCGATATCCACTGTACCACAACGCACATCTCGAAGAATGCTTTACTTTCTACCTAAACCTGTCGTCTTTCTTTGATTCTTTCTCTTTGTCTCTTTGGCTCTTTCTCTCTCGTTTTCCTCTTTTTGTTTTTATTTCCTCTTTGTCCTATTTATGATTCCCCATTCTGGTTTCTCATTTTCCCTACCCCCTTTACCTTGTACACACAAAATTTCGCCAATAAAAAGAAGTGAATTTCCATCTCATTACAAAAAAAAAAAAAATAAAGTTAACTACCTGATGAGACATTGTTCTTTCAATGTCGAAAAAAAATGTACACTTTTTTAGTAGATTGTAGTTTGAACATGTTCTAAAATTTAATCTATAATATATATATACATATACATACATATATATATATATATATATCAACTGAACTGATAAATTGAAATATTCTTGCAATAAATATCTTTAGAAATAACTCTTTATTACACATACACATAGAGACACACGCGTGCATACTCATACACACGCACATACATAAACACACACATATACACACGCACACACACACACATATATATATATTTTCTTTGTCGATGACACAACTCGGAGTTTCATGCATTATGCAATCATCAGGCGCATTTTTCAAACTGGCAGTTAAATAGATTTCAATTTAAGTTAACTCGATGTTTATAGGAGTTATAACTTATAAAGTTAGGTTTCTGATTTTTAATATATCAAGAGTAAAATTTAAATAGACAAAAATTACATAGAAATAAAATTTAGAATTTTAAAACTAAAATTTTAAGTTGAAAACATTATTAAAATACAGAAAGATTAAATCAAGGGGGCGCTATTCATTATCATTAATAGTAGTATTTAAAAGAAAGAAAGAAAGAAAGAAAAAAGAAAGAAAGAAAGAAAGAAAGGGGAAGTAAGGGAGTGAGAAAGAAAAAGATAAATGTATAGAGGAATATGTATCAATCAGGAACTAAGAATTTAAGTAAACATTTATTTCTTTGGCAGCTTGTGGTCACTTTTTTGTTAAATAGATTAGGATTATTTATATGATTTAAGATGAAAAGTTTTCTAAAAGCCATAAATTATATGTCTCCTTTTTTTATTTTAAGATTTGCTTTTACCAAATATATTCCAGGTAATAATTGAGTTCTTATAATTTTCTTTTAATTTCCAATAGTATATGGATAAAGCAGTGCTTCTGCTGTATTTACTGTTGTTTAAAGACAACATATGGTTATGAAAGTGAATTTTCCACACGTCAGCAGTTACTCCAAAGAAAAATCTGACATCATCATCCGAATGAATGCGAGCTCTATCAAACAATACTTTCGGATATACACTAGTTATTCAATTGGCAGGTCTTCTTTTTTCAGCAGTTTCTATTGGTAGTTGGGTAACTGATATTATTCAGGTGGACTAAGTATTTATTTGATATCATATTATTATGTTGTGAAATATTTTTATCAATGCTCTTAATGCAATTATAACTGACTTTAACATTGTCTTCATTAAATTTTTTAGTATGGTTGAATGGTAGAAATGTTTGAAAATTAAATTTAAGAATAATTTTTCAATGTTTATTTGGCCATTACGGCTGAAGAGTGGGGGGTTAAAATAAATAAAAGATACGTTTACGTGGTTTCTGCTTATTTATGCCTACCTTGTTTTTCAAAGAGTATTCTGAACTAACGTTCGGTTTACTTTTTTTTCTAACGCATTAATGTATTTAGTTTTGGTATTGTCCAACATTTTGTTATTGCTAAAGTTGGCACTAGAACGGAATCATCGAGCACTGTCTCATTAACACCTGTATAATATTATTGTACATGTGTGTATACTCAGAAGTATATTTATTAATATGCATAACTATATATATATATATATATATATATATATATATTATTATTATTATTATTATTATTATTATTATTATTATTTCGTATTTTACAATATTTTTGTGTAAATTTGGTAAATATATCCGTTAACATGAGATGTGTTGTTTTCATATTTGCGTAAATTAGACGACAATTTAAGCACCTCATCCTGCATATATATATATATATATATATATATATATATATATATATATATATATATATTCTAAACATACGCTGTTAAATATAAGAGACAATGAATGTCTATTATGTTTAATCATGAGCCGTTCTAAACATCGTATTTTTGCTTTAATTTCAGTTGAAAATAAAGACAAAAATTCTCCAACATTTGGATAATTATTTATTGGTTTTCTTCTAAGCTTTCGGCTCACATGAGCCATCTTCAGAGAGGTTGTTTAAACTGAAATATTATAAAATCTACCATCACCGACGATATTATTTTGTGTTGACATAAAACTCCGCTTGGCAACGGCAATAGTTACCAAAAATAATAAACGCAGTTCTTAAGTTTGCGATGTGGTTTTATGACGTCACACCACGGGATAGCACGAAATGACAACAAAACCGTGTAGTCAAATGCAATGTAATATGTTATTTCCTGTTTTAAAGTTGATTTTATTGATTGTTGGTTGTTTCGATTTGATGTGCATGGCCTCCAATATCTGCAGATTCCTCTTACTGTGTGTATGAGTAAGGATCACCGTATTGTTGACCAAAATCTGTCTTATATTACCTACATGTTTATGTTTTTCAGAGAAATGTTATTTAATAGTACTCTGATCAGAAAGATGACATGTAATTCTACGGGAGAGCGTGGTTGTAGTAAAACCAATATATGTACTAGGTTTTTGATTAGTATCAGAGATGCAATCTCTGAATGGGCATGTACATTGGTACAATACATTGGTTTTTTGTAGAGAATTTAGTTTAGTGCTTGTTGGGATATATATATAATAATAATAATAAAACCGACTCTGTACGTATTCTAATCTTAAAATGCTACACAAGTAATTTTTAAAGACCACGAATAACCAGCAGAATCTAACTCCGTTATTGTCCTCGGCTATAGAGCTTTGGACAAAGAGGGGGAAAAAAAAGAAAACTGCGTAGGAGTTTTTGCTCTGTGTATATATATATATATATATATATATATATATATATATATCCTGTTATCTTCCCTCACTACACTATCCTATTATGTAAAACACTGCGCATCAGTGGCAATTATGCCTTGCTTAGGGTGACACGATTATTAAAAATTATATATTAAAAAATATATATTGGCATTTTATCTCTAAATAAATATACAAAGATATATTTGATATATAAAAATACTTTTACACATGTAAATATATTTTACAAATAAATATATATATTCTTTTAGCATATATATATGTGTCATCTAAATTAAAAATGTAAATAACACTGCCATTGCATTTTAGCATTTTAACAGATATATTTACTAAAATTACACAAAACTATCTTGAAATAATAATAAGTAAATTTATTCAATAAAAGCGCTATTGACTTCAACCAGGGACTCAGACGACTTTGGAATTTCCTGTAAATCTTCTTGACGGTCTTCTAGTTTGAGTTGGTGAACGCCAATATAATTCTTACCTTTAGTTCATCTTTGGTGTGACACGGGGATTTGTTGATGTCCCAGCATTGCCCTACACAAAATAATCATGGGAGTGGCAAGAAAAAGAGGCAGGTAGCCAGATGTAAAAATTTGGTCGCATAAATTTCTGACAGCCATGATGGGGTTCTCCTGCTTTTGCGTCATGGTGCAGAGTGTTTTACCAAGCACAGAATTTTCCAGCAGCCACCCTCTGGACACAGAGCAGTACTACCTCCCCATAGCACTTAATCTAGGGCTCCATGTTGTGTCTGGGGTCCTGTGGGAATATGAATGTAGGCATAATCACTAGTGATCACTTCGAACACCATGAAGTTGACTGGATATATCATCCAACTCTTTCCGAATCCTGAGAAATGGCCTCAGATTGACAGCCACACACTCTGAAATGATTCCGGCGCGCATGCCAAGAAGTATAGCATGATGTTTCCAAATTTCTGGCCGGGTGAATTGCGTCGGGGTGCTCTTTTTCTCATAGATGGTGCCCAATTGACTCTATGATATTGTGCACTCAACAGAATCAAAAACAACGCGCATGCGTGAAATTAAAATATTAAATGGTCATAATTTACCCATCGCTCCCTGCATATATATATATATAGATATATATATATGACAAAAAATAAAGTCATTGATACTGAGATCAACAGCCAGTGGCATCCGTTCCTTTTCATGCTTAAACGAAATTTTGTGGCTATCGATTGTGTTTAAGCATGAAACAGACAGTCACCGCTTATATATATAAGGAAGGATTGCTGCCTAAATATATGATAAATGTGTATATATTTGTGCTTATTATTTATTTATTTATACGGCGGTGAAGCAATGTAAAATGCTTTTCAATTATACCACTCATTTCTTTATATGAAACTAGCAGTATAGCCCGGCGTTGCTTGGGTTTAGTGAAAGCTTTAAAACAAATCCATGGTCCTGGAGCTCAGACTCTTTGGACGTTGGCACGAAAGACTAAAAAGCAATAGTTGTTTCCAGCTAAAGCGAAACCGTAGACTTAAATGAATGGATGTAAGTCAAATTTTGATTTCCTTCTATCGATATCAAATGAGTTTTTTCGTCGTAAACTGAATTTTGAAGGCCAAAATAAGTCCTCTGAGTAAATGGTATCATGGCTGAGACTAAGAACTAAAATTATACTTACTTAGTGCCAAACCCGAAGCAAAAACTAAAATAAAAGGTCTGAAAAAATACAGACACACAGGCAGATAAACAGACACGCACACAAACATCTTCTCTTCTATATATATATATATATATATATATATATATATATATATATATATATTATCGTTTTTCTGCACTATTGTAAGAACTGCAACCTTAAAACTTTTGAATATAATTTCTTATGTCTTTGTCTATGAGTGTATCAAATTTGATTAAAATCGGACCACTCCTTCTATAACCCGATCTTTTCGATTATCGATTTTCGTATTTATCGGCGGTACCTCGACACAAAACCTAGCTAAGAACACTCGCAGACGCTTATAGTACAACTGTGTAAATTTTCAAGAAAATCGGTTCAGCCGTTTTGGTGTCTATAGGTAACGGACATACACACACACACACACACACACACACACACTGACACACACACACACAGACACACACACACACACACACACACAGACAAAGTTCCATTTATAAATAAGTTTAGATATAGAATTATATTTTCACTTTCTTTTGAAGAATTATTGTTTACTTGAATCTTCTACAGTAATATATGTATTTTGCTCACAGGCTGCGAAATAACAGTAAATAATATACGCGAAATCTAAGACTAAATATAATCAAATTGTTTTTCTGAAATCTCATTTAGAATGTTTTTCTCTTTGACTGATGAATGGTTTGCAAAAGTTGAAATCAATTTTTGATCGATTTATACGGAAAGATTTTCTCTGATTTCTGCTCAATAAAAAACAATAACAATCGATTGTTGGTGTTAGGTAAAGCAGCTGAATATCGTCTATCACTAGCAAGTCTCATACTGATAATTCTAGATTATAAGTTATTTGGGACTAAACGAACTTCCACACAGAGACACAAACAACATCGTTTCTAGAGTTTTATTGGGGATAAATATCTTCGCTTTTAACAAATATGATATGTTGATATTTGTGAAAAAAGGCTATCTAAACTTATTTATAAATGGAACTTTGTCTGTGTGTGTGTATGTGTCTGTGTATGTGTGTGTGTGTCCGTTGCCAAAAGACTCCGAAACGGCTGAACCGATTTTCTTGAAAAATTACATAGCTGTACTATAAGCGTCTGCGAGTGTTCTTAGCAAGGTTTTGTGTCTAGGTACCCCGGATAAATATCGCAAATCGATAATCGAAAAAATTGAGTTATAGAAGGAGTGGTCCGATTTTAATCAAATTTGATACACTCATAGACAAAGACATAAGAAACGGTATTCAGAAGTTTCAAGGTTGCAGTTCTTACAATAGTGCAGAAAATCGATAATATATATATATAAAAAGCAACCACGAATAAAAACTTATTGAATATCGATACTAGGAAATCAAGATTTGACTTACATCCATTAATTTTTCTTTCAGTCTACGGTTTCGCTTTAACTGGAAACAACTATTGCTTTTTAGTCTTTCGTGCCAACGTCCAAAGAGTTTGAGCTCCAGAACCATGGATTAGTTTTAAAGCTTTCATTACACCCGAGCAACGCTGGGCTATACTGCTAGTATTATCTATTTAACGTAGACTTTTTTCGTTAAACAATAGACACAACAGAAAAATTAAACGTATTAATATTATGTTGCACCAATTTTCTAAAGTGGAATATTCCTTCCTCTGTTGAAAATCCGCTCCTAAATTTGCAGCTTTTACCAGTGCTCGAAATCCGACCCTCCATGCAAGTCGACAATTATTAGCTCAGCAAACGAAGAAATATATTCTTTAAACCTTATTTTTCTTAACTACCGTGTACATTTAGTAGCTGGGATGCTGCATTCTTAATAAGAATAATATATATATATATATATATATATATATATATATATATATAAACGGAAATTACTCATGAAATTAACATTAGCTTTCGAGTACTGAATCGAAATAAGTTTGGTAAAGTACCGTATACAAAGAAAAACGTACAGTATTGTTGTGTCATATCAGTCCTTCTATATAGCAGTGAAAGCTAAATGCTCCTCACAGATGCAGACGAGACTCGAAACAACAGAATCCAAAGAATCAGCAATATTATTGATCCTGACCAGGCCTCTCGGTTTCAGTCACTTTCCCACCGATGTAATGTAGCTTTCTTGTGCCTTTAATATAATTACGTTTATAGAAATTTTTCAGATGAACTCTTCGGTATGGTACCTAGACTTTATTTATTTAAGCGCAGTTGTAGATTGGCGGCAAGGTCTCATCAATTCACTGTCAAATTAGCTAGATATAACCGTAAGTTCTATGCTAATAGTTTCTTCTATCGGACTTCACGCTTGTGAAACTCTCTTCCGCCTCCATTTTTTATGTTCAAAAATTTAAATGCAATGTCAATCGTTATCTACTCGCTTCTTGATTACTCTTCTATTGTTCTTATTATGATTTCATTATTATTATTATTATTATTATTATTATACTTTCACACTCAGTAATGTCTTGTGTTAGTGACTTTCCTCCCTTGCATGGAGTGAAATGATAAAAAATAACAAAATGATAAAATTTATTTAGAACTACAAAGAAGAAATTGTGGAGAGCCGTTATCGCTAATATTCTGATAGAAGAAAAATGAAGCAGGCACAGATATTAAACAAATTGTAGACATACTCGATTTTATTATGTACACACCAGCACACATTTACATTTACAATGATACAGAAAACCTAGTTTCGGAAAGAAAGGAAATATACTCTATTAGTTTCGTCGCAGATCTTAAGTATATGTGTATATCTTGAAATGCGAGTGCTTATTTGCCCCGTAAAGTGAGGGTGGGTAACTTAGGACAAGCGAGAAAGAGAAAGCAAAAGGAGGGTAAAAAAAAACTGTACAATAGTAAGACGTCTATGTCCGCAGGGGTAAAGGAACCGCTCCGTCATCGTTCGGTTGGAGTTTTGTACCCCATCGCACGTCAAACCTGAAAACAGCTTCGGGGTGTAGCGACCGCGTTCTGCTCACTCAATGAACAGAGTGTGACCGAATAGGCTATTTCCGTAACACTTCCGTGTTTCCCAGTGGGTGGGTGGACAAGGTCGGTCTCTCAAGCAATTCCTAAGCAAACTAAAAAAAAAAAAAAAAAAAATAGAAAGACGATTTTTATTTGTTAGGCGTTGGAGAACAACACCCAAGACCGTGTGCCGTACAAAAGCACAGCAAAATAAATGTCCTTGCTATCATTCTCTCGGTCTCACGAGATTTTAAAACTAATACAATTCACTGATTTCTCCTTTTTTTTTATTCTCGCAATAATTTTTTTCTAATATTTTTCTAGGTTTTTTTTATTTGTTTTTTTTTTTTTCATTTATCTAAGGGTGTATTTATTCATTTTTGTTTTGGTTGTACCCAACTAATAATAATAATCTCTTTTCCTTTCATCATCACTAAATTCTCATTTAATACTTGGACTTTCCGTGCCCGCTAACCACTTTTTGTCCGCATGTCGCCTCGGTTTTCATAGCTTTTTATTCCCTTTTGTGTTTGTATTTCAATTCTTTCTAACTTTTCCTTTTGTCTAAGCAGATTTCTTCTTCTTCTTCTTCTTCTTCTTCTTCTTCTTCTTCTTCTTCTTCTTCTTCTTCAATTTTTTCTCCCCGCTCTTTTTCCTTCTCTGTTTTGTTTTCTTTCATCCACTCTCATTCACCCCTTCTTTTTGGATAGTAATTTTCCACTTCTTTTCTCTTTCATTCTTTAATACTTTCTTTTTCTCCTTTTCACATCTTTTCTTCCTTCCGTAATTATTTTCTTTTCTTCTTCTTCTAAAAGTTTCTTGAATCCCTGTATCTTGCTCAAGTTACTTTCCCAACAAAATCTTAACAGAAAGATATATATACATTTTTTCCACCGATAACTCATATTTATTTTTTCATTTCAAAATTGATCTTTCATAACATATATGAACAACCGAAATGTGTACAGAATTAGTACTAGAAAAGGTAAAATACAAATGAAATCCAAAGAGGATGGAAAATGAATATTCATTTTTGAACAGACTGTTTGACTAAAAAGTTTGTTCAATTTATTAATTACAAACAAAACACAGTTTTAAAAACATTTTTTAAAAATTAACTTTATTGAACAAAATATTGACAGTTCTATTTCTCTAAAATCTGCCACCTTTTAGGCAAATTCCTAATTCCATTTTCCTATAAAGTTTTGTCTCTCTCAGCAGAGAACTGTTCGAGGAAATTTTTTTAGTTTTTCAAAAATGTAAACTATTTTCCATTAAGAGCTTTCTTTAAAAAGCGGAATAAATGGTATTTATCAAGGTGTAATATCTAAATACGACAGATGAATAAAACTTCTTATTCATGATTTAACGATGTTGGCCTGATCATCAAAAAACAGTTCTGATGTAATATTATGCACTTTAAATTAATTCTAACTGCTTTTCATCGACTTTATTATTTATAAGAAATTCTTGTTCCGAAAGAAGCTCATAGTAAAAGATTCCTTTCTAATTATACAAACAGAACATTACCTATTTTGGGTAGAAGGTCGGCTTTTAGTACAGTTGGTATTAATTTATATTACTTGCATCTAACAAGAAAACTGTAAGCAACAGAAATGTGATTCTACAGAAGGATACTGAGCATTCCACGACCGGCCGGAGCGAGCGGGAAATGAGTAAGTGTTAAAGAAAATGGCAACAAAGACATTGTACACGCAGAATCAGAAGGAAGCAGCTAAAAGTACTTGGACGCATAATAAAGAAGAAGAGCTTGGTAAATTTAACCGTCACAAGGCGTACCAAGGACAAGAGAGATAAGGAAAGTGAGTGAGTCACTTACCTGACGATCTTGTGTGAATAAATGGCGGAACGAGGATTGAGAGCCATAGCAAAAAGAGGACAGCTGCTAAGCGCCACAAAGAATAGGAAGCTTTGGAGAGCTATGATCACCCATTTCCTGAAGAGACACGACACATAGAAAAAATATCTAATCAATCAGAAATATTTACTAATATTTTGACTATCTAAAATTTTGTCTATATTTCTAAAATGAGGTAGTATTTACAGTATTTACATTATTCGGACTATTGTCCTCATCTTTGTTGCCATATGTACGATGTTTCAGCTGTTGTACGCTCCGGCCTTCCTCAGGTGCTAGAAATTTCGAACCGAACCCTTTATTACAATTACTGGGGTATATCATCCTCATTCCTTGCGTAGAGTATCAATTGGAAGTCATGAGTTATCTCCCTCTAACCCTGTAAGTTACTTGTTCACCACTTTTGTAGCCTGGTATTGAACTCACAACTCTAAGAGTAAAGTCAGGACTTAACCAACGTCTATATCTACTGGTCCTTAACACGGTCCAGTGCTACAGCAGTGATGAACAAGTAACTTGCAGGGTTAAAGGTAGATAACTCATGAATTCCAATCGGGGCTTTGCGCAAGGAATGGGGTTGATATACCCCAGTGATTGTAATAAAGGGTTCGGTTCGAAATTCCTAGCACCTGAAGAAGGCTGGAGCATACAACGGCCGAAGGTCGTACAAATGGCAACAAAGATGAGGACAATAGTCCGAATAATGTAAATACTGTGTAAAATTTTATTATGCATATCGAGGATTGTTCGTCATATTGTAAATAAATATTATATAATTGTATATTTCTTAATATCTATTTTTAATTTTATATATATATATATATATATATATATATATATATATATATATATAAATTGCTATGAGTTGTAAAAAAAAGTTATAACCTAAAAAGATTTATACTAGATATTGTAAAGTTATTGATTAATGAGAACATATAAAATTGAGAAAAATAGATCAGAGATTACAGAAGAATAAGTAAATAATAACTTACTTTAATAATGTTCCAAAATGACTTGATATAAATTAAAAGAAATATTAGATTAAGTTATAATAGTGAAAAAGCTATTAAGGAAGAAATTCATTAAACAAAATATAATATGGCATAACTTACTTTATTCAATTCATTAAGGATGAAATTCATTAAACAAGCTATTGTAAGGCGAAACTTATTTTAATCAATTTATTAAAGATGAAATTCATCAGACAAGGTATAATATGGTGAAACTTACTTTAATCAATTTATTAGGGATGAAATTCATTAGGCAAGTACTGTAAGGCGAAACTTATTTTAATTCATTTATTAAGGATGAAATACATTAGACAAGATATAATATGGCAAAACTTACTTTAATCAAATTAATTAAAAATGAAATTCATTAGACAAGCTATTTTAAGGCGAAACTTATTTTAATCAATTTATTAAGTATGAAATTTATTTAGTGTGCTATGGCGAAAATTATTTACTATCTAAATACAGGAGCGGCTGCCTCATTCCCACATTATATGGCAAATGCCATTATTTTCTGAGGTTGCTTTCATTTAAAAAAATGATTGAGTAATTGAATATTTATAAACTCTTTCTTGACAGGTATCTCGCCATATATAGTTGGGAGCAATTTATTTTACCTTAATCTTTTAGATGTTTTTCCAAACTGAGACGAGTCTAAATACACTCGATCCTATAACTGAATCGTTTTATTATTCACATATCGACTGTTTATAATCACTTTCTAAGATCAATGGTTAAAAATGGGTTTGAGCGATAAAGATTACTTTTTCGAACGTTGGGAACTGGTCCTACAGAATCACAATGAACTGTACCAAATAACAGAAATCTTCCAACGGCAGAAACAATTTAAATAGATATCACATTTAACACGAAAAGAAAATAATTAGAAAATCAAGATGATGACATTTCACACTACTAGATATAAAAGGAAAGACGCCCCTAACTGCACTGCAAAGAGCGATAGCAGCTACTGGACTTGAGAAACTTATTTTGCTGAAAATCTGAAAATTTTATAAATTTCAATTGACAAAAGTACAAGCTGCTCGGTCAATGAATACCGATTGTCTCCTTATAAGGAAACGGCTAATATTATTATTACAATTGTTGTAGTAGTAGTAGTAGTAGTAGTAGTAAAGTGGGAATATTTGTTGAAAATTATGGCCAAGTGTCAATACAGTTGATTTTTTTAAAGTTTGAAGGATTAAGGAGCCAAGTTGATTTGAGTATCACATCTTGATGCTTTAAAGCACCTTCAGTCAAAGATCGTCTGAATGGACCGGATTACTTGAACTGAAGGTATTTCTAACTGGGCTCCACCTGCAAGATTAAATACAACATTTATCTAAAACCTGTCACCATATAGCTTATTGCTTGGAATATCCTTATCAGAATGAGTATCATACTTAGTGGATTATTCTTTGTATATTTGTATCGCACTGTCACTTGTTGGCTAGTCTCGGGTATGAGGATAATCTATAACTGACCGTAAAGTCTCTGATTGGGAGAATAGAGGTTTTGAAGAGCTTAGAACCACCACTTACTTGATTTTGTTCACAGGTTCAACCTTACCCGGGGTGGTAGCAGTTGTTAGGGTCACATCTATAGGCAAATATTGAACCCCCAAACAAAAACAAAACACATGAAAGTACTAAAATATAATGTTATAGTAAAAATACCAGTATTACATTTTATGATAAAATGACCAACAATACATATTTATTGCAAAATGATCAGCAATACATACTTAAAGCAAAGTGACCAGCAAAACAATTTTATAGTAAAATCACCAGCAATACCATTTTAAAGCAAAATGACCAGCAATACAATTTTACAGTAAAATGACCAGCAATAGGATATAAAAGCAAAATGACCAGCAATACAATTTTATCGTAAAATGACCAGCAATCAATTTTGTAATAAAATGACCAGCAATACAATTTAAAAGCAAAATAATCAGCAATACAATCTTATAGTAAAATGACCAGTAATAACATTTTAAAGCAAAATGATCAGCAATAAAATTTTATTGTAAAATGTCCAGCAATACAATTTCATAGTAAAATGCCCAGCAATACAATTTTAAAGCAAAATGATCAACAACACAATTTTACAGTAAAATGACCAGCAATAAAATTTTAAAGCAAAATGACCAGCAATACAATTTTGTAGTAAAATGATCAGCAATACAATTTAAAAGCAAAATGATCAGCAATACAATTTTCTGTTAAAATGACTAGCAATACAATTTAAAAACAAAATGATCAGCAAACCTAATTTTATTGCAAAATGACCAGTAATAAAATGTTAAAGCAAAATGATCAGCAATACAATTTTATAATAAAATCACCAGCAATACAATTTGATTGCAAAATGACCAGCAATACAAATTTAAAGCAAAATGATCAGCAATACAATTTTCTGTTAAAATGACTAGCAATACAATTTAAAAACAAAATGATCAGCAAACCTAATTTTATTGCAAAATGACCAGCAATACAAATTTAAAGCAAAATGATCAGCAATACAATTTTATAATAAAATCACCAGCAATACAATTTGATTGCAAAATGACCAGCAATACAAATTTAAAGCAAAATGATCAGCAATACAATTTTCTGTTAAAATGACTAGCAATACAATTTAAAAACAAAATGATCAGCAAACCTAATTTTATTGCAAAATGACCAGCAATACAAATTTAAAGCAAAATGATCAGCAATACAATTTTATAATAAAATCACCAGCAATACAATTTGATTGCAAAATGACCAGCGATACAAATCTAAAGCAAAATGATTAGCACTGGAATTTTGTAGTAAAATGACAAATAATAAAATTTTAAAGCAAAATGATCAGCAATGCAATTTTATAATAAAATGGCCAGCAATACAATTTTATAGTAAATGACCAGCAAAACAATTTTTTAGTAAAATGACCAGCAATACAATTTTATTGTAAAATGAACAGCAATACAATTTTATTGTAACATGACCAGCAATACAATTTTATAGTAAAATGACCAGCAATACAATTTGAAATCAAAATAACGAACAATACAGTGTTATAGTAAAATCACCATGTAATACATTTTATCTGTACCTAAAGGCATGTAATTGCGCTGAAAGCATACTTAGCTGAAGCCATAAAATTATGTTCAAAATATATAGATTTCAGCATTAAGTACCCATAAAGTTTGATATGCCACTAAACAAAATCAACCAATCAGCTTTTTTGACATACTGCTTTTACAGTCAATCAATCAATAATAGTTAAAACCTATTGTGTTTTCTGCATGAACCGAATATGGTTTTCAACGTGTATCTGAGTATTTTACTTGTTGACACATAACCGTTTATACTCTTTTTTAGTATAATAAGTAGCCATTTATACACCTGTTATATTGGTAGGTGTGGGGTTAGAGTGTTTGCGTTCATTTCTATACAAATATCCTTGGAAAAAACATTAATATATCTCTTTTCCTTTCAACTATAGTTTAAATAGCAGTAGAGACTGATAATTCTGACCTTGGGTGGCAGCCATTCTAGGAGGAAAACAGTTCTGAATTCAAAACTATAAGGACAAATGGAAATCTCTCCACTGACACGTAACTGAATGTTCCAGGCCTGACATATAGATAGAGGCACTAATAAAAAAAAATCTATATGGTTTTTATGAAGTACTAAATGGCACGTGAGAAAATTTGGCCCCAATTGGATTATTAGTTAACAAATTACAGTTATTAAAGTGAAACTACTGTTGCAAATTTTCAAAACAATGGAATTGCTTTCTGATGGGAAAAAATACTGTTCAGGCAAAGCAGTGGCCTGACAAACGTTATTCGGAAACAACGGATAAAAAGTGGTATGCTGGCGTTAAACACGGTCTTACAGACACAAAAGATGCTGAACGCTCAAATCGCACAAAATCAGCAGTTGTCCCGGAAAACACACAAAAAAAAAAAAATCCACAAACTCGTTTTGGCCGATCGTTAATTGAAGTTGTGCGAGATAGCAGAAGAGTTGAACATATCAGAAGGCAGTGTATTTACCATTTTGCATGACAATTTGTCAATGAGAAACCTGTGTTCCAAGTGGGTGCCACATTAGCTCACAGTCGATCAAAAACAACAATGCGTCGACGATTCAGAGCGTTACTTGAAACTGTTTCAACGCAACAAATAGGAGTTTTTGCGTAAATATGTGATATTAGATGAAACATGGATTCACCATTTCCCTCCGGGGTGAAATCTGTCAGTCTGTCAACTGAGTGGGCAGCAGCAGGTAAAAGTCGTCCAAAGCAATCAAAGACGCAAACAT
Source organism: Ascarosepion bandense (assembly GCA_037127315.1). NCBI lineage: Eukaryota > Metazoa > Mollusca > Cephalopoda > Sepiida > Sepiidae > Ascarosepion > Ascarosepion bandense. The sequence continues at coordinate 5,804,673 of JBBBDQ010000293.1, forward strand.
CAGCAGGCAAGTTTTTGGCTTCTATATTTTGGAATGCGCATGGTATTTGGTTCATCGATTACCTTGAGAAAGGAAGAACCATGAATCGCGAATATTATATAGCATTATTGGTGGGTTTGAAGGAAGAAATATCAAAAAAACAGCCAGAAATTAAGAAGAAAAAATGATCTTTCACCAAGACAACGCACCGTGTCACAAGTCGATCGCAACGATCGCAAAACTACATGAATTGCACTTCGAATTGCTTCCGCATCCAGCCTATTCTTCAGATCTGGCCCAAGCGACTATGGTTGTTTGCAGACCACAAAAGAATGCTCCAGGGAAAGAGATTTGGCTCCAGTGAAGAAGTAATACCGGAAACTGAGGCGTATTTTGAGGCCAAAGACAAATTGTTCTACAAAAAAGGCATCGAATTCTTAGAGAAACGTTGGAATCAGTTTATCACTCATAAGGAGACTATGTTGATGAATAACGTCGAATTTTGCCTAAAAGTTGTTGTTTTATTAGATAAGCTCGGGGTTTATTTAGTGATGTGTTATCTTTTACATAATTCACAGATTAAAAAGAAAAGGAATATGTAAAGAGAAATGATTGCCTACACCTTCAAGAGATATGGATTTAAAAAATATTTTTTGAATTACAAATATTTGCTTTACTAAAGTTAGTTTGATTTAATTTCATGTTAGTTAAAAGTCATTTTTTACCTACGACAGCTATACTAAAAGTGATGTTTAGTAAATATTTAAAATCGACTTAAAATTTTATCAAGTTTTAATAAAGTATTTCTGTTTGGGCCGTAGTTTTCTTAGTGATTCATGATGGGGAAAGAAGTTTGCTAAATTTTGTATGAATAATATGGTGAAAGGTATTCTGGGCGTGATTTTTAGTTGTAATAGTAGTAGTATTAGTAGAGGTTAAATTTTTAATGATAGCAATGGCATAGGGCTATTACAAGAACATGACGAAGTTGATAATGAAGACATTGGCAATGTCGGTATTAGGGATAGCGTTGCCATATAGATAGCAGTGTTGGTTAGGTGAGCTGTGATGAACGCAGCGAAAAAATATAGGGAATACTGCGGAAATGGTGCTGATGGTAAAATGGGTACTACAGTCAACCAAACATATTCAGATATGACATCAATGATGATGATGTGATGTAAATTGCAGGGATTACAGATGAAAACAAAGTGTCAAAAAAGTCAGTCAGTCAGTTAAGTGCCATGCGCGATACACGCTTTGGGCGATCATGTCTCAAAAGAGAGATGACTGACCGGGCAGAAGATTATCCCGCAGTAGGTTGCCATTGCTTTCTGCGGTAGACTGGTTGCCGACCAAGGCTATAGAACCCAATCCGTCCTGTTTTTTAATCCATAACTGGAAGGAAGAGACGGATTAATACCTTTCCCAAGGGTATTTGCGCGTAAGTGAATGCAAGGAATTCAACTGGAATTCGAACTCGATTCCCCGTTTTCTCGTTCCGAGCCGATATCCACTGCGCCACAACGCACATCCGTCAAAAAAGAGAGACTACTTAATATCAGAGTGATGATGGTAGCAGTGTTTACACGGATTTCGGCAGTAATGATAGTGTTAGTGAGAGTGTTAGTAGAAGCGATGCTGTTAGTGTTAATGGGTGGAGATGGTGGAGGTACTGGTGAAAGACAACCATTGTCATAGACACGCCGTCTCAAAGTGTTGAAACAACGCCTATAGCCGTGACACAAATCGCACAGCTAATAGAATTCAGCAAAGCCACGTCTATTGACAGACCCTGTCCGGACAACAGGACACTGCATTAATGAACATGTCGGATAGATAATCATAGGTAATTACCGCTTTTCTCGTAATATTTAGAGTGTGGGTCACATTAACAGCGATGTCGATCATCCGAGAGAAAGACTCAAACAACGACAATGGCGAAGAATATGTTCAGCCGAATAATGTATTGAATAAGTATCGAATAGTGTTTTTTTTTTTTTTTCGTTTGTTTTCTCAGTTTCATAGAGTTAAAAGAGAGACAGGAGAAAGATAAAATGTTCAAGAGATGAATAATGTTAGAAAGAGAAACCTGATGAAAATAAAAAAAAACAAAAGAAGAAAATGCAAGATATATTTAAGCTGCAGTAAAGTAGACAGAACCCCGACTGAGCCGTACTCTGCCTGAAGTCAGAGAACTTGGTAATTGCAAGCTCTTTCGGAAATCAGGAAATTTACTCAAAGTCTCCCCACTGAGACAGGTAGTGACATAAGATGGAATTTAACATAAAGAACTCGATGGAGAACACTCGGACTAAGGGCCAAAATTACGCAACCCCTGCAACTGCGGGATCGTACAATTAACATGGTCTATTTTTCTCAGCCGAGACACTGTATATAGACAGTGCCCCAACTGAGTCATACTCTGTCCCAAGACAGAGAGCCTGACATTTGTGAGCTGTCGCCGATATCTGGATATGACTCGAGATCTTGTTTAAAGTTGGAAAACCGAGCGCGTACACTCGTCAGTCAGTTAAATGCCATACGTGATTCACGCTTTGGGCGATCATGCCTCATGACTGACTGAGCAGACGATTATCCCGAAGTAGGTTGCCATTGCTTTCTGCGATAAACTGGTTGCCAGCCAAGACTATAGAACCCATTCTGTCCTATTATTTAACCCATAACTGGAGGGAAGAGACGGATTAACACCTTTCCCAAGGGTATTTGCGCGTAAGTGAATGCAAAGAATCCAACTGGAATTCCGAACTCGGCTCCCCGATTTGTCGTTCCGAGTCGGTATCCCCTGCACCACAACGCACATCCACTGACTGTACACTCGTACCAAGTGTCAAAATTTACCCAGCTCTCGCAACTGCTGCATGTTACCCTTTTTTCAACCTTGTCTCTGTCCGTACCCAGACCCTTAACTGAGACGTCAGTCAGTCAGTCAATGAAGTGCCATACGTGATACACGCTTTAGCGATCATGTGTCGAAAGAGACATGACTGACTGGCCGATCGTAAATTGAATTTGCGCGAGATAGCAGAGGAGTTGAACATATCCGAAGGCAGTGTATTCACCATTCTGCCTGAACATTTGTCAATGAGTATGCTGTGTTCGAAGTGGGTGCCGCAGTAGGTTGCCATTGCTTTCTGCGACAGACTGGTTGCCATCCAAGGCTATAGAATCCAATTTGCCCTGTTATTTAACCCATAATTGGAGGGAAGAAACGGATGAATACTTTTTCCAAGAGTAAATGCAACGAATTCAACTGCAATTCGAACTCGGCTCCCCGATTTCTCGTTCCGAGTCGATATCCTCTGCACCACAACGCGCATACTCAACCCGAAGACAGAGAGCTTGACTGATAATTGCGAGCTCTCTCGGAACAATATTTACCCAAAGTCTACCCACTGAGGACAAAAATTCAAGTTGAAACTCTTGAACTCTTTTCATTGTCATTTTAAAAGCAAAGAAAAAAAATCATACCTTAACAAAATATTTGCTATATTTTTAAGATGAAAAGAGCTATATTAATTTTAATTAATTCTTCTTTACATTGCAAAACACCAAAATATATCATGAAAATGCTTCAGCTAAGAAATTTGAACAAATTAAGACTATTATTACTGTATTCGTCTATATTTCTTAGATGAGGTGATATTTACAGCATTTACATTATTCGGATTATTGTCCTCATCTTTGTTGCCATTTGTACGATGCTTCGGCCGTTGTACGCTCCGACCGTCTTCAGGTGCTAGGAATTTCGAACTGAACCCTTTATTACTATCACTGGGGTATATGAACTTCATTCCTTGCGTAGTAGTAACTTACAGGGTTATCTACTCATGACTACCAGAAGAAGAAATCCCATGCGAGGAATGAAATTCATAGGGTTCGGTTCAAAATTCCTAGCACCTGAAGAAGACCGGAGCGTACAACGGCCGAAACGTCGTACAAATGGCAACAAAGATGAGGACAATAGTCCGAATAATGTAAATACTGAATCATTACTGTGTACGTAAAAAATCGATAAAACGAGATAGGAAATTACATGCATATAAAACTAGATTTGTAGATTGTCTGATGATAGTTGATTTTCTAAGCGCCGCTTAGATATGGCACAAAGCCGAAAGTATGGGGTACTCAGCCCAGTGAGAATCACACTCACTACTCAGATGTAATAGGTTCTAGCAAAACAAGCTTGCTAACCATTACACCACGCCTAGGTACCCTTGATTTTCTAAGCGCTGCTTAGATGTGGCACAAGGCTGAAAGAATGGGGTACCTAGTGAGAATCGAACTCACTACTCAATTGTAATGATCATAGCGATACAAGCTTGCTAACAATTCCACCACATCGAGGTGCCGAAGATTGCCTGATGATAGAAGCCCGTGAAAAAATCTGTATGATGTCAATATTACGAAGGTCATTCAATAAATAAGGTGAACTTTTCGGTATAAGGACTTCTAATACAGATAGAAGCTTACTATTTTTATTTTTCAACGACGCCTCCCAGCAGTGTCACACACTTTTCCCATCTGTGCACAAGCTTCTGTATTCCCTCAGTGTAAAAATCTTTGGACTGATGTCTCAGCCAATCGCTCACAACGCTTTTGACTTCATCGTCACTTTCAAACTTCGTGCCTCTCGTGAACGCCCTCAAGAGACCAAATAGGTGAAAGTCTGAAGAGGCAAGGTAAGGGAGATGAAGGAGCAGTTCCCAACCCAGTTCGTTGATGGTCTGCACCGTTTGGGCTGCTGTGTGAGCTGACCTTAGAGTAGGCAAGGTCATCATGGACAATTTTGTGTGCTGTCCCAACAGATAGGCTCAAAGTCCTTGCAATGTCATCCACTGATACCCTTCTGTCAAACTGAATGAGTTCATTGATTGATTCGATCACCTCAGTAGACCTCACTTCTGTAGGCCTCCCAGGCCTGTCTTCATCCTCAACATTGCTCCGTCCTTCTTTAAACAATTTAACCCACTTGTAGACATTTTGGGGCTGAAACATGTGGCACCATACACAGTTGACATTCTCCTATGGATTTCAACTGGTTTGCACCCTTCAGCAACCAAAAACTTGACAACTGACCTCGGTATTTACCAACCTTCCCACGCAAGGCTAGATGTGACACAAGGTCTTTTTATTGTGGGTCTTCCTGGCCATATAGCCAGGCCAAAAATATCTGACCTCTGATGGCCGACCAAGAATCATTGAGCATGATTCTTGGTCGGCCATCTGTGTTAATCTCCAAAAAAAATCTGCAAAAAAAATTAAATCCCTTTGAAAAAGAAGTAAGGGAAATTTTTTTTTTTTTAAAGTAAGCTTCTATATGTATTAGAAGTCCTTATACCTGAAAATTCACCTCATTTATTGAATGACCCTCGTATAATCATCCTTTTTTTACACCATGTTCTTTCAGGACGGAGGCGATTATGGCTCTCCGCATATTCCCTTTCTGTATTATCTGTGAATTGCTATGATTGCTTGAGAAATAGTGAAATAAATTTCTGTTGTTCACTGGACTAGAATCGAATGAATAAACGAATGAAACTCTGTATTTTTTTCTTTAAGTTAAAATGTAGTTTCTCTGATGAAAAAAAGGAACGAAAATTCTATTCCTACAGGAGGCAGATTTTCTCTTACGTTATGACGTCTGAATTTACCTCGGTTGTTATTGATTCCATTGTTTAATAAAATTTTAAAAAAAAACAAGAATAGCAACTCAAACACATGTACACGCTAAAATAACGTTGTAGGTACCTCAGCTTTTTCGCCAAAAAAAAAAAGAGCTCATCATGATGAAAAAACGCCTCAAACTTGAGGAAAACAGTTTTACCAATAAAAAGTTTGTTATTATTAAGAGGAAAGACCACAGTAATTTCCACTATTTTATTGATTTTTTTTAATCCTTTCTTTTTGAAACTTTAGGTAAAAATTACTATAACTTTTAATTGCTTTTATAAATAAAATATATTAAGGACACTACTGAATTAAGAAAAAAGACTTTTTCGATTAATAATGAAATGTTTTCATTTTTAAAAAGTTTAATTTTTTTTTAAAATTGTTATCAAGTTTTAAATCATTTAAAATTTTGTATTAATTCCAGTCTTTTATATAACATCATTAAATGAAAATTATATTTCCTAATCATAAATGGTAAAGATTAATACCAGTATTCAAACATCAAAATTTTTAAAGAATTTTTAAATTTTTTACGTGCCCATTTTTAAAAGTATGGGCGTCGATACTCGACATTATCAAAACATAAGAGCGATAATTATAGTAAATTTGAAGTCAGTATTCGTAAAATTAGATGACAGAGAAGATTTTTCAAAAGTTATAAGATTACTGGGTACTTTAAAATTATATAAGAAAATGCGCTCACATGTTTTTATTAAATTACGTTTTACAGATAGCCTCCGTAGAATAACATAAGGTATGTCATCACATTTTTATCATCCGTTAAACGAGTGAACATGGCTATTGTTAGTTAAAAACACGGTTACTATTTGGTTTAAAAATGCATTTCTGTTATATTTTAAACTTAAAATAAAAATATTTCTTTCTGTTCATATTAATTATATTTTCAATCAGCAAATATTTCTCAAATGAAATTTTAGGAAAGTATATTTTATTTTTGGAAGATTTTTTTAATAAAGAGAATTACATTGCAATGAAACGACTAAAAAGGGACACTAATCAGCTATTTTAGAAAAAGACTCCTTACAGTCATTTTTAATTTAGTTTTGAAATACAGAAAATTATTTAGCTTACCAGAAATATTAAATTGAATCTACTAGTTTGAAATTAAAACTAAAATAAAAGCGTTAAAAAATTTTTCAATTTTAAAAATTAATTTTTAAACATTAAGTATCGCACTTATATGGGGGTACCTACGTTATAGTAATAAGAAATATAAATAACTATATATATATATGTGTGTGTGTGTGTGTGTGTGTGTGTGTGTGTGTGTGTGTGTGTGTGTGATCTTTTTTAATTCAGCTCGCTGCAATTATGTATTATGCCATATACAGTCTCCTCTTTTCTTTCACAAATTTGGCATTTGCAACTGTTCTTGTTTTCAACTATTTCTCTTTGATAGAAATGGTTATAGTGCATTTAGTCTGTTGCTGCCATTAAAAGAGATTCCTTTTCTTTTTTTCGCTTTTTTTAAAGAATCCTGCAACCACGTTCATGATTTTTTAATTCTATTTGGGAATTTTCTTTCGTTTTTTTCTTGGGTTTCTTCATAATAAATTGTTGTCTTTATGCTTCATTGTTTCGAGAATTTTTTTACATTTTTCTCCCTCTGATGCACATTATAATGCATTTTGGATGTTTGAACACAGTCGTCTTGATGATGGGCTTGCACTTTTTGATTCGTTTTATATATCTTTGACATAGATGAAAATTAGAAACTTGGACAAACTGGTTTGTTGAATTATTGATTTAAGTTCCTCTGTTGTTCAAATTAGGAAGGATTTTCTGTATCAGTTTAATGAGCCGCAAAACAAAACTCATCATCTGGATTCTGATGAACAGAGCAAGCAGCAGAATCGGCCCAGAGATAGGACAAAAACAGTGTGGCTTTGTTAAAGATACTAGAACAAGGAATGCGATATTCATACTCAAAATCCTATCTGAAAGAGCAATACAAATGCCGAAGGACTTCTATCTGTGCTTTATAGACTACGCAAAGGCATAAAAAATTACGCCACAAAGACTTGATAAAGATACTCGCCAACTTCGACATTTTCGGAAAAGTCGTTAGGATAATCAAGAATATATATTGGCAGCAAACTGCTTACGTACGGATAGGAGGTAAATTCTACAGTTA
>JBBBDQ010000293.1:5817500-5860000 GCA_037127315.1 Ascarosepion bandense
GATTTCTAACCTCACTGAGTGTTACATATTGTCGGCCTTGTGCAGTATATTGACTACGCTTAATAAATCGCTATAATATAGTCCCTTATTTTAATATGGAGAAACCAGTTTTATTGTTATTACGTTTTGTTATGCAAAGTGTTACAAAAAATATTTAGACACGATGCGGCATAAATACCTCCCAGAAAATATCATCTGCATAATGAGAAGACGTTAAATGAAAACGCTATTGCCAGTAACGACTTACGATTATGTGGGAGGTATTGCTGCGTGGTATATGTGGGAGGTATTGTTGGGTGGTATATGTGGGAGATATTTTTGGGTGGTATATGTGGGAGGTATTGTTGGGTGGTATATGTGGGAGATATTTTTGGGTGGTATATGTGGGAGGTATTGTTGGGTGGTATATGTGGCAGGTATTTGTGGGTGGTATTTCTGCTGCACTCTGTATATAAATAAATCGGTACAGATCACAGAGACTATGTATAATATTCCCGAATAAATTATTATTTTACATGTTAATATTAACATTAACAACTTGTTACGTTGTAACTTTCATAAGCTTTTCGGTCATTGATTTTATCAAGTTATCTCGCTTAATAAAACTTGCAGCAGTTTTTATTCATTCTCAGAGTTCTTTGCAAGAATATAATTCCTCATTTTCATATTAGTCACTCTGTTAAGTGCCATACGTGACATGTGCCTAGGCAATCATGTTTCTTTCGATCTGTGACTGACTAGGCAGAAGGTTTTTCCCGCAGCAGATTGCCATTTCTTTCTGTCGTATACTGGTCGCCAACCAGGGCTATAGAATCCAATCTATCCTGCTATTTGACCCATGGCTGGAGGACGAATAGATGGATTCATACCTGTCCCATGTTTATTTGCGAATAAGGGAATGCAACGAATTCAACTGGAATTCGAAATCTGCTGTCCAATTTCTCATTCCGAGCTGATATCTGTTACATGACAACACCGAGAGTTAAAAGAGCCTTAGATGGAAGGTCCTTGGTTTAATTCTAGATTACGGTATCCATATACATCTATTTTAGTAACTGACCAAATTTCTTAGTGAGATTAACCTTTAAGATGATTTTGTTAGCAAAAAATAAAAGTTGATCTTACTATTACGAGTGACTCTGGTGAATGAATGATAGAATTTTTGAATTTTGCAATTGTGTTGTCATATCCTGCTATGACCGCAGAAAAACGAACATGACTGAAATTAAGTAGCGCATTAGAGAAGTTTTGAAAAACAATGCAGTGGAATGGAAAGTAGTGAATCATGCAGAGTGTTGAATGTTAATATCTACAGATATAGTGGCCATTCCATTAATTTGCTGTTTTTGAAAACTTTTTTGCCTAGATAGTCAATAATCTATTATACAGAAAAATATATTTTCGCAAGAATATACAGTTTGCCTTATTGTCCAAGAATTTATAATTACCTGCTTTTATCTAGTAGTCATCATCAACAACTTGGAAAGAACTTCTAATTTTAATGACTACAATTTTTTCTTCTGTGTGCTCTTTTTCTTCAGGATACTGACAATCGTGGCTCTCCACAATTTCATCTCCTTTTTAGCTCTTAATAAATTTTATTATTTCGTTATCTCTCGTAAACCTTGTTCCGCCATCCATTTATTCAAGCTCTTGGCTTTTATGCAGCACAATCTAAATAAACCATCGGAATATTTTTTTTGTGGCATTTCCGACACTTACTACATTCCGGAAGTCATTAAATGGCGAAAGATTTATGCAAAATTTTAATGTATGTCGTTATAAAATGTTAATAATGTATTTTTTTCGATTGTCAATTTTATTACGAAATCTCCCACCTTCGACTGGAACTCTAATTTTCTCACGGGATAAACTAATCTATTTGTCTTCTTCAGGCTTCCTAACTTAAATACATATTTGCTTAAGTACAGACAAAAAATATCAATGTCAGCTTTCTGCTTTGTGGAACCAATTTCCAAGAAGTTATTTCTTCGACCACTTTAATCTTAATCTTTAATCTTAATCTTTAATCTTTCTGACTTCTAAGAAGCTATTTCTTCGATCACTTTAATCTTAACTTTTAATCTTAATCTTTAATCTTTAATCTTTCCGACTCCCAAGAAGCCATTTCTTCGATCACTTTAATCTTAATCTTTAATCTTAATCTTTAATCTTTACGACTCCCAAGAAGCTATTTCTTCGATCACTTTAATCTTGACTGTTAATCTTAAGCTTTAATCTTTAATCTTTCCAACTCCCAAGAAGCTATTTCTTTGATCACTTTAATCTTAATCTTTCCGACTCCCAAGAAGCTATTTCTTCGATCACTTTAATCTTAAATTTTAATCTTAATCTTTAATCTTAATCTTTAATCTTTCTGACTTCCAAGAAGCTATTTCTTCGATCACTTTAATCTTAACTTTTAATCTTAATCTTTAATCTTTAATCTTTCCGACTCCCAAGAAGCTATTTCTTCGATCATTTTAATCTTGACTGTTAATCTTAACCTTTAATCTTTAATCTTTCCGACTCCCAAGAAGCTATTTCTTCGATCACTTTAATCTTGACTGTTAATCTTAACCTTTAATCTTTAATCTTTCCGACTCCCAAGAAGCTATTTCTTCGATCACTTTAATCTTAAATTTTAATCTTAATCTTTAATCTTTCCGACTCCCAAGAAGCTATTTCTTCGATCACTTTAATCTTAATCTTTAATCTTTAATCTTCCGACTCCCAAGAAGTTATTTCTTCGATCACTTTAATCTTAACTTTTAATCTTAATCTTTAATCTTAATCTTTAATCTTTCTGACTTCCAAGAAGCTATTTCTTCGATCACTTTAATCTTAACTTTTAATCTTAATCTTTAATCTTTCCGACTCCCAAGGAGCTATTTCTTCGATCACTTTAAACTTAATCTTTAATCTTTATCTTTAATCTTTCCGACTCCCAAGAAGCTATTTCTTTGATCACTTTAATCTTAATCTTTCCGACTCCCAAGAAGCTATTTCTTCGATCACTTTAATCTTAATCTTTAATCTTTAATCTTTTCGACTTCCAAGAAGTTATTTCTTCGATCACTTTAATCTTAATCTTTAATCTTTAATCTTTCTGACTCACAAGAATCTATTTCTTTGATCACTTTAATCTTAACTTTTAATCTTAATCTTTAATCTTTAATCTTTCTGACTTCCAAGAAGCTATTTCTTCGATCACTTTAATCTTAACTTTTAATCTTAATCTTTAATCTTTAATCTTTCCGACTTCCCAGATGCTATTTCTTCGATCACTTTAACCTTAATCTTTAATATTAATCATTAATCTTTCCGACTTCCAACAAGCTATTTCTTTGATTACTTTAATCTTAACGTGCTCAAGTCTATATAAACGTTATCTTCACCACATATCAATATAAACTGCGTCTCTTACTCTAACCCTCTACCTGCAATGACCTTTGGAGCTTTTATGCGTTGAACATCATTGTAAAAACTAAAATATCTACGCTGTAAATTAAACAAGCGATATCATATCAGATACAAAATCAGGGTCTAGTTCACGGTCTACTTTTTAACCGGTACCCCATTTTACAACTACTTTGATTGCTTCCACTTTAACTGGAATCTAAGAAAATATAGGATTACTAAAAGGTTATAAAGCGAGCATTTGCTTGAAGGAGAATCATCATCCAAGATATGTCAAATCAAGGAAATGGGCGATATATATTTTACCTGTAATGGGGGCAAAGTTGAGAAGAATGATTCAGCAGATCCTTTTAGAGAGGGTCACTCATGCAGGGAGAAACTAAGCTTCACCAATAGTTGCCATTCAAAAGGCCGACAGAAAACTAGAAAATTCAGCGATTACAAAATTTGGGTTAACCCTCAGATATATTCGGATTCATTTCTTCTACCAAGTATCGAATTCACGTGTCATGAATTATCGAACATAAAGCATTTTGCAAAAATTGGCTTAAAATCAGCATATAACCAAATTGACATAGATGATAAATTTAAGGAGGTATTGCTGGGTGGTATATGTGGGAGGTATCACTGGGTGGTATATGTGGAAGGTATTGCTGGCTGATATATGTGGGAGGTATTGTTGGGTGGTATATATGGGAGGTATTGCTGGCTGGTATATGTGGAAGGTATTGCTGGCTGGTATATGTGGGAGGTATTGTTGGGTGGTATATATGGGAGGTATTGCTGGCTGGTATATGTGGGAGGTATTGCTGGCTGGTATATGTGGGAGGTATTGTTGGGTGATATATGTGGGAGGTATTGCTGGGTGGTATTTCTGCTGCACCCTGTATATAAATAAATCGGTACAGAGACTATGTATAATATTCCCGAATAAATTATTATTTTACATGTTACGTTGTAACTTTCATAAGCTTTTCGGTCATTGATTTTATCAAGTTATCTGGCTTAATAAAACTACAATAAAGACACCGTTTGGATTATTAAAATGGACTCAACTACCGTTTGCAATTAAAACGGCAAGTTATATTTTTTATAGAGATATCGAGAAGATCTTATTAGGAAAGGTGGAGAACTTAATATATTAAGATATTATGTGCGTGGGGGGGGCGCATCAAGGATGAATTAAAGCGTAAAACAGAACAAGTCTTACGGAGATTTATTCAGGCAAGCATGACGATACACAAAGACAAATGCGAGCCAAACTGAGAAAAATATCCTAGATAGGATATTAAATGTCTAGAAAAGAAAAAGAAAAATATCTCCTGACTAGAGGTTAACAAAAATTGCGAAAGTAGCGAAGCCAATGAACATGGAAGAATTGGAATCTTATGATTAATTTCTACAGCAGATATATTCCTAGATATAGCTAACTTATTGAACCATTTGTGAAAATGCGTTAAAAAAAAAGAATTCACATGGACGCAGAAGCAAAGTATTGCTTTTGAAGCATTAAAAAAGGTTTTGACAAGTAAGCCGGTAATAAAAAATCTTCGACCTGAGAAAAGTTACTTTAACGACTGACACAAGTGAACATGCCATAGCGGCTATTGTATCAGAAGAGGGTCACCCAATCATGTATCTTTCCAGAAAATTGTCGACAAAATGTAATTTTTCTAACATAGAAAAGGAAGCATTGGTCATAGTTTGAGTTTTGCTTAACTGCATAGCAACCTCTATGGGTTATTTAATGCCAAAGATGTGGAGTTTTAAGGATTTGTTTTTGTCAGATTTAAATGAAAATTTTTCTTTCTCTTTTATTTTAGAAAACTGAAAATGTCTTCTAGTTTTGTATTCAAAAATATTTTGCAGAGAATAATTTTTTATCTCCAAAAATGTGTTATAATTTTTTCATAAAAAATGTATTGTTGGTAATATTTTTCCTTCAAAAATGTATATTGTTCTATAAAAGTCTATTTTGATGTATATATTTCTATAATAGTGTATTTTTATACTTTCATAGTGTTTTGACCCCATTTAGGGGATTAACTATTTTCCCATAGTTGGAACCCTAACAGGTGATACCACTCCGGGTCAGGTTGAATCTGAGAACAGCAGCAATCAAGAGGTGGTTCTATGCTGCTCACAACTTCCCAATCAGAGGCCTCGCTACCGGATCCAGTTTACCGTCATGCCCAGGACCATGGCCATGGTATAGAGAGAGCATAGCGGAAAGGATAGTCCAAAAAGTAAAAATGGGACTGATGGTGTTTTCATCTTTTAATGAAAATATAGTGGCATATCTTCCTAATTTACTGTTAAGCTATCGATCGGTTCCTCATGCGAATAGAAAGCAAAGCCCATCAGCTTTAATGGGCAGGCAAAATAGATCCCCTATAACAATGTCGTTCGCCACAGTGGAGAAAATCTGGTATAAAAACATCAGGAGGCAGAGCCAGGAAGAGTAATGCCCGTTTTACAAAAAAAGGACAGGACACAGTTGTACTAGAATTAAAGTGGCAACCAATATTAGCTCACACTGATCAATTTAGAACCAGGTTCGAGTCTGAAGATGTAGAACTGCAAAACAACGGACAAAAGAAGTCAGTAATTGGGGGAAACCGGAACAGAACATTTTAAGTAGAAATTACTTAACAGACCTAGAAGAGGAAGATCAGTTTATACCAAGATCTCCATTAAAGAGGATACAAGAAAAACAGAAGAACGCAGAACATCCAGAATATTCAGAAGCAATAGAGCAACTAATGGCGTCAGACCTCACTGAATCAGGGAGGTGAAGCGTGGTGTGCCATGAGATAAACCCATAAATAGAGCAAACCTCAGGCACCAGAGGAAGAAGAAATCATGTAGTTTCCTACGACATTTGCACATCTCAACACTAGGCAAATCTATAATTTCGTGACTTCGCGTCAGAAATGGCAACCTTATTTTTCTAAAACTTAACTGCATTTAGATTTTATTTAACTATATATTCGCTAGTATTTTCAATAGCATGTCAACTATCAAGGAGATATTGTTTTCATTAAAGAAAGTTTTGTTTTTATCAAGGCCGTCTGACAGCAATCGAAAAAGGTTAGTGCAAGATCAGATGAATCTGACTAGTTGAGTAGAATAGGCCAACCGTGTTCCTCTTCTTTTTTTTGTTTCATTATGTATTAGGTTTTGCGTTTTCATTGAGGATGACGTTATTGTTACTATTAACGAGCACAAGGTCTTTTTATTAAAATCTTATGAACTATAAGTGTGCATTTAGTGCTTTATTGCATTTTATTCTTCAATACGGCAGTGAATGCGGCAGTGAATGCTGGACAATATCATCGAAAATGAGGACAAAACTGGAAGCGGCCAAAATGTGGTTCTACAGAAGGATGCTACGGATATCGTGGACTGAGCATGCAAGCAACGATGAGGTGTTGGAAAGAATGGCAACAAAAAGGAAATTGATACTGAGCATCAGGAAGAGACAACTGAAGTTCCTGGGACACGCAATGAGGAAGGAGAGCCTGGAGAACCTGATACTGACTGGTCAGATAGAAGGAAACAGAGACAGAGGAAGGCAGCGGATAACATATTTGCAGGGTCTGATCAGGTGGATGACAGAACGGGGGTTGCCAGGAGCAACAGGAGCAAACATACTAAGAGCCACAATGGATAGGGAGACATGGAGAACCATGATCGCCTACGTCCTGAAGGGACAGGGTACATAGAAGAAGAAGAAGAAGAAGAAGAAGAAATGAATAATTCGACAATCTCACCGCACACACGGCATTACCAATGGAGATCAGCTTTAGTGGACTGTTGTAACGATGTACCCTTCTCCTTCCATTGTCTTTTGCATTGTTGAACTCATTTTTCATCACCTGTTATGATTTACTTAAAACTAAAAGGGGTTAGTTTTGCAGATACCGTCGATTTCTCTCTTCCAGTCATTCCACTTTTCTTTTTTTCTTTTTCTTTTTCTTTTTCTTTTTTTTTTTTCAATTGGAGTAGATAGACTAAACTATCGCCCGGTTCACACTCCACCCACGTCTATTGAACAGGTGTAGAGGCTCATTCCTTGTTCCTTGTTTAGGATGTGGTTTCCAGCTTTCTCTTTTCCAATCTTTTCACTCTTACGTAGCCCCCTGCACATCAGTGGCGTTACCGCCTTGCTCAGGGTGATATGATTAAAAAAAAAAGAAATTAGAGCTGGTTCCCTAAATCTGAGATCAGTTATGACTCAGCCTGTAATAAATAATATACAAAAATGGGAATTTCTAATTAAATTCCTGTACATTCACAATATAATTGAAAACTATATAGTCTTTTAATTCCCAAATCAAAAACGAATAAAGACGGATGAAGGCAAATTAAATAACCGTCCTTTCCAATAAAAGACAATTATTACTACTGCAAATGACTCGAGTGGATTATCCAGCGAAAAAAAATATTCAGTTATGTTTCAAGTTATATCTACGTATCAAGATACGGATTTATTGATTCAAAGACAGCGGATGGATGCGTTTGTGGATTTCATCTCTAATGTTTTTTAATTGATAATTTTTCGAAGACTTCAAATACAGTATGCTGTCACAAGGCAAAACGATCGTGATGATGGAGACGACGGCAATGCTGGCAAAAGAAGTTTATGATGCAGATGATGATTACAATAATGAAGATTGATAACAGCAAAGAAATAAACAACCAAGAGAAAATTAAAGACGCAAACGGGGGGGGAGAGAGAGAGAGAGAGAGAGTGTGTGTGTGTGTGTGTGTGTGTGTGTGTGTGTGTGTAAAATGGTTTAATAAAAATGTTAATATAAAACAACATCGACAAGAACAACGAACAAAAAAATAAACATTAAAAATAATTCCAAGTCGAACAAATGAGGAAGAAGACAAAAAATTAAAAAAAACTGAGAAAGTAAGGAGAAATAGAAAATTATACGCACGTGGACTAATTTGTGCAGACGGACGATAAGGAAGGAAAGAGACGCGTAGTAAAAGGAAAAGGCAATCATTTTCGATTGAATTTGCTGATTGGAAAGAAATTGTAATCACAGGCTTTTGCAACTTAAATTTCAAAAACGGTCGTCGTGTAATGATGACGAGGGGAAAGGATCCGAAAATCTCTTGCCTTGAAATATGAAAAGCTTCTGTTAAGTGCCTTCGACGTGAATGTTTTGCGATACCTTGTCATTTCGTTTGTTAACCGAAATTAAAATATTTGCCTTCGTTGTTCTTTATTTCACCTTTCCCAGAGTTTCTCTAATCAACCTGGATTGTTCATCGGGAATGCGAAACAATGCAAGCTTGAGGCTTGTTGAGAATTGTAAATATGATGAAGAAAACTTTGATAAAACTATTATGTCTTTTTTTTAAATGAACGTTTTCCTATCTTTTTTAACATCTTAGAATCAATCTTCCTTTTACTGTTTGCCCCATCTCTATATGTGAATGAGATACAAAAATCATATAGGTTGATTAAATTTCATATTTACACATATTTATATAAATATATTTAAATATCATTGTTATATACATAGTCCGCCAAAGAAATGAATACTCACTTCAGAAAAGGAAAAAATTGTATAGATATTCTAATACTAAATTTATTCAGACAGTTAAGTGCCATGCATGATACACGCTTGGGCGATCATGTCTCGGAAGAGACATGACTGACTGGGCAGAAGATTATCTCGCAGTAGGTTGCCATTAGCTTACTGCGGTAGACTGGTTGCCGGCCAAGGCTATAGAACCCAATCTGTCCTGCTATTTAACCCATAACTGGAAGGAATAGACGGATTTATACCTTTCCTAAGGGTATTTGCGCGTAAGTGAATACAATGGATTCAAGTAGAATTCGAACTCGGTTTCTCGTTCCGAGCCGATATCCACTGTACCACAACGAAATTACGAGATTAATAAAAGTAAAATTGGTGCCCTACAAACACAAGAGATGCGCAAAGTGGCAACCTTTAGATTCTAGACATCTATTAGCACGGCCAACTATTGCTTGAGAAACGTTGGTTGAGCAACGTTGGCCAAAGTGTTCAGCGTGATTGCTGCAAACACATTTCAGTTTTTTATCTAAGAGCCACTAATATAGTTGGCTTTCCGAGATACACAACATTTTTAGGGTCCATCTTAAATCAAGCGTTTTGCAAGTTGTGTTCCAAACTCACGGTTAATTGTCTTTGTACTTCATTTTAAAATTCTAAATACCACTTTAAGATAATCTTACGTTCCTCAAACGATAGACTTTCGTCTTCAATGCTGTACACGTCATTTATTGATGCTACAGCTATGAGGGTAATGGTATCGGTCGAGAAAATAGTCGTACAGTAAACAGTGTTATCGCAATTTTTTTTTTTAATCATTTCACCCCGAGCAAGGCGGAAATGCCACTGATGTGCAGGGGGGTACATAACTGTATAAAGATTAATTAGAAAAGAACAATATAAGTACAGACTAATTAGAAAGGAACAATAGAAAGCAGGTGCGATGACAGATACATAGGTGGAGAGAAAGGGAAGGTTATACAGGGGAGGGGAGAGAGCTAGAGGCCAGTGGTTAGTAGATCAGTATTGACTTTGCATTTAAATTTCTGGAGGTTGTAGCAGTCAGGAAAGCAAGAATACGGGAGCGAGTTCCACAGGCGGGAAGTGCGAGAGAAGAAGCTGCAGGAGTAGAATTGTCGTCTGCATTTGGCTAACCTGACTGTGAATGGGTGGGACCCAGTTGCCAGTCTGGTTGCACGAGTAAACACCTGTTGAGGAGGCATCAGTGACTTAAGCTCGTCCGAGCAGAAGCCATGAAAGTATTTATAGATTTTCATAAAACTATGTCGTGGTTATGAATGTGTTTAAGCATGAAAAAATTGTTCTTTTTATAAACATTTTAGAACATTACTACATTATTCATAGCCGATTCTATTAATTGATGGCTTAAGCTTTTTAATGAATATTGCCTCGAGAATCTGTAGTTTGCTTTTGTTGTTTTCGTGGTGTAGGATAGTGATGAATAACAAGTTTTTCCTTTCCTGAAACGTATATGGAACACTCTACATATATATAATTGTGAATTCTCTTTCTCTTTCTCTCGCTCTCTCTCTCTCCCTCTCTCTCTTTCTCTCCCACTCACTCTCTCTGTATCAATATATATATATAGTATTTAATTGTTATAATGTTTTTTTTTTTTAATCATCTCACCCCAAGCAAGGCATTCCACTGCCACTATTGCGCATGGGGCTACACAGGGGAAGGTAAAGAGAAGGAGTGGATAGACATAGGGAATATCAGGAGAAAGGTGACAGATGAGTAAGGATAGCGAGGATGAGGGTCGGGCAGATGGGAAGAATGCTTGATAGAATGGGAGCAGGTTAGTGTGTTAGGAGGTGTGTATTGACCTTACATTTAAACTCCTGGAGATTGTAGCCGTCGGGGAAGCAATCGTTTGGAAGAGAATTCCACAGTCGGGAAGTGCGAGGAAAGAAACTGTTGGAGTAGAAGTTACGGCTGCATTTTATCGGTTTCACTGTAAAGGGTGGGATCTAGTTGCTAATCTAGTATCTCGTGCAAATTCGTATTTAGGGGGCACCAGTGATCTAAGTAAAATTTAGCGCCAATGTTGTTTTTCAGTGGTTTTACTAATAAAATGTATTTTGGCTAGCAAGTGTTTTTCATCGTAAAGTGCTCGATATTTTAGTGTAGATAGATCGTTGATAAGTACAAAGTGTTTGTCTCTTTAACAGAGCAGATACATACCGATTTCGAACAGGAACTTTCTACTTTATAGATTCCAATGCATTTACATTGCACACAGTTTTTCCTTTCAATCTGAAAAAAATTGAAACCAGTCGACGTTCGGCGAAATGTCGTTTATAACTTTTACATATTGTCTCATCTCCAATTTTATTTCGGATAGTTTTATGCATTCTAACATTAAAACATTCTAACATTAAAAAATAATGCAACCCCACCCCATCACCGAGCGTGACAGGAGATAAATATATACCTAAACTTGTTTATAAATAGAACTTTGTGTGTTTCTGTGTGTGTCTGTGTGTGTATCCGTTGCCTATAGTCTCCGAAACGGCTGAACTGATTTTCTTGAAAATTGACACAGTTGTATTATAAATGTCAGCTAGGTTTTGTGTCGAGTTCCCCCCGATAAATATCGAAAATCGTTAATCGAAAAAATCGGGTTATAGAAGGAGTAGTCTGATTTTAATCAAATTTGATACACTCATAGACAAAGACATAAGAAACAATATTCAGAAGTTTCAAGGTTGCAGTTCTTACAATAGCGCAGAAAATTGGATATCGATACCAAGAAATCAAAATTTGACTTGCATCCATTCATTTTTTTTTTCAGTCTACGGTTTCTCTTTAACTGGAAACAACTATTGCTTTTTAATCTTTCGTGCCAACGTCTAAAGAGCCTGAGCTCCAGGACCATGGCTTAGTTTTAAAGATTGCATTACACCCAAGCAACACCGGGCTATACTGCTAGTATATATATATATATATATATATATATATATATATATTAGTCACCCACATACAAGCCTATTTCGCTGTATCACAGCTCATCAGTGTAGCTAGACATCCACTTGCTTCCAGCTGAGATCGAAACTCGACCAATTTGGTGCTAGTCGGAGTCTCTACTCCCTAAGCCATGGACATATAGAATGTAAGAATGGAAATACACACGCCAGTTACCGAGAGAACTCAATTCATTACTTAAGAGTAACGTGTATATATATTGCTACATTTAAAGGGGAACGTGATCATTGTTGGAGATATGTTTTAAATATGAATGAGTACAGAAGATAAATAGGTAGTGTATATACAGAAGATAAATAGGTAGTATATATACACCCTTGTGCAAATTACTTGAAACAAAACGAATAATTTCGTTTATATTTATCATATCTGCGATCTCACTGTGAGGCTTGCCAGTGTGTTCGTACAGCGTTACAATTTTCGTACGCTTCCTTGAAATGAAGTCCATTGCAGACAATGGCCGTAATCAACAGTCAAGATAATAATTTCTGGGCCTGAAAAAAAAATCTGATGAAGTCACGGATAACACAAAATTTTTCAAGACCAAACAAATTTTATTATACAAGACGAAAATAGATTCATATTACTGTACATCAGTGCAAATGATCTAACTTGAGGAAAAAATAGAATCGATTTACACTCTGTAAATCCAGTTGGTCTAAAACTAGCCGTATTGTGAAAGAAAGTAAACCAAAGCAGTTGTTTAGTTGATTTGCACAAGGGTGTATTCTTTGCAATAACCATGCAGTGATGACTTTTTGTTCACACACACACACACACACACACACACACACACACACACACACACATATATATATATATATATATATATATATATATATAAATGTCCAGGGTGCAATAGGTAAATTGTTGCCATTTTATATTTTTAATTTCCGTTCAGAATAGACCCCGAATTATTTAGAGGTCGTGGTTGAAGCCAATGGTGATTTTTATTGAATAAATTGATTCTTTCGTATTTCAAAATATTTTTGTGTAATTTTGGTAAATGTCTGTCAAAATGAGATGACAGTGTTATTTTCATTTTTGCGTAATTTAGACAACAATTTACTCATCGCACCATCCATAGATGTTGGGATGTTTACTACTTCTGAAGATATTTGAATGTATACCCGTATTTGAGTAGATCGTCCAGGCTTACACATTCGAAAAAATCTAATAAAGAAAATGTACCCTCCGACAGCATTTGAGCCAGACTCTTCCTTTGTAAGAGAAACAGTCGTCAGATCCAGCGTTTTCTGGCATTAAGGCGAATAGGACCTTGCTTGGCTGTGAAACTGCCAGTTGCCGAACGGTCTAAAGCGACCGGATTTCTTTACTAGGTTTTCACAGCAATTGCTATAACGAACTTTTTCCCTGGTTCTCCGACTACATGAACTTGAGCGTTCTAAATGATTGACATCCCATTTAGTATTGCAATAGTGAAATGCAACTTCTACTCCAACAGTTTCTTTTCTTGCACTTCCCACCTGAGGATCTTTTCTGTTTACTTGCTTCGGTGATAACTACAATATTCAAAAGTTTAATTGCAACGTCAATCGCCAACTTCTGCCTTGAATTCCATTCAACTTTTGTCCTTTCCCAATCCTCGCTATTCTTAGTTTTCTCTTTCAGTTTCACTCCTTGTAACCCCTGCCTACTAATGGCATTTCGCCATGCTTGCGACGAAATGATTTAAAAGAATATCATCAATATTTAAAAAAAACTTATAATATATAGAAGATTTGAGAAGTCGATCTTAGAAGATTTGAGAAGTCGATCTGAGAAGATTTAAGAAGTCGTTTGTGAAGATTTGAGAAGTTGATCTGGGAAGATTTGAGAAGTCGATCTGAGAAGATTTGAGAAGTCATTTGAGAAGATTTGAGAAGTCGATCTGAGAAGATTTGAGAAGCCATTCGAGAAGATTTGAGAAGTCATTTGATAAAAATATGAGAAGTCATTTGAGAAGATTTGGGAAGTCGATCTGAGATTTGAGAAGTCATTTGGGAAGATTTGAGAAGTCGAATTTCATGTAAAACCTTTTAAAAAAGTATGTTATAAATTTCAATGTTTGTTCAATGAATGCCAAATATTTCCTGTATGAGAACAAATACTTTTACAATTATGATTCCTGTGTTAGATATTAACATCAAAATATTTTGTATATAAACTCATATACAACCCCTGTTATTGGAAAAATAAGAAACTAACTCAATCATTAGACAGGCTCCTAAATTATATTTAGTGCTTATGACATAGTAGACCTCAAGCCACAAATCTGAACCCCTTAGTGAGTATGACGCACAAACAACAGTAGTGATTGCTTGAGAGAAAATCTTACTAACCGTTTCTGCACAGTTTAACGGTCATCATCATCATCATCATCATCATCATCATCGTCGTCGTTGTTGACAGTTTCATGACCGTGTGTGGTCTTAAGGTCACTGCGCAGCTGAGCAACTGGGTACCTGACGAGTTCCCTCCGCATCTTCGTTTGAAAGTCGGAGAGGCATTTATTCGTGCGTAGCGTATCTTAGTTAACTAGATCTGGTGGGACCCATCCCCCTCCGTGCCAAATATTTTTTCTTGCTTATATCGGATGGTCAGTCGATATTTTATTTTGGTATTTTCTAGAGAAGCTTCTAATTTTTGCTCGTGGTTTTGTTTGTATAGTCAAAGTCCCGAGAACCACTCGCGGTAGTGGATTAGGTAAAGGTGCTGTTTATATGTATAGGGGGGAAGATAACGGTTAACTCTAGACTTAGGATAAGATTATAGTGATAGGGGGAAAATACTCTTAGGATTCACTTCCACGGATCAGTGGTTCACGGGAAGAAGTTCCAGTAAAATTTAGTTCTCACTAATGAAATACAGAGGGAATATGGGTGGTTTTATAAATATAAGTGGTATGGCGGGTCCTAACTATGAAGGTTAAATACAGTGGGACGAAGGATTGTAGTTCGTCTGAGTAGTTGCCATGGAAGTAGCAATGGAACAGCAAGAGGTTTGCTACATGCCACCTGTAAGAGAGAAGCTGGCTGCTGGAAAATAATTTGTCACTCACAAGGACTTTGAGATGCATTTAGGCTCTATTGAGACTGGAAAGTAAGAACTGGGCAGCTCCCGCCCAAATATAACAACAGTACTCCATTTTCGGTCAGATCTGGCCCTTGTAAAAATACAGTCTAGCATGAAGAGTCAGGTACTTATTAAAGCGATACATATAAAGATCTGACCATTTTACCTGCATCGTTCCTGTTTTGTCTATTTTTAACCCGTTTACTACATTCATTTAATACATAGCTTAAAGCTTAATTACTTTCTCTACAAATAATAATTATAATAATAATAATAATTATTATTATTATTATTATTGATTAAGAGAACAGACTGTCAACTGTTACGCCCATTATAATCATGAAGTCCAGTCCTAAAAAAAGTTATATCAGGCACATTCTTGTTTTCAATTTCCACATTTTTTCTATTTCAATTTCCAGGTCTTTATATTTTGACAGTTTTTCGAATTCCTTGGTTGCTATGTTACAATCCGCTGGACAAGCCATATCAATTAATAGGCAAGTTTTTTCTTTCTGGTTTTTAACAATAATGTCCGGCCTATTTGCTTCAATTTTTCTCTCTGTGCAGATAGTGTAATCCCATAGAATGGTGACATCTTCTATTTCTGTAACCGGTGCTGTTCATACCAGTGTTTGTTTACATATTTTCCATAATGTTTACATATTGTCCAATGTAAATATTGCCCCACTCTATCATGACGATTTTTATATTCATTTGAGGTAAGTACAGAACATCCTGAGATTAGATGGTCTATTGTTTCTTGGTATTTATCACAGAACCTGCATTTTGGAACAACATTATTATGTATAATATTTGCCTGAAAGTTCCTAGCGAAAAGACTTTGGTCTTGCACTGCAAGAATAAAGCCTTATTACTATTATTATTACTACTACTACTACTTTTACGGTTATTTTTGTTGTTGCTGTTCTTATTAAGATTACTATATATCCCGATTCCATAAAGACTATCCCAGTTTAAGAGGGTCCATTTCAATTATCTATAAGTATTCGTTCGTTTTGTGCATCAGCCCACAAGCTTAAGGAGTTTTAATTCCTGAGGACATGTATGCAAGAAAACAAATCTTATAATATAAAACTGAGTGTCCTAGTTTGAGTTTTAGAAATCATGATAAACATCATCATCATCATCATCTTTATCATCATTATTATTATTATTATTGTTGTTGTTGTTGTTGTTGCTGTTGTTTCTTCCTTGAATTTCTTTTGTATGTTCATTCTCTTCCGGGTACCAACCCGAGACCTAATTTCAGAAATGGCTTCAACATATTTTCCACTGATCATTTTTGTAAGAAAAAAAACATAAGATCACACACATTTGACATGGATATATTTTTTTTTAATCGTGTCACCCCAAGCAAGGCATTCCACTCCCACTATAGCGCAGGGGGTTACATAGAGGAATTGGGTATAGGAAATGTCAGAAGGAGGGTGATAGACGACTTAGGATGTACATAGGGAGAGAGTTGGAGAGAGTGGGTGTGAGTTAGTGTGTTAGGAGGTGTCTATTGACCTTACATTTAAACACCTGGAGGTTGTAGCCGTCGGGGAAGCAAGCATACGGTAGGGAATTCTACAGGCGGGAAGTGCGAGGAAAGAAGCTGTTGGAGTAGAAATTGCGGTTACATTTAATCGGTTTCACTGTAAAAGGGTGGGACCTAGTTGCCAATCTAGTATCTCGTGCAAATTCACATCTGGTGGGGGGGGGCACCAGTGATTTAAGTTCGTCAGAGCAGAAGCCATGAAAGTATTTATAGAAGAGGCACAGGGAAGCCACTTCACGCCGGTGAGAGAGAAACTGCAGGCGGTCAGCCAAGTCGGTATCAATCACATTACAGATTCTTCGTTGTATTTTGTCAAGAATCCCGGGGAGAATAGAAGGGGCACCCGACCAGATGTGGCAGCAGTACTCAATACACGGGCGGATGGTGGATTTATATAATTGCAGGATAGATTCAGGTGGAAAGAATTTCCGAGTCCTGCACAGAGAACCCCCTTCATAATGCGTGATCTGTACTTGTGAGTACCATGTTTTTGTATTTCTTAGACTAGGGCTATCAAAAATCCTTTCAATGATATATTAAAGAAATTCCTGGTAGCCCATTTTCCAATCAACCCGAGAGCTCTAACAGTAACTGAAAATATTGATATCCTCACATGCAACACTTTTTTAGATTTTCCTTTCAAGATCCTTGTATTTTCATAGTTTTTTGAAGATCTTCAAAGATACATTACAATCTGCAGGGACTGCCACGTCAATAAGAAAGCATATTCTGTTCTTGTGGTCATTGATCCCGATGTCTGGGTGATTAGCTTTGAGTGTTTTGTTTGTGTGTAATGTAAAGTCCCATAAAATTGTTACAGGTTCTACATCCGTAACCGGGTTTGGGTGATGTTCATACCAATTTCTTGCAATTTTCTTCCCGTAAAAGTTGCATATTTTCCAATGCAAATATTGCCCCACCCTATCATGGTGAGTGTAATTTGGTCAATTGTTTCAGGATATTTATCACAAAATCGCCATTAACTGAATCATTATTATTATGTCATTTTTCATCATAATTCGATTTCTGCTATGGTCACACTGCTTACCAAGTCTGCGGAAAGACCTAAGGCAGATATTGGTGTGTTGTTATGGTTACATTTCATGTTTTTTCTATCTTCCATATCATCCCTAGAGTTACATAGACAAAGTTGTCCTTAGTGTGTAGGCTTTACTTAACAAGACAATTTTTGTATATCTCTTAAGCTGGGGTTTCCAGGGATTCTTTCAATGTGTTGTTTTGTTCCATTTTTTATCATTCCAAGTGCACCTACTATCACTGGCACGACTATTGTTTTCAATTCCCACGTCTTTTCTATGTCAATTTCCAGGTCTTTCTTAGTTACTATGTTACTATCCGCTGAACATGTCATATCATTTTTTCAATAATGTCTGTCTGTGTAGATGATGTGTGAGGACTATTTGCTTCACTTTTTCTGTCTGTGTAGATAGTGCAATCCCATAGAATGGTAACATCTTCTATTTCTGTAACTGGTATTGGGTGGTGTTCATACCAGTGTTTGTTTACATATTTTCCAAAGTGTTTGAACACTGTTCGGTGTAAATTTTCCCCACTCATTCGTGACGACTTTTATATTCATTTGGGACAAGTATAGAACATCCTGAGATTAGATGGTCTATTGTTTCTTGGTATTTTTCACGGAACCTGCATTTGGATCCATCTCATTATGTATGATTTTGTTTACATACTTTCCAAAGTGTCTGAACACTGCTCGGTGTAAATATTGCCCCACTCATTCGTGACGAAATTTATATTAATTTGGGACAAGTATAGAACATCTATTGTTTCTTGGTATTTTTCACAGAACCTGCATTTTGGATCCACATTGTTATGTATGAGATCTGCCTGAAAGTTCCGAGTGAAAAGATTTTGGTCTTGCGCTGCAAGAATAAAACTTTCAGTTTCAGACTTTAATCCAGATGCACGTAACCATTGATGAGTATTAACTTTATTGGATATTGGTCATGCAGAGGTTTGTCTTGCCATCGTTGTTTGATCTGTTCAAGAGCTTTATCCCTGATTTTTTTTATATTGTTTGCTGCAATAGTTGGTTCTTGGCTTCTGTTTTGGTTTTCTACAGAATCTACTAAATTCAAATCTTGTTTTATTTACTGCTTTCTTTCATTTTATTGTTGTTGTTGTTGTTGTTGTTGTTGTTGTTTTGTTGTTGTTCTTGTTGTTGTAGTTGTTTTCTCAGATAATGGACAGTGGATTACAACCAACAGAACCAATCATTATGTACCAATCAATTTTGCTCTGCCACTCTTTCCGACTTATTGCCAAGTGCCCTAGGTACAGGCTTACAGTACTTAGATGGGTGACCGCTTGGGAATACCAGGTACTGTAAGCGTTTAGTGACGGATGTGCGCGCTTACGGCCATATCACGTTGAATACACAGGTTCTCGCTCGATCACCGAAGTTAAGCAACGTTGAAACTGGTCAGTACTTAGATAGGTGACCGCTTGTGATGTGCGTTGTGGTGCAGTGGATATCGGCTCGGAAAGAGAAATCGGTGAGCCGAGTTCGAATTCCAGTTGAATACCTTGCATTCACTTAAGCACTGGTACCCTTGGAAAAGGTATTAATCCGTCCATTCCTTCCAGTTATGGGTTAAATAACAAGGGTAGGACTTAGGGACCCTGCCCTTAAACAACAAATCCCAATGAATCTTGATTCTCGAAGAGATAAAAGTATTACTAGACACAAAACTTATATAAAAACAACAATAAATTGTTGAAAGAAAAAAAGATATTTCCAGTAATAAATAAAATTTAATTGGCATTAAATGATCCGCCGAGGTTGATATGCCATAAAAACAAAACAACCAACCAACCAACCAACTTAAGGACAACTGGTATATTTGTGGCGTTCTTCAACGCTCAAAACCTTGTAAAAACTAAAATGGGTCATAGTTGGTAACTTTCTCTTCTACCTTTTACCCTATTCTTGTATCAAATTGCTGGGCTGGATCAATGATTAATCCTTTTTTATTTTATCTTCCACCAATATGTCCGCTTTGTTGTGTTTCACTTTTTTATATGTTTGTATTGGTCATTCCAGAAATTATTCCATGTTTCTAACTCAAAAAACTTTCAGTTGTATGTCTGTATCATTTCTTCTTTTTACACACGTCAGATCAAACAAAAGATGAAGAATTACTACCATTATCAATAAACATTTGTTGAACAAAAACAACCTTCTGAGCGATAAACAGTATGAATTTTACTCTGCTTGTTTGACAGCTGATGAATCAACTGTCATTACCTACAGAATCAGAATTGCCTTAAACATATAAAAGGCCTTTCAGAATATGTAGTATCAGGGATTGCAAGATAAACGTTCCAACTATGGAATCTCTGCAGGGCTTTCTCAATTATCAGGTGATTTCTAACAAGCAAGTCTATGAAGGTCGTTGCTAACGGCCAGTCATTGGAATCCCATGAACTCAATACCGGCGTTTCACAAGGTTCTTTTCGACTCTAGCCCATTGCTGTTTTTTTAATTAATGATCTTCCCAAGAACATACTCCGATCTTTAATAAATCTATGCAGACGATACAATATTTTATAAGTGTACCACCAAAGGTTCGAATGACCAGAACTTGGGAGCTGATTTCTCTTCTGACTTAGTTCAACAGGAAAATGATTGATTCATAACATTCAATACGCCCAAAGCCAATCTAGTAACGTTCCACTATCATCGAACAGATCCTGAACTTTCTCCCGATCATGATAAATGTGATTTCTCTCAAAGAAGCTCCTTGCATTAGACCTGTATTGGGAATCATGTTCACTCCATGCTTTAATAGGAACATATACACGATTTATTGCTCACGATAGTGGGATAATGGTTGATTCATTGTACAGCTTTAGTAAGTATCTGACTCCCTCTGCTACACTTTATCTTTAAAGCTAGGCGTTTAAGTGTAAAGTTAATAATCATCTCCTATCTTGCTATCTTTCTGAGATCAAACAAAAAATTGAATATTCTATTCTACCCCAGAAACTTCTTTTCTCGCACTTCCCGCTTGTGGAATCCCCTTCCGTTTACTTGCTTCCCCGACAGCTAGGCGTTTAAGTGTAAAGTTCATACTCATCTCCTATCTTGCTATCTTTCTGAGATCAAACAAAAAATTGAATATTGCTGTCATATGTGAACTGGGGCTATCTAATTCTCATTTATCTGTCTTGATAGTCTTCAGAAACCTATAATTATGTCCGGTAGTGTAGGTTCCACTTTTGCACCTGGGACTCACCGTGCCATGCGTATAACACTCAACTTGCTCATTATACTCCATTGGCAAGGTAGAAGTATCACTGATCAATTTTCAAGAACTGTTAATTTGTGGAACAGACTCCAGAGATGATGTTTCCTCGATCACTCATGCCTTACATATCCTACATATATCCACATGAAATGCACTTCCTACTTCCACCATTTGTATATAGTGTCTCTGTAACTTGAGTGCCTCTTGAGACTTATATTAGGAAAGCAATAGTTTTAAAAATACCAATTCTCACACAACTTCAATTATTATCATTATTATTATTTCCTTTGATTTCTGCTGTATACTCATTTCTTTTCGGGCCCAAACCAGAAACCTAAGGTAGAAATTAGGTCATGACATTTTCTACAGACCGTAATAAGATAACCAAAGACCACAAACTATTTATATAGATAAAACCCTTCGTAACGTGTGAGCTGTAATTGTGAGTACCCCTGCTATCCACCTAGGGGTCCTTGACAAAATCCAACGGAGAATCTGTAATGTGATCGATCCCGACCTGGCAGCCAAGATACAGTCACTTTCTCACCGGCGCAATGTGGCTCCTCGGTGTCTCTTCTACAAGTACTTTCACGGTTTTTGCACCAATGAACTTAGCTCTCTGGTTTCCCCTATGCATGAATTTTATCGAGCCACAAGCTTAGCAACTAGGTCCCACCCATTTACTAACCAATAAAATGTTATGACTCTATTTCCCGCTGATATATTTTTTGTTTAGTTTAATGCAGCGGAGAGAGAAATTAATATTAGTGGTATTATTGGTTGTGCTTTATTGTAATTCGCGATGTGAGCTTATGTAAAAAAGCTATTTTTAATACTATCATGTACTTCTAAAATCCGGGGAATAGAAAAATTGGCTGACAGTTGGGAAAAGAGAGAAAATATAATTTTTCTTTCTTGTTCATATACGAAGCGAATTGTTTTGGGCCAGGTGGAAATTTGACAAAATGGTCGCAGCCATAACAAAATGTTAGGATTTACTTGATGAGGTTAGGTAGGGTTAGATCCTAAACAATTATTCCTGTGTATTGAAAACCTAAAAATGATGTAACCGAAAAGAAAGAATACAGAAAGACATTACGTCATGTGAGCTGTTGATATTTCATTCGTCGAGCCATGGCTCCCCGAAAATCGTGTAGTTGGAAAATAATCTCATTGGTCAAGAGCTTTGAGTCGGCTAGATCCCCCAAGAGGATTGGAGATGGCTATAAAAATCCGAACTCAGCGAGAAAAGTCAGAGTTGTTGGATGGGTTGTTGTTGAAATTGCAGTCGAAATGTAACGACTGTGGAAAAGGTTCCCAACTAGGGAGCCGCGGCCCACAGTTGGTCACCTACCACAGAACAACGAAGAGCTCGCACTGCTATGAAAGTAAGATTTAAGAGAGATTTTGTGTAGTTTTTGAAATTGCAATCGAAATGTAATGACTGTGGAGCCACGACCCAGATACTTGTCGCCTACCATAAAACTTATGGCTAAAGAGTTAATTTCGAATGAAGCCTGCCGCCGATTAACTTAAAGAGTGAATGTTGAAAAATGCGCCTCCGATAGAAATCCCGAAAGAACGTTATTGTTTTAAAAGTTATGCGGAGAATTGAAATTTCTGATTCCTCTTTCGCTCTACTTCGGTAAATTCCGTTAAGCTCCGATAAGAACCCGAAAGGACTTTGTTGTTTTTAAAGTTGCATAGAGAATTGACAGCTCTGATTATAGAGAATATGTAAAAGACTAATGAAAATTTAAAGAGCCCTGATTACTTTAACGAAATTTAGAAAAGACATTTTTATTTGATATTCTGATATTTTGAAAACACACACACACTCTCTCTCTCTCTCTCTCTCTCTCTCTCTCTCTCTCTCTCTCTTTCTGTTGTAAACTGGCATTCCGATAACTGCATTATCTGCTCCTGTAACTAATAATAATTTTTTTATAAAGACTTTCTTCGTAACTCTCCAGGCGTCTTCGACTTTATTCATTTATTTAATTTTTTTTATTTATTTTTTTTGGTGCCGTGCTTATTTTATTTTAACCACAAGTGTACACAAGTGTCCGATCTGGATCTGGTAGAAATACGACTACTGAGACTTTCTGAGATCAAAACACAACGTGGGTAGTGGGCCCGTTGTTATAATGGACGTCTTGAGGACGAGCTTCTGTGAGAAGATCATCACGACCAGCAGCGGCATCCGTAATCGTCTACAGAACAGCACCCCCGGGTGTTACATATTTGGTAGCCGTAGCCAGCCGGGCATAGTGTTACAATGTAAACACAAATTCTACCCCAGCAACTTCTTTACTCGCACTTCCCGCTTGTGGAATCCCCTTCCGTTTACTTGCTTCCCCGACAGCTAGGCGTTTAAGTGTAAAGTTAATAATCATCTCCTATCTTGCTAACTGGCATCCTCTCTCTCTCTCTCTCTCTCTCTCTCTCTCTCTCTCTCTCTCTCTCAGTATCTTAACGGTTCTCTCACTCACTTTTTGACACGCCCTGGAAAATGTCACCTTTTCTCGTAACTTTCCTCCTATCTAACCCCCTGCACACCAGTGGCAATAGAATGCCTTGCTTGGGGCGATATGATTATAAAAAAATTATTTATATTTCTTTAAGGAATATTATTTTTGTTATTGTTATTATTACTATTCTTGTTTTGTTGTTGTTGCTATCGTTGTTGTTGCTGTTGTTGCTATCGTTGTTGTTGTTGTTCTTCTTCTTCTTCTTTATGCGTCATGGTCTTTCAGGACGTAGCCGATCATGGACTTCAGCTTGCCCCTATCCCATGTCGCTTTTAACATTTTTCCTCTTTGTATATCTTCAAAATCCCGCTCCACCATCCGCTTGCTCAAGCCCATCAAGTATGTCTTGCGCTGCTTTCCTCTGTCTCTTTTTCCCTTTATCCATCTTGTGAGTATTAGATTCTCCATGCCCTCCTTCCACATTATGTGTCCCAGAAACTTCAACTGTATCTTCCCAGTGCCAAGTATTTATTTCCTTTGCGTTTGGATCCCCTCCTAAACCTCGCAGTTTCTCACATTCTTGGTCCATATTATCCCCAGCATCCTTCTGTAGAACCACATTTCTGTTGCTTCGAGTCTCTCCTTTATCTTTGAAGAGATTGTTGTTGAGGTTAGTAGATCTAATAATTAAATGATTATTATAAAGATAGTGATAAAGATGTTAACAATATAAATGAAAAAGCGACAAAAATGATAAACATGTTTATGGGAACGATGAGACTAATAAAAAATGGTGACGTTTATAAAATACCCAATGAATTTATTGAATACCTTGTTCAGTCTTTATGAGCTGTTAGTTTCGATACGGGTGATCTAAAGGCGATCATGTTTGATGTGTCATGTTTTATTTGTATTTTTATCTTTGGTGATAAAAAAAAGACAGAGTTTATTCGTTTCGTTTTGGTCGATTTTTCTTTTTTTTTTTTTTTTTTACCTTTACCCACATATTACGGCAGCTAATACTTCAGCGATTCGTAGAAAGAAAAAAAAAAGAGAAAATGAGCAAATTTTAAACGCAGAAGAGAAAAGAAATTTTTGAAAGAAAGAAAAAGAAGGCAAAAGAAATGATTATAAAAAATGAAATAAAAATCTTCTAAAGAAAAATTCAAATAAAGAATTATAATAGAAGGAAAAAATCGACAAAAACGCAGTAAATTTGGATAAGAGAAAAATTTACATCTAATCAAAGGAAAAATAACTTTCATAATAAATCAGATAAAGACAATCTTTTTAATGAAAGAAAAAATAGGTGAAATAAATTAAATTGTATAAACGTTTTTAATGAAATAATAAATGAAAAACAGAAAAGTTGGAAGATTATATGCATGTTATAAATAAGTATAAAGAGATGCGTCTTTAATGTTAAAAGTCCTATTATGATGTTGTTTAGATTCTACTCAATATTATTAACTTAGATATATAGTGATAGAGAAAATTATTGTTTTTTGTTGGAAAAGATTTTACTAAGTTAACAAAACAGACTAATTTGACTGTCAGTAGTTGATTTGCAACTATTTATTTTGATACTTTATACCTTGTAAAACTAATGTAAAAAAATAATATGAAACGATTTTAGAAAAAATTTATCAATTTCTTAAATGAAAAACATAAAAAATCATTTTACTTTAAAAAAAAAAATAAGAAGAACCTCCTAAAATTAAATTAAATGCTCCTTTCTTTTCAATAACTCTTAGCAGCCTATTGCAACATCTGATATTAGATTTGCAATTTTAGTGGCTGGTAAGTTGTTTGCAGCAACTTTAACTGCCTCCCAGAGGTCACACTTGCTGTTGAATTGCCTCCCATTTGAATAAATATCTCTCTTGAGGACGCTCTACAAATTCTCAATAGGATTCAAGTTATAGCTATTTGAAGGTCAGTTCATAAGAGAATCTTCAACTTATACAGATCTACCATCCGCCCGTGTTTTGAATACTGCTGCCACATCTAGTCGGGTGCCCCTGCTATTCTCCTCGGGCTTCTTGACAAAATACAGCGAAGAATCTGTAACGTGATTGATACCGACTTAGCTGACCGCCTGCAGTCACTCTCTCACCGGCGTGACGTGGCTTCCCTGTGCCTCTTCTATAAATACTTTCATGGCTTCTGCTCTAATGAAAAATCACTGGTGCCCCCTAGGTGGGAGTTTGCACGAGATACTAGATTAGCAACTGGGTCCCACCCTTTTACAGTTAAACAGATAAGATGTAACCGTAATTTCTACTCTAACAGCTTCTTTTCTCGTGCTTCCCGCCTGTGGAATTCCCTTCCACAAGTCTGCTTTCCCGATAGCTACAATCTCCAGGTGTTTAAATGTAAGGTCAACAGACACCTCCTAACACACTAACCCTCCCATTCTCTCCAACTCTCTCCCTATGTACATCCTAACTCGTCTATCGCCCTGTGTAACCCCCTGCGCTATAGTGGCAGTGGAATGCTTTGCTTGGGGTGACATGATTAAAAAAATATCCCTTTTCTTTCAACAAGTAATTAGTAAACATTGATGTAGGACTTCGTGCGTTGTCTTGCACAAAGATCATAGATCTGCGCTTGGCTAAAGAATGGTTATCAAGCCATTCAAAGAAATATTGCTCTAGAAAATCACAGTAACTTTTGGAATTCATTTTAACCCGACTTTCAATTTATATAGACCCACGAGCTCATTACCAATAATCCCAGCATATATCATGATCCGACCGCCGCCTTATTGGCGTTTAAAAAATTGCAAACCCATCCTCGATCCCATTCATCGGGCCCCTCGAGGATGATCTTTCATTCGTCTGTAAAAAGCACTTCGGATATGTGATAGATCTCGCTTTGTTAAATTCCTGAATTCAGTCTGAGACTTTTCTTTCCTTGGTTAAATTCCCATTTGGCATATTTTCTTGATTGTTCGATGATCTCTTTTCAAATCCCTAGAAATTTGATGCGAAAATTTTCCTTTGCTAATTTCTTTGATTATATAGTTCTTTTCATTCATTGTTAGTTCTTTTTACGAGCCATAATACTAAATTTTAGTTCTTGCGAATAATCTCTTGACACTGCAAATTACTATAATTACTGAAAAAATACTAAATATCAATTTAAAATTGAAAATTGGGACTGAATTGCTTTCATGCTTACTTGCTATACATAATAGTACAAATTATTTCATTGGATAACACATATCTATGAATTTTACATAAAATATTTGACAATACCTCTTTTGCATATAATCTCTAGACGCAGTTCATATATATATATATATATATACTAGCAGTATAGCCCGGCGTTGCTCGGGTGTAATGAAAGCTTTAAAACTAATCCATGGTCTTGGAGCTCAGACTCTTTGGCACGAAAGACTAAAAAGCAATAGTTGTTTCCAGTTAAAGCGAAACCGTAGACTGAAAAAAAAATTGAATGGATGTAAGTCAAATTTTGATTTCCTGGTATCGATATCAAGCAAGTTTTTTTCGTCGTAAACTGAATTTTGAAGACTAAGTAACTCTTCTGAGTAAATGGTATCATGGTTGAGACTAAGAACTACAATTATACCTACTTAGAGCCAAACCCGAAGCAAAAACTAAAATAAAAGGGCTGAAAAAAAAATGCAGACATACAGGCAGATAAACAGACACATACAAACATCTTGCTTACACACACACACATATATATATATATATATATATATATGTGTGTGTGTGTGTGTGTGTGTGTGTATATATATATATATTATCGATTTTCTGCATTATTGTAAGAACTGCAACCTTGAAACTTTTGAATATCGTTTCTTATGTCTTTGTCTATGAGTGTATCAAATTTGATTAAAATTGGACCGCTCCTTCTATAACCCGATTTTTTCGATTATCGATTTTCGATAGTTATCGGTAGTACCTCGACACGAAAACTAGCTAAGAACACTCGCAGACGCTTATAGTACAACTGTGTAAATTTTCAAGAAAATCGGCTCAGCCGTTTCGGAGTCTATAAGTAACGGACACACACACACACACACACACATACACATACACACACGCACAGAGACAAAGTTCCATTTATAAATAAGTTTAGATTAGATATATATATAAAATACTGAACAACGATTTTTTGTCTGGTGATGTCATTCGAAATACATGCGGGCCTTCCATAGCGGACCATCTAATAAATAATTCGATATGCGCTCTTGATTTCAATTTGAACTGGTTTTCTCTCTCTTAGTCAACAATCTGCTTCCGAGCGGAGAGGGACTCAGACGAGGCTCCGCCGAAAGGTACTGTCTCGTCTGAGGTGAATAGACAAAAGCTGGGTCTACGGGATATTTTTGGCTGAGATTAAGAGCTCGGTATCCCCGCATTAACTGAACTTTTGTCGCATCAGCTTTGGTGGGAAGGGGATAAATACGATAGTGAACCGGTTTGTTGTTTCATCTGAAAGTGCTGAAGATGCTGTGTATCAGGTCCAGGCGGCCCTCTCTTTGTAAACAAAGAGATATTTTGCTTGGTCATACTTTGTTGGGTCGCTAGCATCTTCAGGTGAAATAACTTTTAGCAAAAGAACTGTTCCCCTCCCTTTTATATAACTCATGATATATGAACATAGCTTGTCATAATATTTCC
The DNA here is from genome assembly GCA_037127315.1 of Ascarosepion bandense. Lineage (NCBI taxonomy): Eukaryota > Metazoa > Mollusca > Cephalopoda > Sepiida > Sepiidae > Ascarosepion > Ascarosepion bandense. The sequence continues at coordinate 5,845,536 of JBBBDQ010000293.1, forward strand.
CCGTTACAGTTCTAACGAGTGGGGAACGAAACCCGTCGACTGGCACTTTTTGCTTTAATATTAGGCATGGCCGATTGTAATAAAATTTGTGTTTTTATCGCCATATTAAAATTTTGTACCGCGAAAAATATATTAGTCATCCACATACAAGCCCGTTTCGCTGTATCATAGCAAATCAGTGATGATGGCTAGACATATCTATTTTCTTTCTGGCCGGGATCGAAACTCGACCGATTTTGTATCAGTCGGAGTCCCTACTCCCTAAGCCATCGGCACATGGCATCAGAGAAGGGGAAATTTTAACAACTTGTATATAAGCAGTGTATACAGACGCCAGTCACCGAGAGAACGAGTCACGCGTATAGCCGAAATGGAAACTGTTTTTAAAATTTTCTTCTCTAGAGAGCTCAATCGTAATGAGAGCATAATATATTAGTCATCCACATACAAGCCCGTTTCGCTGTATCACAGCTCATCAGTGTGGCTAGACATATCCACTTGCTTCTGGCCGGGATCGAAACTCGACCGATTTGGTATCAGTCTGAGTCTCTCTCTGTCTGTCTGTCTCTCTCTCTCTCTCTATATATATATATATATGAGAGAGAGAGAGAGCGAAAGAGAGAGAGAGAGAGAGAGAGTGAGGTGGGGAGAGAGAGAGAGAGAGAGAGTGTGTGTGTGTGTGTGTGTGTGTGTGTGTGTGTGTGTGTGTGTGAGGCTGAACTGAAAAGTTCTCGGCCGTACTAAGAAACCTTGCTAAGTTATTTTTCATCTTTCAAGAGTTGGTCAGATTTATTTTAAAGTAGGCCAAATCGAGAACTTTCCATCCTGATTTCGGAGAATGCAGTCACTAGTTAGATTACTTTTAAAGCATTTTTCCGGTTCTACTTAAAAGTTTTACCTCGAAAGATGATACTCATGTTCGAGTATCGTTTCTCTCATGTCACTTATTGAAGAAGAAGAGCTTGAAATTCTCTTCGATACATTCCATATTTTTAATTTAACTTTGCTATCCGTAATGCAGTAGAAAAAAGTATTTTCATAAAAATAAAAAATATAAAATATTGAAATTTAAATGAACTTGACTTAAACTTGAAAAAATCTGTCACTTTTTTTTTTTTTCGTAATGGAAACATTTTCTTTCTTTTTTTTATAATCCATCTCTGGTTTATTTCATTGATCCAACCGATTGTCATTTCACGCATTGAGATGCAGGGAGGGAAACCACTCCAATCCGGATCTCATTTGACTAGGGTTATATCTTTTTGCGTAATGCATCCATTAAAACCTCATTTGAAAAGCAAAAGGCCGCGATCAAAATGAAAAGAGAGATGGCCAACGAACCCTTTCAACAAATCAAGCAAAAAGGGTCGATTAAGAAAAAGCCACAAAGTGAATGGCCTAAAATGCTTTTGAAAAAGAGATGAAATAAGGAAAGAGAAAGAGCGAAGGAGTAGCACTTCGGTGTTTTGTGCGCGTGCGCGTGTGTGTAGTTCTTATGTCAGACAAATCCGAAATTGCTAATTCAGGAAGGTTGGCGAGCAGACTGATAATTTAGACATAAATGGGACCTATACTCCCGACTCTGAATTGCTATGTAATACCAATCTTCCTATATTGCAATGAATGTTGGATAATTTTGATGCTAATAAAGATGATTGATTGATTGATTTGTTTGTTTAATAGCATATAAACTTCTTGTGGGTCTTTTAATAACAAAATTTAAATTTCTTGGTAACTTTTAAGTAATAAAATATGTTATTCCGCTTTGACAATTGAATACATGGTATATGATACTCAGCTGTTGTGCATATATATGTTTGTGTGTAGCGAGTGTTTTCTGCTTGAACGCAATCTTCTCGTGCGTTGTGGTACAGTGGATATCGACTCGGAACGAGAAATCGGGGAGCCGAGTTCGAATTCCAGTTGAATCCATTGTATTCACTTACGCGTAAATACCCTTGGGAAAGGTATTAATCTGTCTCTTCCTTCTAGTTATGGGTTAAATAGCAGGACAGATTGGGTTCTATAGCCTTGGTCGGCAACCAGTCTACCGCAGAAAGCAATGGCAACCTACTGCGAGATAATCTTCTGCCCAGTCAGCCATGTCTCTTTCGAGACATGATCGCTTAAGCGTGTATCACGTATGGCACTTAACTGACTGACTGACCCATAAATATAACATACCTGATATATATATATATATATATATATATATATATATATATACACACATATATATGTGTGTGTGTGTGTGTGTGTGTGTGTGTGTGTGTGTGTCTGTGTGTGTGTGTGTGTGTGTGTGTGTGCAAGTGTCTATAAGATTCCCTCCACCACGCGGATAATTTGTAAGTGAGGGAGAAAGTACAAAGTTGTCAAGCGTTTAGATCTTCCCCAATTTTAGGCGAGACTGACAAAAAAGTTCACACTTGTTGGACACCTAGTGACGATCACAATAATCCGCAAAATTGATTTTTGGAAGTTACTAGTTTTGGCTTAGTGCGGTTCAAGGCTTAATCGAGAAAGTGAATGACGGAAGATAAGCCACACTAGCAAATTAAGAAGGGCCTGAAAGCAGCCTTTACCAATTCCGAACTATGACCTTTGGAAACTGATGGGAAATAATCTATCTATCTATCTATCTATCTATCTATCTATCTATCTATCTATCTATCTATCTTCAGTTTGTCATATCTATCTATCTATCTATCTATCTATCTATCTATTACAGTCTGATTCTATCTATTACTATCTATCTATCTATCTATCTATCTATCTATCTATCTATCTATTACAGTCTGATTCTATCTATCTATCTATCTATCTATCTATCTATCTATCTATCTATTACAGTCTGATTCTATCTATCTATCTATCTATCTATCTATCTATCTATCTATCTATCTATCATTGACAGTCTGATTCTATCTATCTATCTATCTATCTATCTATCTATCTATCTATCTATCTATTACAGTCTGATTCTATCTATCTATCTATCTATCTATCTATCTATCTATCTATCTATTCTATCAGTCTGATCTATCTATCTATCTATCTATCTATCTATCTATCTATCTATTACAGTCTGATTCTATCTATCTATCTATCTATCTATCTATCTATCTATCTATCTATCTATCTATCTATCTATCTATTACAGTCTGATTCTATCTATCTATCTATCTATCTATCTATCTATCTATCTATCTATAGCACTTAGAAAGCACACGGTTCATAAAATTTAGGTTATTACGGCACAAGAAGAGAAACAATACTATACTAGCAAATATTCCTGAGAAACAAGCTTGGTAAGTGTAGCTCTCTTGAAGTGAAGGTACTGTTTATTTGCGCTTTGTATATCTCTCTCGGCCTTTCTCTTTCTCTCTCTATCTCTCTCTTTCTGTCTTCATCTCTCTCACACGCACATAAAAATAATTATGTTACACATGCATATACACACAAATACATACCCGATTTCTTTGAGATATATGTTCATATTCATGTCAAACAAGCCTTTAAATTCATCGCCACATTCATTTCTATACGTTTCCTACAAAAGCATCAGCGCAAACGCACAATAAAGGTATATATGCACATATGCACACATTTAATAAGCCCTGCATACACAAGGTGCCGCACATTCGTATACGGGTGTGGGTAACCGTCAGCCCTTCTGTTCACTGCCGGTGCGTCTCGTTGACTTGCTGAAATATTGTCAAACGCGGGCGGTTTTTTCCGCTTGACTTCCTATCATGGCTCATTGAGAAAAGTGTAAATCGCTCTCGAGGGGGGTCGAAAGGCAGCGAATCGTATTTGATGATGACATTATAGCTGGTACCGTTTGAGTAAATGAGTTGGAGGAAGCAGGTGAGAATTAGAACGAGGACGTGTCTTTATTTATAAAGCGAGTAGAGAGATTGGGAAAAAGGCGAAAGAAAACGGGATAAAGAACGAGAACAGGCGAGAAAAAACGAGAACGAAAAGAGTCACAAGGCACTTTTGGATTAGGGAGAAGCCCACAGATAATTTTAAAATTATTTTTTTTATTTTTTATATATATTTTTTTTATTCTTTGTTTGTATCTTTTTATTCAATTACTGAGTTGCTTTAATTTCGTTTGTTTATTAAAAATGAGTGGTACATTATATCATTTACGGTTATACGAAGAACAAACGCCCTTATCTATCTATCTATCTATCTATCTATCTATCTATCTATCTATCTATCTATGTCTGTTCATATCTATCTATCTATCTATCTATCTATCTATCTATCTATCTATCTCCATCTGGTATATATATCTATCTATCTATCTATCTATCTATCTATCTATCTATCTATCTATCTATCTCTATCTGGTTATCTATCTATCTATCTATCTATCTATCTATCTATCTATCTCCATCTATCTATCTATCTATCTATCTATCTATCTATCTATCTATCTATCTCCATCTGGTATATCAATATCTATCTATCTATCTATCTATCTATCTATCTATCTATCTATCTATCTATCTATCTCCATCTGGTAATATCATATCTATCTATCTATCTATCTATCTATCTATCTATCTATCTATCTGGTAATATCTATCTATCTATCTATCTATCTATCTATCTATCTATCTCCATCTGGTAATATCTATCTATCTATCTATCTATCTATCTATCTATCTATCTATCTATCTATCTATCTATCTATCTGGTATCTATCTATCTATCTATCTATCTATCTATCTATCTATCTATCTATCTATCTCCATCTGGTAATATCTATCTATCTATCTATCTCTCTCCATCTGGTAATAATATCTATCTATCTATCTATCTATCTCGTTCTTTCTTTTTTTCTCTCTCTCTCTCTCTCTCTCTCTCGTTCTCTCTATCATTTTCCTTATATTTTTCTTCCTATTTTCTATCTTTCTCTTTCTCTCTCTCTTTCTCTACATAAACTTTTGTCTCTTTGTCGCTCTCTTTCTAGTTTTCTATCTCACTCTTTTTCTATATAGATTTCTTTTTCTTTTTCTCTCTTTCTCTTTCCCGCTCTCTCTCTCTCTCTCTCTCTCTCTTTCTCTCTATTTTTATCTCTTTTCCATCTATATTTCCCTTTCTCTACATAGATTTCACTCCCATTCGCTTTCTCTTACTCTCTGTTTTTCTATCTCACTCTCTTTTTTATATAAATTTTCTTTCCTTTTTTCCCCTTTTTCTTTCTCTCTCTTTCTCTCTTTTTTTATCTATTTCCCGTCTATTTTTCTTTTTCTCTATACAGATTTCTCTTCCATTCTCTTTGTCTTTCTTTCTATTTTTCAATTTTCTTCTTTTTCTGTATAAATTTCTCTTTTCTTTTTCCTCTTTCTCTTTTCTCTCTCTCTCTCTCTCTCTCTCTCTTTCTATTTTTATCTCTTTCCCATCTATCTTTGTCTTTCTCTATATGGATTTCTCTTCCATTATCTTTCTCTTTATTTTCTCTTTCTCTCTCTCTCTCTCTCTCTCTCTACTCTACTCTCCTCTTCCTCTATCCAACTTTATCTATCTTTTTATCTATCTGCAAATGTGAGGGTTTAAGAAAGAAAGTGGAGAGAGACAGATAAATCAGAATATTAAAAAGAATTTACAAGAAGGAAAAGAAAAGTAAGACTAAAATAAATGTTAAAAAGGAGTGGGGGTGGCGAATGACCAAATTTTAGTTGCTTAAAATTGAAATAAAAGCACAGAAGAGATAATGGTGGAATAAAGTGGATGGGAACTGAGCGCGAAATATAAAGAGCATGAAATACGTAGCACATGGGGCGCAATACGAACAAAGATCTAAGACTAAAAAGCGTGATGAATGACTAACTAGTTGTATAAAGGAAAAATAAATGACATTTAAAAACAGATGAAGACATTTATATCGGCGTAGATTGAGGCGAAAATGATTTGTGGTAAACGACAGGAAATACAAAAAAGAAAGAAAGATTGATATTAAATATATAATGAAAACAAGAGTTTTGAAAGAAACAAACAAACAAACAACAAAAGGAAGAAGCAACGAAAATATTAGAGCTAAATTATGATTTTTAACTTAAGAACCAAAAAGATTTAATCAAACAATAAGAAAGTTAAATATAGAAGAAAGAAAGAAGAAAGAAAGAAAACTACAACGAAATATTTAAGGCTAAGCTATTTTTTAATTTAAGAAAGAAAAAACAGGACAAAAAGTAGATCAAATGAAAGAAAGGAAGAAAAAAAGAAAGAAAGAAAGAAAGAAAGCTACAACTAAAATATTAAGGCAAAACTATTTTTTAACTTAAGAAAGAAAAAACAATACAAAAAGTAGATAAAAATGAAAGAAAGGAAGAAAAAACGAACGAAAGAAAGGAAGAAAAAAAGAAAGAAAGAAGCTACAACGAAAATATTAAGGCTAAGCTATTTTTAAATTTAAGAAAGAAAAAGAACAATACAAAAGGTAGATAAAATGAAAGAATAAAAAGAAAGAAAGAAAGAAAGAAAGAAAGAAAGAAAGAAAAAACGAACTAAAGAAAGAAAAAAGAAAGAAAGAAGCTACAACGAAAATATTAAGGCTAAGCTATTTTTAAATTTAAGAAAGAAAAAGAACAATACAAAAGGTAGATAGAAATGAAAGAAAGAGAAGAAAGAAAGAAAGAAGTACGAACGAAAGAACGAAAGAAAGAAAGAAAGAAGTACGAACGAAAGAAAGAAAGAAAGAAAGAAAGAAAAATGCGAACAAAAGAACAATCGAAAACAAGAGACAACAAAAATAGTAAGGTTAAATTGTTTTTGACTTAAGAACTGAAAAGATTTAATCAAGCAATAATAAAGTTACAGAAAGAAAGAAAGAAAGAAAGAAAGAAAGAAAGAAAGAAAGAAAGAAAAAACGATCGAAAGCTAGAAAGAATGACACAGCGAAAATATTATGATTAAGTTATTTTCTAATTTATGAACCGAGAAAGAAAGAAAAATTGATGAAAAAAAAAGAATTCAAGAAACATCAACGAGATAGACAGAAAGAAAAACAAATGCGAATTATTCAAAAATGAGAAGGAAGAAATTGATATTTGGGGCATGCACCATTTTTGTTATTTTTATGGACTAACGTTGAAGAGATACTATAAAAAAGGGGCCTTAAGTGAGAATAGAAGGGATTATTTTTGAAAAAAGCGAAAGGATACAAAGACTGACAGACTAATTGTGATGAATGATAATGTCGTTCGGTCATCTGTGCTTCTTAATTGGACTGAAGAGACAAGAAAGTAGTGCAGTGAGAAGGGGGAGCGGTGTCTTTTCGGTCCGTTGGTGGATACATTTTGTAGCTAGTCTATTGAAGGAGATAACGAGTAGGACTGAATAACAAAATCAAGTTGAATGTAGGAAATTAAAGAAAAATGAATTCGTTAGAAACAAAGAAAAGAGTGCTGGATTGCTATGTGATATCCATCCTCTTATATCCTCTGAAGTCAATAGAAATGTGGTTCTACAGAAGGATACTGAGAATTCCATGAGCGATGAAATCTTAAAGGGCAAAAAATCACACTTATACTCAGAATCAGAAAGAGGTAGCTGAAATTCTTTAGATAATTAGGAAGTAAAGCTTGGAAACTTAACACTCACAAGGCATATTAAGAGAAAGAACCTCCTACCTAATGAGTAAATGAATAGCGGAATGAGGCGGGAGTTTAAATAAAGGGAGAAAACCGCCTATGGCCACAGGGATTAGGAAATTTTGGAGAACCATGATCGTTAATGTACTGAATGAACGGGGCACAAAGAAGAATATTGCTGCAATTGTGATAAAGAAACGTAGAAGACCTTAGGTGAGCGGAGAAAGTACGTTTGTATGTTTTATTACGATCAGCTGCGTTTATTCTTAAGAATCAAGAATCAAATTAAGAGGAATGTTAAGAGCCAGATACACGCACGGGGTTGTAATTTTTATTCTGTGCACTGAATATAAATGTTTAGTAAATCACAAAGAATTCGTCAATTTATATCTTTATAAGATGACCAGCGTTAAACATAATTCATTGCTATATTTCATACCAGTAAGAATGCAGCTCAAATTGATTTTGAAAGCCGTAAAAATACATTTTTATTACCAAGATTTTAGGCACAAAATGGCGTTCAACTTTGTTGTGGGATCTCCCCCTTTTGTATATGATAATGGACTTGACTGAAGGTACATATACTCCTGTCATAGAGCGAGTTGCGGTTGAAGCCGGCATTTGCCTTTGCTACTATGACACTGTCAGCTCTCTGACTTCGAGTAGAGGGCGCTCTATGCTTCCTAGCAAAGAGCAATAACCCAGTCGTGGTTCCACCGAAGGGTAGAAGCACGACTGGGCAAAAATAGACAGACATTTTTTGGCCGGGCCATATAGCCCGGAAATTCCCAGTCATAACTGACTATGTGTCACATGTTGCCCTTACTGGGAGGGACAACTAAATATAGTTGCATCCGGCATTTGCCGCTGTTACAATGACAGTGTCAGCTCTCTGTCTTCGGGTAGAGGGCGCTCTCTGCTTCCGAGCAGAGAGCACTAACCCAGTTGTGGTTCCGCCGAAGGGTAGAATCACGACTCGGTAAAATAGACAGACATATATTGGCCCGGCTATATGGCCGGGAAGACCCACTATAAAATGACCTTGTGTCACATCTAACCTTGCGTGGGAAGGATGGTAAATACCGTTTCAGTCGGTATTTGCCTCTGCTACTATGACACTGTCAGCTCTCTGCCTTCCGGTGGAGAGCGCTCTCTGCTTTTGGGCAGAGAGCACTAACCCAGTCGTGGTTCCGCCGAAGGGTAAAATCACGACTGGGGAAAAATAGACAGATATTTTTGGCCTGGCTATATGGCCGAGAAGACCCACATTAAAAAGACCTTGTGTCACATCTCACCTTACGTGGGAAGGTGGGTAAATGCCGTTGCAGTTGGCAGTGGAAAGTAATCGTAGAGATCCGTTACAGTTATCGAAGAGTTCCGACAGATACCGAAGTTTCCCAGAGACCAGATTAGCTCTAAATTCCACTCAGCGAGAATAATATACTCGGATATACTATTTCCAACGACTTCACTTCAAGACTTGTATTTTTTCTACTAATAGTAATTCCTGGATTTATTAACCTGCGTTCAAGTTTGTACATTACGTTCAATATAACCTAATTTTCTATCTCCATATCTGTTTTTGTTGTTCATTATTTTGTGCGGTTCCTCGTCCAGAATCCACAACACATTTGTTATTGAGATTCAAAATAATAAACTTTGCAATAATCACTGCAAAATAATTGAAACGTTTCAATTTTGCAGTTTATGTTTTATCTTTCGCTGTTATATCGCTCTTGCATATTAACCTATATTTTTGACGGATTCCTTTATGAATGGAGCCGTAATATCTGTACACTGTACTCCGAGTCCAAGTTTTACAATCAACCCCCAACCCCAGGGCATTTCTGCCTAGAAATATGTTTGTCTTTTCAGTCGCATTTTCGTACATCAAGCGAGACACCGCACCTTGATCTTGTTCAAGCAATTCCCAGCATAACACGTGTCCCGGAGTAACGATTGTTGGTTCCTTGTACGGTTCCAATAAGTATCTTAGTCTTCCTGACATGATCTACCGGCGATATCTGGAATGAAGCTGTTCAGTCTCTCACTATCCAGTCTACCAAAGCGATAAACTACATATAACAGCAAGGCCTCTGATTGGGAGGTTTTAAGAAGCGTGGAATCTCCTCTTAACTGCTGTTGTTCCAAAATCCTTACTGACCCGGGATTTAGGACCGCAGATAACCAACAATACATATGTATAGTAAAATTGCCAACAATACATATTTATTGCAAAATAACCAGTAATATTTTTATATAAAGTATTACCAACAATACATATGTATAGTAGAATTACCAACAGTACATATTTTCGCAAAATGAGCAGCAATACATTTTTATATAGAGTATTACCAGCAATACATATGTATAGTGAAATTACCAACAATACATATTTATAGTACTACCAAACAACCAACATGAAATAACTCTTTCATGACATTAATCTATTTAATATCCTACAATTTCTTAAATAAATCAAACTATATTCCTAACTATAACTTCAACAAAACTATAAAATAAAATGCATATATCACCGCCTCTAGTACTTATGTCCACACGCGCATGCATATGTACAAAAATGAATATCAGCTACCATGTATTCAATTGTGAAAGCAGAATAACATATATCATGTTTTTATTACTTCCAAGGTCCCCAAAATATTAACTTTCGACACTAAATGACCTATAAGGAGTTGATATGCCGTTAAACAGATAAATCAATCAATCAATCTATCTATCAAGACTTTCAAGGCTATCAAATTAAAAAAAAAATTTCAGTCTTCACTTTCAAGCTTATTGAGTTCAAAATCGTCTAAGAGGCCTTGTGGGTGATGAATTATTTTCCATTCTACCACCTCAATTTTTTCCCACAGATAAAATATTTCAAGCCTCTGGATTACTTATACGATGGAAAATGTTCTGCCGAACTACATTCCTTAGTTCAACCGATTCTGACCCTCACATGTAAAAACCGCCATGCCATATTCACTCATACAAATCATCCTTATTCTCTTCTTTATTTCATTAGTACGAAAGAAGTTCCACTCGAACAACTTTTTTCCCGCGAGCTGCTACTTTGTTGAAACCGCTCTCAAAAGGATGATTTCCCGACCCCTACAATCTTAACCTCTGTAGGACGATAAGACACGATCTTTTATTAAGCCGTGTAGACAGGCGCCAACAATTCACAAAGTTTGCACGAGATACTAGATTAGCAACTGGGTCCCACCCTTTTACAGTTAAACAGATAAGATGTAACCGTAATTTCTACTCTAACAGTTTCTTTTCTCGTGCTTCCCGCCTGTGGAATTCCCTTCCACAAGTCTGCTTTCCCGACAGCTACAATCTCCAGGTGTTTAAATGTAGGGTCACCTCCTATCACACTAACTCCCAATTATTCTCAGAACACTCTCATCTACCCAACCCTCATTCTCAGTATACTTACCCGCCTATCACCCACCCTCTGACATTTCCTATATTTAACCATTCTCAGTATCCTTACCCACCCTCTGACATTTCCTATATTTAACCATCCTTCCTCCACTCTATGTAGCCCCCTGCGCAGTAGTGGCAGTGAAATGCCTTGCTTGGGGTGAAACGCTTATAAAAATAAAAAAAATTAACCATATAACACAAACCACATCATTTGATCACTTCCAAGAGAAACAACAAAGATGAGTAACGCATGCAACAGAAGAGAAAATAATGCTATAATCAAGCTGCTATCTAAATCTAATTACCTAAATAACTGCTTTAAGATATTATAGCCGACAGTAACGCTATCTGGTGAATGAATACCGAATGTTTCCTGTTTGGGAACGGCATTTTTCATCATGACGCTCTCTTTCTCGATTTATAAGCGACAGTTTACATATTTTTCTCTTTTTTTTTTTTAATCATTTCATCCCAAGCAAAGTGGTACCGCCACTGATGTGCAGGGGACTACATAAGAAAGTTAAAGTTTTAGGCAGGGGGAGAGTAAAGAGAAAGACGAACCAGCTACAAAGGGTGAAAGAGAAAGGGCAAGAGAAGAATGTGAACACAGGATTGAAGGCAGTTGCAAAGGTAGAGAGAAAAGAAAAGGACAAGATACAGGGGGTAATGTAGAAAGGGCTGGAGTCAAGTGGATAAGAGATGGGAATTGGCATTGCATTTAAATTCCAGGAGCCGTCAGGAAAGTAAGTATATGGAAGTGAGTTCCATAGGCGGGAAGAGCGAGAAAAGAAGCTAATGGAGTAGAATCGTTACCTGCATTTGGTTGATCTAACTGTAAATGGGTGGGACCTTGTTGCCAGTCTGGTTGCACGAGTAAATTCTTGAGGAGGGGGCAAAAGTGACCTAAGTTCGTCAGAGCAGAAGCCATAAAAATATTTATAGTTCTGGTGTAATTTCGATACGATAGAATCTAACGAACTTTTAAATCCATTTTTTTCATAATTTTTTATTAAACTTAATTTGATGAGGCATAAAGTGTAAAAGGTTGTTTTTCTTCAAAATCGTCATTCAAAATTCTAGCTTTTACAAAGGTTTGAACATTAATAAGTAATACCGAGACAAAATATAACTCGAGGATAACGACGGTGACCAAATATTTTACATAAGTTTTTATCGGGGGCTTCGAGTTACAATTGAAGTCTAATACTTGGTCGTTTTATTTTGTTGTTTTTCGTTTTTGTTTTTTGTTTTTTTATTGTTTTTTTTTTGTTTTTTGTTTGTTTGTTTTTCGCTTTTTGTTTCTTTTGTTTTCGTGTTGTTATTGTTGTTTTTTATACCTTTTTTTCTTTGGATATTTTGTTAATAGTAGTATAAAGTCGACAGCTAGAATAAATTTTCCGTCACCTAAAAATGAAAATTTAAAAACTCTCCCGTTCTTTATATGCGCGATAATGTAAAAATTAGCGACTCAACAAAAAGAAAACGACAAACCGAGTTGGAATTCTGAACGAGTTCGTTTTGCTTAGACATATCTTCAAACGAATGAAGTCTTAGCCGGGGCCATTCTTCGTAGACTAATGCTAGAAAATCACAAAGAACTGTACCAAGTAATTCGTTACTTTGTACTCATCACTTGAATTTCAATAAGAACATCTAATAAAAGGATGTGAGTTGTGGTACAGTGGATATCGACTCGGAACGACAACTCGGGGAGCTGAGTTCGAATTATAGTTGAATTCCTTGCATTCACTTACGCACAAATACCCTTGGGAAATGTATTAATCCGTCTCTTCCCTCCAATTATGGGTTAAATAATAGGACAGATTGGGTTCTATAGCCTTGGCTGGCAACCAGTCTACCACAGAAAGCAATGGGAACTTACTGCGGGATAACCTTCTGCCCAGTCAGTCATGTCTCTTTCGAGATATAATCGCCCAAAGCGTGTATTACGTATGTCACTTAACTGACTGACTGAATAAAAGAAACATCATATTCAAATTGAAAAGAAAATAATGACGATGCTGATGTTCCACACAATTTCAAACAAAAGATTAGGAAGGAAACCTCCATCAGAAGAGGAAAGAGCTTGCAGACTTGAGTGAAAAACGTATTTTACTTGAAATATGTTTTAATAAAAAGAGTTTATAAATTTCAGCAAAAAGTAGCTCGGTCAAAGAATGGCGAATTTCCTAATATTGCTAATATTCCCATCGCCAACAGTTGTAGAGCAGCTAACACCTCTCTAGCGCTCTCAAATATGGAATAGACTGCGGGCCGAAAAAGATATATAAATAAAGATTAATAGTAGTCATGGTTTCTGAGTGTCATTGATAGTATGAGGAGAACGATAGTGTGTGCCAGTCGTTCAATTTGTCGGACTCTCTGCCTTTGGGCGGAGAGGATCCCAGACTGGACTTCGTTGAAGGGTAGAGTCTCGTTTGAGGAAAAGCAGATAAGAATTTTTGTCCGAGTTTACGGACTCGGTTTAACCCACGTTAATTGGCCTTGTGCCACATCTACCTCAGGCTTCTGTCCACGTAGGGAGGTCGTAAATAATTCGGAATCTCTTTGAGGGGATCGACTGCGTGCGTCAGTCGTTCGCTTTGTCGGGCTCCGCCGAAGGGTAGAGTCTCGTCTGGGGAAAGCAGAGAAGAATTTTTGTCCGAGCTTAAAGGCTCGGTGATCCCACTTAAATGGCCTTGTGCCTCATCTACCTCGGGTATCCGCTCATATGGGGAGGTGGTTTATACTTAGGAGTTAATTGACGAAAATTATTGGACTGTGCTCTCTGCAATTCTAACAAATTAACCTCTCCTCTTTTTCTAATTATTGTTGTTCTGTCTTATCTGTATTTGTTTTGTCTGTACTTAATGTCCATTAGCACGGATATTGTGCTGTAGATATTTCAGCACACGTCATCTGGTATCGTACTGCCACATCGGGGTCCCGGGTATGACGGCAAACTGCAACCGGTAACAAGGCAGCTGATTAAAAGGTTGTGAGGAGCATGAAACAACCTCTTAATTGCTGTTGTTCCCAGGTCTACCCTGTCCCGGAGTGGTAGCACCTATTAGGATCCCAGTTATGGATAAACAGTTAACCTTCAAACTGGGTTCAAAACACTACTAAAGTATAAAGATAGACTTTTATAGAAATATATTTATTTTCGAAAAAAAAATATTACCAACATACAATTTTTTTGGAAAAAGAATATTACCATAACACATTTTTAAAGAAAAAAAAATGATTAATAGCAATACATTTTTGAAGGAAAAAATTCTTACCAGCAATTTTTGAATACAAATCTACAAGACAATTTTCTAAATTAAAAATGGTATGGGAAAGGTATGAATCGATCATTTCTTCCAACTTCTACCAGTTATTTTCTCTTGCCTTGAGGTGGCAATCGATCTAAAAAAA
>JBBBDQ010000293.1:5862500-5887500 GCA_037127315.1 Ascarosepion bandense
TACGACAGTGGCAATATACCAGAGCACCTAAGTAGATTAATTTTCATAGAACTACCTAAAAAGCAAGGTACAAAGAAAAGTGAAGACCAGCGAACAATCAGCTTAATAAGCCACATAACAAAACTCATCATCCGGATTCTGATAAACAAAGCACGCAGCAGAATTGGCTCAGAGATATGACAAGAACAGTGTGGCTTTGTTAAAGATACCGAAACAAGGAATGCTATCTTCGTCATCAGAATACTACCTGAAAGAGCAATAGAAATACAGAAGTACTTTTATCTGTACTTCATAGACTACGCAAAGGCATTTGACAAAAATTCACCACAAAGACTTGATAGAGAAGTTTGACAACTTCAGAATTTTTGAAAAAAACGTTATGATAATCAAGAATATATATTCACAGCAAACTGTTTTCGTATGGATAGGAAGTGAATTCAGCAGATATACAAAAATAGAAAGAGGCGTAAGACAAGCATGTGTTTTCTCACTAGATCTATTCAACTCATCCAGTGAAACAATTCCGAGAGAAATAAAACCCTTGCCAGTTTTAGTCAATGGCGGCCACAATCTCAGCAATGTGGGATACGCAGGTGTCACAGTGCTGATAGCAGACACTGAAAAAAAATGCAAGAGAAAGCGAGAAGAAAGGACTAAGCATAATCTTCAAAAAACTGAATGCATAGTCATCAACAGAAAGAAAACCTCAAATGTCAACTACAGGTCGGAGAAATTAAAATAAAACGAGTAAAGAAATTTAAATACCTGGGAAGCGTAGTGACAAAGGATGGAAATTGCGATGTTGAGGTCCAAAGACGCATTGTCATGGCCAAGGACGCATTTCAAAAGCTAACCAGAGAACTGAAAGACAATAAAATCTCAATGGAAAAATAAGAAGAGAGTGCTAGATTTCTATGTGATGTCTGTCCTTCTGTATGGCAGCGAATGTTGGGCGATTTCCCCAAGGATGAAGGAGAGGCTTGAGGCAGCAGAAATGTGGTTTTACAGAAGGATGCTGAGGATACCATGGATTGAGCACGTGACTAACGACGAGGTGTTAGAGAGGATGAAAACGAGGAGAAAACACATAATTAACATAAGGAAAAGTCAGATGATGTGTCTGGGACATGTAGTAATGAAAGACGGCCTAGAGAATTTAATGCTCACAGGACTGATAGAAAGAAAGAGAGACAGGGGAAAGCAGCGTGAGACATAATTGATAGGCTTATGCAAATGGATGTGAGGGCGGGGTTTGGGAGAGATAACTCATAATTAACATAAGGAAAAGACAGATGATGTCGCTGGGACATGTAGTGATGAAAGACGGCCTAGAGAATTTAATACTCACAGGACTAATAGAAAGAAAGAGAGACAGGGGAAAGCAGCGTGAGACATAACTGATAGGCTTATGCAAATGGGTGTGAGGGCGGGGTTTGGGAGAGATAACTCATAATTAACATAAGGAAAAGACAGATGATGTCGCTGGGACATGTAGTGATGAAAGACGGCCTAGAGAATTTAATACTCACAGGACTAATAGAAAGAAAGAGAGACAGGGAAAGCAGCGTGGGACATAATTGATAGGCGTGTGCAAATGGATGTGAGGGCGGGGTTTGGGAGAGATACCAAAAGGAAAGATTTTAAGAGCGGCAAGAGACAGAACCATGTGGGAGTCTATCATCGCCTACATCCTAAAGAGATACTGTACATGAAGAAAAACCAGATATATGCAAAAATTCAATGAGTTGGTGCAACCAACAGAATGCCTGCCAGGTGGCCATATTAAACTCAAATACGAAACATAAATAAATACCAACAACAAAAATGAAGAAACTTATATAAGAACGTGAAAATATATAAAGAAAAACAGAAAACAGAACAAAAGACAGACCCCCTCCTGAAACAGTAACCAACAGTGCTTTATGCTTTGATTATTTAGACAGAATAAAACCGCTTCACAGTGTCACATCTCAAAAGTATATAACTGTCTGTCTGTCTGTCTCTCGCTCTCTCTCTCTCTCTCTCTCTCTATATATATATATATATATATATATATATATATATATAGGTTTGGTGTATTGAGGCAGTAATTTTCTAAACATATACTGTTAAATATAAGAGACAATGAATGTCTAGTATGTTTAATCATGAGCCGTTCTAAACATCGTATTTTGGCTTTAATTTCAGGTGAAAACAGAGACAAAAATTCTCCAACAGTTGGATAATTTTTTATTAGGTTGGTTCTAAGCTTTCGGCTTACATGACCCATCTTCAGAGAAGTTACAAGGATGTTAACATAAAAAAATCCACCATCAGCGACGATTTTATCTTGTATTAATATAAAACTTTGCTAAGCAACGATAACAGTTACCAAAAATAGCAAACGCAGTTCGTAAATTTGTAATGCAGTTCTATGACGTCACACCGCGTGAGAGCTCGAAATGATAACAGAACCATATAATTAAATGCAATGTAATATATTATGACCAGATTTAAACACGTTCAGTGTGGGTTGTCTGGATTTAATGTATATGGCCTCCAATATCTGAAGGTTTTTTTACTGTGTATGAGTGAGGATTATTGCATTGTTGACTAAAATCGGTCTGATATTACCTACATGGCTATGTTTTTCTAAGAAATGTTGTTTAATTGTGTTCTGATAAGAAAGGTGACAGGTAAGAGCGTGGTTGTAGCAAAACCAATATATGTAGTGGGTTTATTATTAGTACCAGAGATACGATATATATGTTATCGTTGTTTAGCAAAGTTTTATGTCAACACAGGATAAATTAATCGCTGACGGTGGATGTTTTGATGTTAACGTCCTTGTAACCTCTCTGAAGATGGCTCATGTGAGCCGAAAGCCTAGAACCAACTTAATAAAAAATTATCCAAATGTTGGAGAATTTTGTCTTTATTTTCACCTGAAATTAAAACCAAAATACGATGTTTATAACGGCTCATGATTAAACATAATAGACATTCATTGTCTCTTATATATATATATATATATATATATATATATAAGAGAATGGCAATCTGTGATTAATTTAAATTATCAATTAAATAAAAATAGAGAGCTCTATGGATGTTAACCAGAGCAAATATATTGAGAAGTAAAAACAAAACATAATTAAATGGTTATAAATCTATAATTTACTTCAGCACTGGGAAAGACTTAAGAGTAATCAAGAATCTTTACTGGCAGCAAACCGCTTGTATACGGACATGTAATGAATTCAGCAGATATACAAAGATAGAAAGGGGTGTAAGACAAGGATGTGTCTTTTCACCGGATCTATTCAACTTGTACAGCGAGAATATTTTGAGGACCCTAGAAGTTATGCCTGGATTTGTCATCGGAGGCCACAATTTAAACAACCTAAGGTACGCAGGTGATACTGTGCTGATAGCAGACACAGAAAGGAAGCTACAAGACCTCCTACAAAAGGTAGCTGATGAGAGTGATAAGAAAGGACTACAAATGAAGTGCAAGAAAACCGAATGCATGGTCATCAGTAAAAAGAGCAGCCCAATATGCCAAATACAGGTGGGGGATACTAGAATCAAGCAGGTACAAAAATTTAAATGCCTGGGAAGTGTTATGACAAAAGACGGAAAGTGCGACACAGAGATCCGAAGGCGAATTAGCATGGCGAAGGAAGCATTCCAGAAGTTGAGTAAAGTATTAAGAAACAGGACAATTTCGTTAGAAACAAGGAAGAGAGTACTGGATTGCTATGTGTTGTCACTTATTCAATATGGAAGTGAACAATATCATCAAAGACGAAGGAAAAACATGAAGCAACTGAAATGCGGTTCTACAGAAAGATGCTGCGAATATCATGGATCGAGCATGTGAGCAATGATGAGGTCCTAGAAATAATGGAAACAAAAAGGAAATTAATACTGAGCATCAGGAAGAGACAGCTGAAGTTCCTGGGACATGCAATGAGGAAAGAGGGTATGGAGAACCTGATACTAACAGGTCAGATACAGGGAAGGAGAGACAGGGGAAAGCAACGGATAACATATTTGAAGAACCTAATCAGGTGGATTATGAAACGAGGGTTGCATGGTGTAGCAGGAGAGGGCGTGCTAAGAGCCACCAGGGATAGGGAGACGTGGAAAGCCATGATCGCCTACGTCCTGAAGAACAGGGCACATAGAAGAAGAATGGAAAATCATTATGATTGCCTCGTTCAGATCGTTGATGAATGAATAAACAACAGTCTGAACAAGGCAATTGCAGGGATTTTACTTTACACTGTTGAAACAGATTATGGATTTATAAATATTTGATGTGTTTTCTTCGCAATATATATATATATATATATATATATATATATATATATTGATTGATTGATTGATTGATTGATTGTTTAATTACTTAGTTTTTGGTCATAATGAAATTAGACTAGTGCAAATTTGTATTAAAACGCATTCAGTACAATTGTAGAACTTTTGAATTTTTTCCATTTCTAACTCGTTTACAAATGGAATATATATATATATATATATATATATATATATATATATATATATATATATATATTCCATTATATATAGTTATCTCTCGTTCCTCCTTCTTCCTTGTTCCATCCATTCTCGAACTTCGTGTTATTCTTTAGCGATTCTTCATTTACAGAGTCTCTTCTAAAGTCGAACTCTCATTTTCTCTTGCTCTAACTCTCGTCCCCAATGAATCCATTGTCCTCTGAATATTTCCTTTGATATGAACTCGACCAGACTGATGGACCTTCTTCATACTTCACTTTTCATTCGCTTCATTGTTTGCTGTATTCGACATCGCTATTCTCTTCTCAAAGACCTTCATTTGATTCTTACGTAAACCAAAGTTTTTTCATGCGTCTATTTTTTTGTTTTTTCGATCACTCTTTTCCTTCGATACATCTTTTTCTTTTATTCATTTCATGGCTAAGTTAATTTTTCTTTGCCTTATTCATTCTGCTATTTTTTCTCTCTTTGAATTTTTATCCAGTCCTTATTTATTTATTTCTCCTTTCTTTCTTTCTTTTTTTTCCTTCTTCTTTCTTATTTCTCTCTTTTACTTTCTGGCCTCTTTATTTCTTTCTCTTTTGTCCTACTTTTCTTTCTATTTTTCTTTCTTTCTTTCTTATTCTCGTTTTTTCTCTTAACTTTCTTTATTTCTCTCTTTCATCTTTCTTTTTTCCTTCTTTCTCTCTTCTTTATTCTCTCTTTTTCTTTCTCTTAACTTTCTTTATTTCTCTCTTTCATATTTCTTTCTTTCTCTTCTTTCTTTCTTATTTCTCTCTTATTGTTCTCTTCTTTCTTTCTTTCTTCCTTTCTTTCTTTCTTTCTTGCTTGCTTGCTTGACTGCATGCTTGGTTGCTTTCGTTTTTATTTCTCCCTTATTTCTTTGTTCTTTCTTTCTCTTCCTTCTTTTCTTTCTTTTTTCTTTATTGCTTGCTTGATTGCTTTCTTTCTTTCTCCCTTCTTTCTTTCTTATTTTTTACTTTCTCTCCTCTTTCTTTATTTCTTTGTTTTTATTTATCTCTTCTTTTCTCTCCTATTTATTTATTTATTGCTTGCTTGTTTTCTTTCCTTCTTTCCTTCTTCTTTCTCTCTTTTTTCTTTCTCTCCTTTTTCTTTCTTTCTTTCTTTCTTTCTTTCGTTTATTTTTCTCTTATTTATTTATTTCCTGCTTGCTTGGTTGCCTAATTACTTTCATTTTCCTTTCTCTCGTCTTTCTCTCTTTTTTCTTTCTGTTCTCTTTCTCTCTTTTTTTCTTGCTTGATTGTTTTCTTTTCTTTTTTTTCTATTATTTCTCCCTTCCTTCTTTCTTTCCTCTTTCTTGCTTGCTCGATTGCGTTTTTTCTTGCTTCTCTCTTCTTTCTTGCTTGTTTGCATTCTTTCTTTCTCGATTTTTTCTTGATTGGAAATGGATTATCTCTAAATTCTAACGATATAGCACCATCGCGTAAACACCAACCAACCCGACCGACCACCAGCTGAAGTAGAAAAAAAAACACATACGGTCACGTTCGCGCGCACATACCCCACACACACACCCCAGTAAACAAACAAATAAATACAATAACTCAACAAACAATATGGATTCAGAACCACACGTTCACCTTCTCGCAGTTGACAGGAGTTTTCTTCAGCAGCCTTCGTATCGTCGCCTGGCCCTGTAATTATCGACACTTTATGCCTATTCTCCCAATATGATACCGCGTTTGATTTTGAATGCAGGACTTAGTTTTCATAGGAAAAACGATACATTTTATAGGACTGCAATGACAATCGACTGGCTACGCCTCGTTCTCCGATCTACGAGCGTTGAACATCGTTAATTCTAAGGGTAGCGTCTAATGGCCATGATAAAGATCAACTGACAGACAAGCGGACGTGCTAACCAAGAATATTGTTTGCCTTCTCTCTCTCTCTCTCTCTCTCTCTCTCTCTCTCTTAATTCTTTGCCATTTTTTATTTATTTTGTTATTGTTGCTATAGCCGTTTGTCTCGTTAGAGTGCAGAAATGGAAACAAAGTAAAACTAATTTTATAGTCTCATCTGCTTATTGTTGTTACTTATAATAATAATGATGTACAAATTTCATTTTTGGGGTGTGGAGAGAGAAATGTTCCAACACACTTATTTATCAATAAGGAATATTACTACAATGGCGATAGTCACGATATAGTGCTGTCGCTATTCTTGGGTCGATTGTTTTAATTTAGCAATGATAAATTTAATTAATACATGCAGTGTAAATGTTAACGAATCGGAAAAAGAAATAAGTCAGTGATCTGGGTTCGAATTACGGCTGAGTTTGCTGCGTTCATTTTCATTTGAAAACGTATTAATCGCTCCCACCCCGTCAAGGTATGGTTTAAATAGCCCGACAGATTGATACCCTCTTGTCTTAATCTAGGAACCAGTCTCAGAGAAAGAAAACTTTGAATTTAAAATCAGCCTGAACAAAGATGCGCTATCTCAGGCTAACTTGTTCTAGGGACATCACTTCTGATATGGCTGCAGTACGATGGTGCCCCACTACAATTTATTTTCGGTTCGTTGGGTTTTTTTTTTTTTTTTGGTTTTTTTTTTTTGTTGAAAAATGTGTTGATAAAAAAGGAACAAATAGGAGAAAAAATCGTTTAGAATTAGATAAAAAACACTGTGTATTCAAGGGGTAGATAGATATTAATGGGTTAGACAAAGGAGTCTCCTCCTTCGAGTCCCCTTCTTAGTTTCATCCGATTCCCCTATGTAGTACCGATCTACAGTCTTACAACTCTGTGTATTGATGTGGTGGTTAGCGTAGCAAGTAGGTTTTTACGGGGTAGAGATGCCAGCCCTACGATCTTTGAGTTCAGAGCAGTCCTTCTAGACTGGTTTCCAACCAAGAATAGAAAATTCAGTTTTTCCTGCAATTTTACACGTAACTAGAGCGATGGAGAAGAGATGGGTCAATATCTTTCCCAAGGTTTATTGACTGAAAGTGAACGCAATGATTTCGATCGGAAGTTGAACTCGAGACAATTATTCTATTTTCCGAGCGTTGTTACGCGCACAAGATGGAAGGTGAAAAAGACAGAAGAAATGAATTTCAAAAGAAAAAAAAAAATGAAAAAGAGATAGAGAGAGGAGGGGAGAGAGTTCTGTTTGTTTTGTTTTACGACATATCAACTTCAATAGGTTATTTAATGCCGACAAGATTTTACAATATATTCGTATGAATAGAATATATATTCTTTGTAGATCAGATTTCATTGACGTATTTTTGTAAAGAGGGTTTTGTCGAGAGTCAGATGTGTTACTGGTATATATATTTTTCTTCAAAATATATTGCTGCTCGTTTTTTTTTTTTAATGTATTGTTGGTAATATTTTTTCTTTATAAATATATTGCTAGTAATATTTTCTTCTCCCAAAAAGTATTATTGGAATTTTCACTATAAAAAAGTCTATTTTTATACTTTCATAGTGTTATGACCAGAGATTGGGAGTTAGATATTTGCCCATAACCGGAACCCTAACAGGTAACACCACGCCGGTCAGAGTTGACCTAGGAACACAACAATGAAGAGCTGGTCCCATGTTTCTCAAAACTTCTCAATTAGAGGCCTTGCTGCCAGATGCAGTTTATTGTCAAACACAGAACCGAGATGGATTTTAACGTCATGCCCAGACCTTTTTTTTGCTATTGCACTTATAAAAATTCTGAAAATAAAAAAATCAACTGCAAGAAGAAAAAATACGTTTTTTATCAACTGCATTAACCTAAAATTCGAATTGGTCATTTTTCCGAAAGTCTGCTTCTTATAGTAAAATAAAAGATGCAATAAAACTATGACATTATTTAATTAGATAAGTGTTTAGTTGCTTTTAATATATATATATATAACTGTTTTCATTTTTGCTTTTTTTATTATAATAGTTATAAATATTAAAAAAGTTAAATCCTTCAAAGCTTTGTTTTGGTTAGGTTATTAATCTATTAAGTGAATACTATATTTATTAATCGAAAATTCAAAGTTTTAATACGCATCTAGAGCCAAACGAGTTTTTAAATAATTTGTGTGTGTGTGTGTGTGTGTGTGTGTGTGTGTGTGTGTGTGTGTGTGTGTGTGTAGGAATTTTTATTAAGTATGTTATTTTGTGTGTTACATTAAAAGGCCGCGTGTTTAATGTTTTCGTCGCCTTATAGAAAAAAAAATTTGGACAATTATGTCAACCATATTTATCTTATCCCCAAACTGGGCTGAATCCTGGAAGCACTGCAATACCAGGTCAACCCGTGGCAAATGCGAAGCAAGCCCCTGACTATTCGCCGTGTTCCAAAAATCAGTTTAATATCGAAGTCCCACATCGGGGACGTATCAGATATTAAGCTGATAAGAACAGATACTACACTTTGATGTGTGTGTGTGGGGGGGGGATTTTTTATCAAGTATGTTATTTTGTGTCTACATTAAAAGGTCGCGTGTTTCATGTTTTCGTCACCTTACAGGAAAAACAATTTGGACAATTATGTCAACCATATTTATCTTATCTCCACTTTTGACTATCATTACTCATATCACATATCAATCACTTCACGCCTCCTTGATTAAGAAATAATTATATTTCAAATTTTATTCTATAAACAAGTAATACTTGTATAAATCAGATTAATTTAACTTTAAATTTGATAATTTTCCAAAAATAACGTGTCTCATATGTTTATCTTATTTTTCAAGATTTTTAAAACTTTTGCTTACAAACTTGTCAAACTGTTAAAATGGACAAAAATGATGAATTTTGAAAATAATAAAAAGTTAAAATTCCAGTCATTATAATTTTTTTCACGTACACCAGAGTATATTGCTTACTTGAAATGATAAATTTAATAATCTAACTTTCAATTAAAGCTAAAATGAAAGCTTCAAGAAACCTTTTTTTTTAATTTGAAATTCAATTTAAAACTTAGGTATCGAAAATGAGTGGAAGTACTTACTTAACATCCGAAAGAGAGAGTTGAAATTTCTAAGGCACAAAATGAGAAAGAGGTGCTTAGAAAATCTGTTACAGGGACAGATGAAAACAACTTAGGCATTCGCCTGACTGCTCTATGACACTGTCAGCTCTCTTTCTTCGGGTAGAGGGCGCTCTTTGCTTCCGAGCAGAGAGCACAAATCCAGTCGTGGTTCCGCCGAAGGGTAGAACCACGACTGGGGAAAAATAGACAGACATTTTTTGGGGGCCCGGCTATATGGCCGGGAATACCCACTATTAAATGACCATGTGTCACATCTGGTCTTGCGTGGGAAGGCTAGGAAATACAGAAAACAACGTATAACATACTTGACGAGTTTGAGAAATAAATAGTGGAACAAGGGTTAGAAATAACGAAAAGCCATAAGTGATTTACGCAGAACCGTAAGTGCTGATTGCGATGGATATGTACAACGCAAAAGTGACATACGTATGAGAAAAAGTACAGTAAGCCATAAGTTCTTTAACCAGGTACTTGCTCGCAAGGGAGATATGTACAAAGCAAGAGCAACAACTTCTTCTTCTATGTGCCTTGTCCTTTCAGGACGTAGGCGATCATGGCCTTCCACGTCTCCATATCTCTGGTGGCTCTTAGCACGCTTTCTTCTGTTACACCACTCAACCCCGTTCCAACATCCACATGCTCAGGCCGGTCACGTACGTTACTCGCTGTTTTCTTCTGTCTCTCCTCCCCTCTATCTGGCCCGTTAGTATCACGTTCTCCGAACCCTTTTTCTCAGAGCATGTCTCAGGAAATTCAGCTGTCTCTTCCTGATTCTCAGTATTAATTTCCTTTTCGTTCCCATCCTTTCCAAAACCTCAGCACAGTAGGAGATAAGTTCTTTACACAGATCCGTAGGTGTTGCTCACGACGGAGATATGTTCAATGCAAGAGCGATATACGTACGTTAAAAAGCACAGTAGGCCATAAGTTCTTTACGCAGATCCGTAGGTTTTGCTCCCGACGAAGGTATGTACAATGCAAAAGCGACATACGTACGATAAAAAGTACATTTGGGCCTTAAGTTTATTACGCAGATCCGTAGGTTTTGCTCACGACAGAAATCTGTACAATGCAAGAGCGGCATACGTACGATAAAAAACACATTAGACCATATGTTTCTACACAGATCCGTAGGTTTTGCTCACGATGGAGATAAGTACAACGCAAGATTGTCACGACATGGAATAATGATTTAAGTGTATTTCTGTATTTCTAAGATGAGGTATTGTAATTATTTACATTATTTATATTGTTCGGACTGTTGTTTTTATCTTGACATATTCCGATCATTTCGGCTGTCGTACGCTCTGGCTTTCTTCAGGGGACTAGAATTTCGAATTTCCTCAAGTATATATGGGCTAGTGGATTAAATGTGTTTGTCGAATCCAGTGACTTTACTGAAAGAGTTCTTTGTTCAGTACCTGATTACAGCGGAGACGAATAAAAACTTATAGTGTTTAGACAAAAGAAAGATCACTGCGATATCCAAAAGGGGTACAATGGGTGGAAACTAGAACAATCTACCCCGGTGGCCGAAATAAATGGCTCGGCTTTAAATTCTAATAACCTGGAGAAGGCTGGTAAAACCGTCCTGAATATGGCAACAAAGATAAGGAAAACAGTCCTAACTATAGTTTAACTAATGAAACTAGTTTAGTTAGCCATTACTATTGAGTTAATTTGCTCTTCATTGAATGCCCTATACAACAGTGAATATTAATCCAACAAGGATTGATATGCTATAAGCTCAACCAAATAACATAGTTGTGGTATTCATACTGACAAACCAAGCATCTGACAGCCCGATACAACCAGATTTGCCAGATCGCGCTTGACTCAATCCCCTTTGAGTCGTGAGGCAGGCGCTTCTAACCAACTGTGTGGGCTTCTTCGTCTCGCAGAGTTGTCCACCAAAATCAAATTCATGTGAATGGCCTCGTCAAACTCTCTCTGACTTCGCTTTCTACCATCCTTTAACGCTTGGCCTTCATGGACATCTCCGCCACCGCCACCGCCACCTCACCGGGTGGGAGGATAAATGGAATAAGAATCACGGTTCTTCGATGCGAGCGGGTGCCGATAATGACGAGCATTGATTTCAAATGTTCTTTTATGTTTTAAGCTATTTTTATGTTTTTTTAAAGCTATGGAGCATAGACAGTCCTGCTGGATATCCCATAAGGGAAAATAGCATTTCTAATGGAAATTGGTGGCTGAAAAAAGAATATAATTTACTGCCTGACTTCAATTGGTCTTCATACATATAAAATATTATTAAATTGTTTAGTATGCTGTTTACTTATTCCAATCATGTCTATATGTGAGTACGTATATTAAAAGATAGATAGAATGAGTGAAAGATACAGTATTAACATAAGAATTAACATTGCATAGTTTTTACGCTTCATTGGCCTGAAGATAGCGTTGAAGCGTGAAACTGACTGTTACTATACAGTATTGATTGGCCACAGTGTCTTTCTCTAAAATAAATTGCCGATAGTGAGAACTTTAATCTATAAATATTCTTCCTTCTTTCCTTTCATAGGTGCCATTTGTGATATCTGCATAGGCGATTAAGTCTCTTTTCAATTTATGATTGATGTGGCAGAAGAATTCTCGCAGAATTCTTGCCTTTACTTGCTGTGGTAGACTGGCTGCTAACCAGAGAATCCAATTTGTCGCACCATTTAACCCATAACTGAGGGAGAATATATATAGTCATGCCTTTCGATAAGGTATTTGCGCGTCAATAAATGAAGCGAATTCAAGTGGAGTTCGAACTCTGCTCTTCGATTCCGAGCCGTTATCCATCACATCACCGCACATTCAAGCTGAGAGAAGCTGATATTCCCAATCAGTCACTGTCCATCCTTAAAGTTACTTAACTTCGCTAATTAGGCCAGAACCGATGTTTCAGTGAAATGTGACCATAAGCTATTAATATAGTAAATTTTAAACAATATATTCATATTTGCGTGCATGTGCCTGTGTGGACTCATATGTGCCTATATACACTACCGGCCATAATTATTAGGCCACCCCAGTTTTTTTTTACATAAATGATGTATTTCATACTATTTTAGTACTTACTGCCAGGTGGATGATTCTAAATGAAAATAGAATGGTTCTTTTGTTATTATTACTTTGAAAAATTTTACAAGGCAAGGAAGCAAAGATGAACTCGTCAGAATCACCCTAAATTTTCTTCATTCTTTCATTGATGAAACTGCAATAGAGGTAATTATTAAATATTGATAAATTCATTTGATGCACATGTGATTGTGCAGTATTAACAAAAGAACCATTCTATTTTCATTTACAATTATTCACTTGGCAATAAATACTAAAAATTTGTATGAAATACATCATTTTTTTAAACACTGGGGTGGCCTAATAATTATGGCCTGTAGAATATATATATATATGACGGTCTTTTTTATAATAGGGAGGATATATATGTTCTTCTCTACTTGAACACAAAATTATTCGCTTGGCAATAAATACAAAAAATAGTATGAAATACATCATTTTTTTAAAATACTGGGGTTTCCTAATAATTATCGCCGGTAGTGTATATGTACATATATATATATATATATATATATATATATATATATATATATATGTGTGTGTGTGTGTGTGTGTGTGTGTGTGTGTGTGTGTGTGTGCTTTTTTAAATTCTTTTTCAATCCATTTCTATCCATAAAGTTACACATACACATACGCATACACATAACACTCGTTATACACATCCAACACTTATAGTAATGATAATACATAAAGGTATACTTAATATATGTGCTAGGATTGAACTTTTTGTATTTTCACTAGAATTTGCTCCATTGAACTCTAGACGCGGAATAGTGTGACATCTTTCTGGCGAATTTCAAGATTATGCTATCGGACAAATCTTGAATTATAAACATGCACTCATTTTATGCCTGTATGGGCCTTGCAAAAGGTTTCAGCAAATTCTTCACCATCGACATATACCCGAAGGCTATTACAGTTTGAAAGAGGAACAACTTTGAACAAAAAGCCGTTAAGTTAATAATAAAAAAATATATATACTGCAGAAACATAAAAGAAAAAAATATATATTTGGCGAACCTATCATCTTGACATGGATTTTTTCAATAGAGTAATGGAAAAGATGGTCAAAGAGACTGATGGACGGAAGTGGCCTTCATAAACGCCAAAGTAAAAAATGGGTATTAAAAAAATCCCAAATGCTTTTAAGCAATGGTGGCCCGTCTTGTCAAAGCTCTCAGTAACCGCTTACCCGTTCATCATATTCGGTTTTAGGGAAGGCAAATCTTTTTTCTTTCTTTTATATATTGTATTTTTTTATATCCCCTTCCTCTCTTTCTTTTTCTTTTTAAGAACATCCCGGATTTTTTCTACATATTTTGCGTATATAAGTATACGTACACATATACCACAATATATCACTTGCACAAACGTATACATAAATGCATTATCACTTTTACAAATATATATGCCTACACTATTTCTCTGGTATTAAATGCACAGATATTAATATCCAATCACGTACATACAAACACATGTATTCATATACAGAATCATTGATTTTTTTTTATATACGCGTCCAGACTCGGACACGTGCTTTTGATATCTCGAAAGTGTTTGACAGAAATTAGCATGCTGGCCCTATTCACAAGCTCAAATGCTATGGAATCTCTAGTCGAATATTTCACTTACACCAATCATTCTTAACAAATCGTATAATGCTAGTCGTGTTGAACAACCACACTTCTAGATAATTTCACAACGCTCTATCCTTGAACCTACTTCTTATCTTCATTAAGGACCTTACAGATGTCATCAGTGCACAACTATTTATTTAGGCTGAAGAAAGCAGGAGCGTACAACGGCCGAAACGTAAAGATGGCAATAAAGATAAGGACAACAGTCCGAACAATTTTAGTAATGTAATTTGAATAAGGATGTGCGTTGTGGTACAGTGGATATCGGCTCGGAACGGGAAATCGGGGGGCTGAGTTCAAATTCCAGTTGAATTCATTGCATTCACTTACGCGCAAATACTCTTGGGAAATGTATTAATCCGTCTCTTCCTTCCAGTTATGGGTTAAATAATAGGACAGATTGGGTTCTACAGCCTTGGCTAGCAACCAATCTACCGCAGAAAGCAATGGCGACCTACTGCGGGATAATCTTCTGCCCAGTCAGTCATGTCTACATGATCGCCCAAGCGTTTACCACGTATGGCACTTAACTGACTGAATTTGAATAAGTTAAAAATTAATAAAATTAATATTTGATAACGTTTAATTAGATAATATATACACATAAAAACTATTTTAATACATAAAAATATTTAGTTGTATTACTTTTAATCCATAGTTTCTATGATTTTCACTTTTATGACCAACTGTTTATGATTTATGTTAATGTTGTATTAGTTTATAATTTACTTCAATATTGTATTAGTTAAATGTTAGATACCTTTACGATGACTTCCACTATAAAACTATAAGTGTTTTTTGATATTACAAGATTTGGACAAATTGGCACACGGTTATTTTCCCCCGCCTTCAAAACACCACTTCAACAGTTGGATTTTTTAAATTATGCTTTGGGACTTTTGAACTTTTGTATGGACAATATCAGTATCATCCTCCTCTTCAGCATTTTTTGGTGCGATCATAAATTCAACAATATTCTGGTCACTTACGTTTTCATAAGTTGGTTATGGCTTTCTAAATTCTCAAAACTCTTGTCTGAAATGAAATATTAGAATTGGCTCAGTTTAGTTAATTGAAAAATGTTCACATGATAACAATTTTTCTCTTCGTTTCACGTCTGTCGAATCGAAGTTCGAAAAATATAGGTACGAATAACCGAGGAAGTACTGCACCTTGTTTTTATTGATCTTCATCTGAATCTGAAGATATTTCTTCCATTACAAAAGATAGTAAATTTTTAACATCGAATTTTTTGGTAATAGTTACGTTTTTGAAAATTGGCGTTGTCAGTTACTCAGGAAAAAAAGATAATGTACCTTCAAAAGCTGCTAAAGAAAAAATGCTTATTGAACGGAACTTATTCATGCTTCAATGATTGATTGATTGATTATTTACGGTTTATCAACCTTTCGTAGCTGATTCAAACACAGAAATTTTTTTAGATTGTAAGAATTTTGGGGGAAATATTACCGATTTGCTGCTACATCCCCTACCTTAGTGAATCCATACCTTACCCAAGAGTATTCACAGGTAATTGAATATCACGAACTCGACTGGAATTGGACTTTCCGATTTACGCGACTTGTACATTCAAGCTTATAGAAATTATTATTGTCAAGCAGTCACCCACCTGGGTATTGACCAAGTTTGATATTCAATTAACTTCAGCGATCACACGGGAACCAATGTATCAACAAGATATTACCGTAAGTCTCAATATCAAGAAAATCAATGTCCACTTGTATAACAATGATATACCAGTGCAAATAAATTTTTCTAACAAGATTACTCGATTTGCCTTGATAATCGAGAAATATTGTTAGAAAAATATACTGTCAAGATATATGGAAATAAATATGCTGTTTGTTAAAAAAAAACAGATCATCTACCCAAATATGAGTAATATGAGTATTATTCAATAACAATGTTTAAACAAGCAGCGGAATAATACCAGACGACCTATGCAAGTCGATATTTATAGCACTGCCGAAGAAACCAGGTGCAAACGAGTGTGAACTACACAGAATCATCAGCTTAATGAGTCACATTACAAAACTGATTGTCATAATCCTGATGAATAGAGCGAGAAGCAGAATCAGGCCAGAGATAGGGCAGGAACAGTGCTGGTTCGTCAAAGACACTGGAACAAGGAACGCCATATTCATGATTAGGATGCTATCCGAAAGGGCAATACAAATGAAGAAAGACTTGTACCTATGTTTCATTGACTATGCAAAGGCATTCGACAAGATACGACACAAAGAATTGATGGAGATGCTCGGCAGCCTCGACATTTTCGGCAAAGACATAAGAGTAATCAAGAATTTCTACTGGCAGCAAACGGCCTGCATACAGGTGGGAGATACCAGAATCAAGCAAGTACAAAAATTTAAATACCTAGGAAGTGTTCTAACTGGAAATGGAAAGTGCGACACAGAGATCCGAGGGCGAATTGGCATGGCAAAGGACGCGTTCCGGAAACTGAGTAAAGTACTAACACACAGGAAAATCTCACTAGAAACAAAGAAAAGAGTGCTGGACTGCTACGTGATGTCAGTTCTTCAATACGGCAGTGAATGCTGGACAATATCATCGAAAATGAGGACAAAACTGGAAGCAGAAGAAATGTGGTTCTACAGAAAGATGCTGAGGATATCGTGGACCGAGCATGCAAGCAACGATGAGGTGTTGGAAAGAATGGCAACAAAAAGGAAATTAATACTGAGCATCAGGAAGAGACAACTAAAGTTCCTAGGACACGCAATGAGGAAGGAGAGCCTGGAGAACCTAATAATGACTGACCAGATAGAAGGAAAGAGAGACAGAGGAAGGCAGCGGATAACATATTTGCAGGGCCTGATCAGGTGGTTGACGGAACGGGGGTTGATAGGAGTAACGGGAGCAAACATACTAAGAGCCACAAGGGATAGGGAGACGTGGAGAACTATGATCACCTACGTCCTGAAGGGACAGGGCACATAGAAGAAGAAGATATATATATAATAGGATAGTACCGAAACACAACGGTTTTGGTGTTGCAGTAAGCTGTATCTTTATCATAAACCTAGAATAAAAATATTACCATATATATATATATATATATATAAAGTAATCTATATATATAAAAGGCAATCTGTGAGTGACTGTTCCCTATGCACGCCTACATTTTTTAAGCTACGCCATTCAAACTTTCTAGGGACACATATCTACAGGGAAGCCAAGTCGACACATACTTTTTGAGTTTAAGTTCAGCAATTTTCCCTTTCGCACTTTTTGGCCGATGGTGCAGATTGTTTACATTTGCTCTGTAAAACATCTAAGATCTAAGATGGTTGCTGAATTACGTCACAGAAATCAAATCACACGTGTCAAACGCTACTAAAATATTTTTTATTAAAAAAAAGAAAAAAAGGGCATTTATATTTAATTTTTATTCTGACGTTTTAAAAATACATTTGGTTAACAAAAAACTGTGAATATTTTCCCCGTAATTTTGAAACAAAAGAAATATTTTTAAAAAAATAAAGTGTTTTTTCATACAAAAATAAAATATGTAAAACAAAAAAGAGCCAATGGTTAATTTAATTAATTAAGTTTTGTTTTGTTTTTTTTTTTGGGGGGTTGTTTTTCAGATTTAATATTTCATACTTCAGAAAATAAAATTAAAAAATAAAGCTTTAACAAAATAAATAATTTTTATTTTTATGTTAAATTCATAAACTCAGCATCTGCTCCTACTACTAAGATGTTCTGAGTTGAACGGGCAACGCCGGGCTATGATGCTAGTATATATTATGATAGAGTAAATATATTAAGGAAGAAAACTCAATGCATAATGAAAAGGGTTATAAATCCAGAATTTATTTCAGCAATGTAAAAAAATATTTACAGTTGCCTCGTTTAGATCGTTGATGAATAATAAAAAAAGATAGATAGATAGATAGATAGATAGATAGATAGATAGATAGATAGATAGAATACAGAGTGTAATCTTCTTTTAAATAATTAACTGATAAATCAGTTGTGCGAACATGTTCCCAACGCCCCACTACTTTTGAAAGGGAAAGAATTTTTTAATTTAATTTTTTTTTTTAATTTAACAAAGAAAGTAAAAAATATCGGTTAAACAAACGCTGGAAAAGTTTGCATACATTTTATAAAATAAAACCTGCAACCCATTATCTAAGACAAATCCATAACTTGAAAGAATTTTGTTTTCTCACAATATCATACGAAAGCATAAAATAGGCTTACACAGTCATGCGCAGAAATAGAAGTTTAAAAAATCGTGGAAATTATGACATTAAAATATTGAACTTAGAAAAATCAAAGTACACGACAAATTATAAGAATTATAAAGCACGTTAAATTAAATAATTTGGATTGAAAGTAAATTGTATTTATTGAATGAATAAACTAGAATGTTTATATTTTATGACATATAATCATTTTGGACATGATCATTTCGTAAATATGCGATTGTATTTCGAATATAACCATTTGGGTTTTGATCATTTTATAAATTTGCGATTAAATTTTAAATATATGCATTTTGAATGTGATAAATTCGTAAATATACGATTGAATTTTTAATATAATTATTCAGAATCTTATAATTTTGTAAATATGCGGTTGAATTTTAAATATAATCATTTTTCTTTTTTCTTTTTCTGAAAATAATGTATATTTCCCAAAGTTTAAGCCGGGACTTATACTGGTTTCTTCCTCGGAGACATGGCGGAATTGCCGGTATATTCTCTTCCCTAATAACTGTTTATTAATCGTTTCTCTTCTCTAACAACTGTTTGTTAGTAATTTAACCAAAGTAACAAGACTGATAATAAAATCTGTTAAGAATCCAGGCCAGTGACTGTTACGAGTGAGTAGCACAAAATGGATGTTAATGGTCGACATTAAGCGTTTGAAATAGCAACGACAGATTCATGGTCTGATAAACATTTCTGTGCTGCCATTTCTTCTTAGCAATGGAAAATCGGAGGGAATGAGAATTCTTCAAACCTGTGTGCGTGGCACGGTGGGTTTCAGCGTTAAAGATCTAAACTGGCGGAAGATAGATAGATAGATAGATAGATAGATAGATAGATAGATAGATAGATAGATAGATAATGTTGAAATTACTGATGCGCTTGAAAGTGTGCGCAATTATATAGATGGGTGATTTTACAATATGCAAAAACATTATTTAATATCGAATTCTTTGTATGGAAGTGAACTCACTACATAGAATTAATGATCAACCATAATAACCATACTAACCATTGCCACACGCAGAGTTGTCCTTTGGTTATAGTGAGTTTGGAATGATGTGAATGCACAGGAGACAGTTTTTTTTAAAAGTTCATAACAATTGTGTGATATATATATATATATATATATATATATATATATATATATATATATATATATACCACAGGCTAAAAGTGTTCCTCCTTCTACCGAGCGCCCATAGCTCAGAGATAGAATCGCCGACTGACGGCAATACGGTCGGCTTTCAATCCTGGGTAAAAAGCAATCGGATGTCTAACCGTACTGATGAGCTGTGAGACAGCGAAACAGATCTGTCTGCGGATGATTTGCCCTGTTTTGCGACATTGATCACTGTTCTATTAAAACCCGATTAATATTTATATATTGATGTGTATACACGCGTATACACACATATATATATACTTATTTATCGCCTTTCATATATATATATATATATATATATATATATAGGGAGTTATAAATATCTTCATCTTCTATGGGTCTTGTCCTTTCAGGACGTAGGTGATCATGAACTTCCAGGTCTCCCTATCCCTGGTGGCTCTTAGCAGGCTTTCTCCTGTTACACCACGCAACCTGTCATCCACCTGCTCAGGCCTTTCAAGTATGTTATCCGCTGTTTTCCCTGTCTCTTCTTCCCTCTATCTGGCCAGTCAGTATCAGTTTCTCCAAGCTCTCCTTCCTTCTTGCATGTCCCAGGAACTTCAGTTGTCCCTTCCTGATGCTCAGTATTAATTTCCTTTTTGTTGCCATTTTTTCCAATACGTCATCGTTGCTTCCACGATATCCGCAGCATCCTTCTGTAGAACCACATTTCCGCTGCTTCCAGTTTTGTCCTCATTTTCGATTAAATTAAACAACGTATAACGTTAGTTTGAATAAATGGACGACGGAACAAGACTCGGGAGAAGCAACAGAAAGACAAAGTTTATTAAAAGATACAAAGGACAAAAAGTTGTGCAGAGCCATAATCATGTGCGTCCTGAGGACACAGGACATAAAGAATAACTACCCTGCCAAGATTTTGGAATTTTATGTTGTCTTTCGTTTTGTTTTGTTTTTTTTAATTTTTCTCACTAATCTAATTTTTCTACTTTTTCTCACTAGTCTAACTGTTCTACTTTTTCTCACTAGTCTAACTGTTCTACTTTTTCTCACTAGTCTAATTTTTCAAATTTTTCTCACTAGTCTAACTGTTCTACTTTTTCTCACTAATCTAATTTTTCTACTTTTTCTCACTAGTCTAATTTTTCTACTTTTTCTCTTTAATCTAATTTTTCTACTTTTTCTCACTAGTCTAATTTTTTTTGCTTTTTCTCACTAGTCTAACTGTTCTACTTTTTCTCACTAATCTAATTTTTCTACTTTTTCTCACTAGTCTAATTTTTTTGCTTTTTCTCACTAGTCTAATTTTTCAAATTTTTCTCACTAATCTATTTTTTCTACTTTTTCTCACTAGTATAATGTTTCTACTTTTTCTCACTCATCTAATTTTACTACTTTTTCTCACTAACTGATCAGATAAGACAAGAGACTAAACTATCGCCCGTTTCACACTCCACCCACGTCTATTGAACAGGTGAAGAGGCTCATCCCTTGTTCCCTGTTTAGAATGTGGTTTCAGGCTTTCTCTTTTCCAATCTTTTCACTCTTTTTTTTCAATTGGAGTAGATAGACTAAACTATCGCCCGGTTCACACTCCACCCACGTCTATTGAACAGGTGAAGAGGCTCATCCCTTGTTCCTTGTTTAGGATTTGGTTTCCGTCTTTCTCTTTTCCAATCGTTTTCTTTTCACTCTTACGTAGCCCGCTGCGCATCAGTGGCATTACCGCCTTGCTCGGGGTGATATGATTAAAAAAAATCTAATTCTTCTACTTTTTCTCACTAATCTAATTTTCTATTTTTTCTCACTAGTTTAATTTTTTTTATTTTTTCTATGGTCTATTTATTATTTCCTTGCTGCTTTTTCGACTACATCTGTCAGTATTTCCCCGTCAGTTCTTGCAGTTGTTTCTTTCGTTTATTTTTCCCTTCCATCGTTTTATTTCAGTCCTTCCATCTCAACTTGGCAGCTCGGCTGCAGTCGCTCTCTCACTGGCGTGATGTGGCTTCCCTGTACCTCTTCCACAAATAGTTTCACGGCTTCTGTTCCAATGAATTTAACTCACTGGTGTCTCATATATATGAATTTACTCGAGTTACTAGACTAGCAACTAGGTCCTACCCTTTTACAGTGAAACCGATAAAATGTAACCGCAATTTCTACTCTGACAGCTTCTTTTCTTGCACTTCCCGCCTGTGGAATTCCCTTCCTTATACTGACTTCCCCGACAGATACAATCTCAAAGAATTTAAATGTAAGGTCAATAGACATCTCCTATCTCACTAACTCGCATCCTTTCTCTCAAGCTCTTTTCTCCATCCACTCCACCCCCATCACACCAGTATTCTCATCTTTCTATTACCCTCTTCCTGACACCCCCTATGACCTATCTTTCTTTCTCATCACTTTTCTCTATGTAACCCCCTGCGCAACAGTGGCAGTAAAATTGCCTTGCTTGGGGTGAAATGATTAAAAAAATGACATAATATTCCTTCCTTATTTCTTTCCTAACAGTTTACATTATATACGCATAGAGAGCGAGATACTTCCAGTTATATTTAAATATTTCTTTCTGACACATCAACATTACGCTTTTCTTTTTATTTATCCGGGCTGTTTTCATTACTGAATTTCTTTCAACGAGAAAGTATGCTACGAATATCATAGACCGAGCATGTGAGCAATGATGAGGTGTTGGAAAGAATAGAAACGAAAAGGAAATTAATATTGAGCATTAGGACCAGACAACTGAAGTTCCTGGGACGTGCAATGAGGAAGGAGGGCTTGGAGAATCTGATACTGACAAGCCAGAGAGAAGGAAAAAGAGACAGGGGAAAGCAGCGGATAATATATTTGAAGTGCCTGAGCAGGTGAATGACAGAACGGGGTTTGCGTGATATTACAGGAAAAAGCGTGCTAAGAGCCACCAGAAATAGGAAGACGTGGACAGCCATGATCGCCTACGTCCTGAATGGACAAGGCCAATAGAAGAAGAAGAAGAAGAAGAAGAAGAAGACGAAGAAGAAGAAAGTTCACTCTTTATATCTATTGAAAAAATATCATTACACTCCAACATTCAAATGTCTATTCATGATTTCTTTTGCCTTAATTGGTTTAACTCATCTTCTTTTGCCTTCATTTTATAAAGACGCCTTCTGTTTTCCCGATATTGTGGCCATTTTATAAAGACGCCTTCTGTTTTCCCGATATTGTGGCCATTTTATGAAGACGCCTTCTGTTTTCCCGATATTGTGGCCATTTTGCTAAAAGTTCGTATTTTTTTTAATTTCAAATGGAAACTTTTCAAATATGTTTCAGTGTCGTTATATTATTTTTATGTTTGACTAGCAGTATAGCCCGGCGTTGCTCGATGGTAATAAAAGCTTTAAAACTAATCCATGGTCCTGGAGCTGAGACTCTTTGGACGTTCGCACGAAAAACTTAAACGCAATATTTGTTTCCAGTTAAAGCGAAACCGTAGACTGAAAGAAAAATGAATGGATGTAAGTCAAATTTTGACTTCCTGGTATCGATAGCAAATAAGTTTTTTTCGTCGTAAACTGAATTTTGAAAACTAAATAAGTCCTCTGAGTAAATGGTATCATGGCTGAGACTAAGAACTACAATTATACCTACTTAGAGCCAAACCCGAAGCAAAAACTAAAATAAAAAGGCTGAAACAAATACAGACATACAGGCAGATCAACAGACACGCACACAAACATCTTGCCTTTTTATATATATATATATATATATATATATATATATTATCGATTTTCTGCACTATTGTAAGAACTGCAACCTTGAAACTGCTGAATATCGTTTCTTATGTCTTTGTCTATGAGTGTATCAAATTTGATTAAAATCGGACCTCTCCTTCTATAACCCGATTTTTTATCGATTTTCGATATTTATCAGGCGTACCTCGACACAAAACCTAGCTAAGAACGCTCGCAGATGCTTATAGTACAACTGTGTAAATTTTCAAGAACATCGGTTCAGCCGTTTCAAAGTTTATAGGTAACGGACACACACACACACACACACACACACACACACACACACACACACACAGACAAAGTTCCATTTATAAATAAGTTTAGATTTCTTAAGATATGAACATTGGAGGTATTTTGTAACTGAGCCTAACCGAATTCCAAAATTGGCTTTTAGAATCAGATTAATTGATTGCTTGACTCGTTATTTTTACGATTTACCGAACTCTTACAGATTTTTAAAGACAGAAAATAATTTAAGATATTTATAATTTTTTGGCAATAATAATGATTTACTGTTTCAAGTCCTACTAATTAACCCATGGTTAGGGAGGAGAGAAGTAGATTCATACTTTTTTACAGGGTATTTCTGCTTAAGTAAATATAACGAAACCGACTGAAATTGAAACTTTGTTCTCCGATTTCAAGTTCTGAGCCGTTATACACCTCACTCGCACAAGCGGTCACCCATCAAAGTACTAACTAGGGTCGACGTTGTTTAACTTCGTTGATCGTACGATAACCATTTAGTGATTAAAATAACAAATACATATTTAATAAAAATGCAATATTTTTATGTATATCTTTTCTTCAAGTTTTTATATATTCAAATGATCTAGTTTCCAGTTCGTCCTGCGTATGCGAGAACAATAATCATATCACGGGGAGAAAAGGTTCAAATGTTGGAATTTGGTCCGAGAAAGTTCTATGTTGCATGCTCAAGAGTAAGAAATCCTAAGACTGTATTCTTCGCTGGTAAAAAGAAAAAAAAGAAATGTCCTTAGAAATTATGGTTTACCAAGAAGTCGTATAAAAATAAATTAAAGATTTTATTAAAGCGCTAAGTAGGGTTTTTGTCAAAGTATTTTTACCAAACAAAAATATTTGACCAGTTATGGGTCAAATATATGTCCTGTTATTTGACCCATAACTGGAGGGAAGAGACGGATTAATACCCTTCCCAAGGTTATTTGCATTCAGTGACGCGCAAATACCCTTGAGAAAAATACTAATCCGTCTCTTCCTTTCAGATAACAGGACAGATTGGGTTCTCTAGCCTTGGCTGACAAACAGTCTACCGCATAAAGTAATGACAACCTAATGCGGGATAATCTTCTGCCCAGTCGGTCATGTCTCTTTCGAGACATGATTACCCAAAGCGTGTATCACGTATGGCGCTTAAATGGTTACTGAGTACCTGACATAAAGACATTAAAAATAATCCGAACCCTCCCATCACTGAGCCTGACAGGAGATATATATATACTAACCAAATAGCGGCTGGTTGGACCAGCATAAGGTAGTTCGAAAAAAGTGCTCAATGCATACCCAACACAAATGAAACAAATAATCAGAGCT
>JBBBDQ010000293.1:5892500-6247500 GCA_037127315.1 Ascarosepion bandense
AGAAGAAAGAAAGAAAGAAAATATTTTGATTTTGAGAAGAAAGAAAGAAAGAAAGAAAATATTTTGATTTTGAGAAGAAAGAAAGAAAGAAAGAAAGAAAGAAAATATTTTGATTTTGAAGAAAGAAAGAAAGAAAGAAAGAAAGAAAATATTTTGATTTTGAGAAGAAAGATAGAAAGAAAGAAAGGAAGAAAGAAAGAAAGAAACATTGAGAGATACTAGGAATTAAATGCATGTTATTCTTTGAGCGCCTATCATAAAACGATATTTATCAAGTTAGCCGTGTAGACTTTTCTAGTGCAATGAGTTCGTTTCTCACTATAAAACGCCTTATTTTGTCACTGCCCGACACTTGACAAATATTAACTTACATATAATATTACTGAGTGATCCACTTTCGCCTTTGCAAAATCTATAAATTGATTTCAGCATTAATCCTCCTAGCCTATAGTAATACACCAAATCTTAGTGCGCGTGCAAAGAGAAAGAGGGGGAGATTAAAATATTATTCTAAAATATTATGTATGAACTTTATGTGGCATGCTATCAGAATGCATATTTGAAACCCCTCTGCCTTATTTCCAAAGCATTTCAGTATCGTTTGCACACGTTTTCCATCACTTTATTGCTTGATATTAAACGATGTGTATCTAAATCGAAATTGTGCCATTGTGCTATATCCCTAGTCAATTTGTTTTATCTTTTTCTGAAGACTTTTTTTAATCATTTTTTAATCCCTAGTCAATTTGTTCCATGTCATTTTACCTTTTTTCTGAAGACTTTTTTTTAATCATTTCATCCCAAATAAGGTGACAGTGTCACTAGAGCGCAGGGGTTGAATAGAGTGAAAAAGAATGAGAGGTTTGAAAATGGAGAGAACTGAGAAAAGGGCATAAACGAACAGGCTTCAAAAGGCCAGAAGATGGTGATTGACGTTGCATTTGAGTCTTTCAAGATTGTAGATATCAAGGATGCAAGAAATCGGAAGGGAGTTTGACAGGTTGGAAGTGCAAAAAAACTATTACAGTAGAAATTATGGTTGCATCTAACTAGTAAAGCGGAAGGTCTAGTTGCCAATCTAATCAGTCAGTTAAGCGCTATAAGTGAAACACGCTTCGAAAGAGACATGACTGACTGGGCAGTTTTTCCCGCGGTAGGTTGCGGTAGACTGGTCGACAACCAAGGCTACAAAACCCAACCTGTACAACTATTTAACCCTTAACTGGAGGAAGAGATAGCTTAATATCTTTCGCAGGGGCATTTTCGCGTAAGTGAATGAAAGAAGATTATCCCGCAGTAGGTTGCCATTGTTTTCTGCAGTAGAAATCAGTCAGTTAAGTGCTATAAGTGAAACACGCTTCAAAAGAGGCATGACTGACTAGGTAGATTTTCCCGCGGTAGGTTGCAGTAGACTGGTTGCCAACCAAGGCTACAAAATCCAACCTGTACAACTATTTAACCCTTAACTGGAGGAAGAGATAGCTTAATATCTTTCACAGGGGCATTTACGCGTAAGTGAATGAAAGAAGATTATCCTGCAGTAGGTTGCCATTGCTTTCTGCGGTAGACTGGGTGCTGACAAAGGCTATAGAACCCAATCTGTCCTGTCATTTAACCCAAAACTGGAGGGAAGAAACGGATTAATACCTTTCCAAAGGGTATTTGTGCGCAAGAGAATACAAAGAATTCAACTGGTATTCGAACTCGGCTCACCGATTTGTCGTTCCGCGTCGATATCCACTACACCACAACGCACATTCCGTTCCCATAGAAAATAGTATTTTAACGGGTGCAACGAATTCAACTGAAATTCGAACTTTTCTCTCCGATTTCTCGTTCCGGGTCGATATCCACTGAACCACAAGTAGTATGCTTAAATTCATATAGACGGAGAAGCAGAAAAAAAACTCGTCCATGCAGTTACCATGAAAGTATTTGTAGAACAGGCAGAGGAACACCATGTCACGTCAGTGAGAAAGTGCGTAGAGACAAGATGCCCTGTTAGGACTGGTTGTATTACAGACCCTTCTCTGGATTTTGTCAATAATCTTTAAATGCACAGTAGGAGCACAAGATCATATACAGCAACAGTAATCAATACACGGACCAAGGCTACAGAACCCAATCTGTCCTATTATTTAACCCATAACTGGATGGAAGAGACGGATTAATACCTTTCCCAAGGGTATTTGTGCGCAAGCGAATGCAAAGAATTCAACTGGTATTCGAACTCAGCTCCCACGATTTATCGCTCCGAGTCGATATCCACTGCACCACAACGCACATCCCGTTTCCACAGAAAGTAGTATTTTAACAGGTGAAGTTGCTAACGCCATGCTCAGGTGGGTTTCGTGTTCGAAGTTACCCTTCTCCTTGAATGAACACCAACAAAATCAAGTGAATCCAGTCTTCCATGCTAGCTGGGGGAGAAAAGATGGTTTCATGCCTTCACAAGGGTATGATGCGAGGTGCTTCTGTGTTAGAAATTCAAAAAAATCTGACCGAGTAATGTGGGCTTTAAAGGCAAATAGAACCATTGCATATTTATAAGGTACTTCGTAACCGAGGTTTCAAAACACGTCAGATTAAACAACGGTTTAGCCTCCAAAGGGGATGTAGATTTGAATTCTGCTGAAGGGCATATTTTCTTTAATAATTGTTCTAGAATGGGCAGGCCTGTAGACGAAATAAAATACCGTTTAAAATAAATGGTGCATCTACTTAAATACGGGTGTCCCTTAAAAACAATATTTGAAGCAATATATACATACATATATATACAAGTTTGTCACTTACATGATTGATGTTACCATCAGCATCCTGACTCCAGAGTTTTGTAGACGGACACTTCGGGAATCACTCCGTCCACTCGTCAGGGAGTATCGGCAGTTGACTGGTTACTTCTCGATTTTTCTTTTTTGTGAGCACTTTTAATTGGTGTAACTTATTCTTATAATGCATGTGTGAGTGAGTACATGTGTGTTTGCCTGTGTACATTTGCGTACGGACGCCCCAGCGTCGGTCTGCCCTCGAGTAGAATGTTCTGGTTATTTGTCTTCTTCGGCGTTTTTTTTTTTTTTTTTCACTTTTCATTCACTCTTTAAACTTTTCCACTTTTCTTTCAATTGTAGCCATTTTGACTCCCTCCAACACAAACATACGTATATATATATATATAGAGAGAGAGAGAGTGGGGGAGATAAATCCAAAAGAACCGGCTTGATGGTAAAATCCCAAAGAAGATTCTATTAATATTGATCATTAAAAATTAAACATTACAACTGATACAGACAGAGGGCTCAATGTTATTAAAATTATTTATTTACAGAGCCAATATATATATATATATATATTACATATAAAAAAATTCAAATTTTCCAATATCATATGGGCATTTCAGAGAGTGAAATTCGCTTCATCGGTGACCTTAAACATTATGGAAAATATTTTATTATGTTTAAGTTCGCCAATAATGCGAATTTCACTCGCTGAAATGGCTATACGGTCTTGGAAAATTTGAATATATATATATATATATATATATATATATATATATATATATATATATATAGACATTCAACAGGCAGATCCTCTTCGCTGTATTACAGCTCATCAGTAAGGTTAGACATCCGATTGCTTTTCCCCAGAATTGAAACCCGACCGAATTGGCGTCAGTCGGCGATTCTATCTCTGAGCTAGGTAGAAGGAGGCAGACTTTTAGTGTATGATGTATCATACGCCAGTAGTTAGAGTGCTCTAATTCATTACTAAATGAGCGATGCGTAAGTACTAGAGTAACTACTGTTTTTTCAAAGTCTATCATTTTTCCAGATTGATCAATCAGGGTGTGAGAGCGTAAATAATCATCCGCATATATATATATATATATTCCAAGGTAATGGATATTGATTATCAATCCGACATATGTTTATCATTTTAAAAGTAATTGATACTCATACTTGAGTAAGCGCTTCATTTTTTTATTAATTAAGATATTTATTTATTTTCGTATGACGGCCTAAATATTCGAGAAATCTTATTAAGGAAAAAGATGGCCCTCGGAGATGATTCGATTCAGCAACACAATTTGCAAAAGTAACTGTCGTCACTTCCGACGTGCTTTACACCGACTCATTTACGAAAAGTTTTACCGATGAAGCAGAGATGAATAGTGCACGTCGGATCTAACCACGATTTCTCCTGTACATGGAGAAGCAGGTTCGAATCTATTTTACCTTTGTCTATTCTCTGGCACAGTATATATTTCGTTTTCTCGTTATTAGGGCTTGTGGGAAGTTAGTTGCGAATTGATCTCACTGAGTAATTTTTTGTTAATCTAGTTGTACTACACTTAATATAATGGATCATTGTCACTTGAATTCAATCTGTATCATTTCAAGTTTTTGTTGCTGAGAATATCATGAACGGAACATGTGAGCAACGAGGAAGTTTTATAGAAACAAAAAGACTCTTCTTCTTCTTCTATGTGCCCTTTCTCTTCAGTACGTAGGCGGTCATGATTCTCCACGTCTCCCTATCCCTTGTGGCTCTTAGTATGTTTTGCTCCTGTTACACCTCGCAACCCCCGTTCCGTCATCCACCTGATCAGGCCCTGCAAATATGTTATCCGCTGCCTTCCTCTGTCTTTTTTTCCTTCTATTTGGCCAGTCAGTATCAGGTTCTCCAAGCTCTCCTTTCTCATTGCTTGTCTCAGGAACTTCAGTTGTCTCTTCCTGATGTTCAGTATTAATTTCCTTTTTGTTGCCATTCTTTCCAACACTTCGTCGTTGCTTGCATGCTCAGTCCATGATATCCGCAGCATCCTTCTGTAGAACTACATTTCCGCTGCTTCAAGTTTTGTCTTCATTTTCGATGATATTGTCCAGCATTCACTGCCGTATTGAAGAACTGACATCACATAGCAATCCAGCACTCTTTTCTTTGTTTCTAGTGAAATTTTCCTGTGGGTTAGTACTTTACTCAGCTTCTGGAACGCGTCCTTTTCCATGCCAATTCGCCTTCGGATCTCTGATACCTGTACTTAAAAATTTAAGCACATAATGAAAAATAGGGAGTGTAGAATCTGACACACACGCAGAGCATATTGAAGGCAAGAGGAGCAGACGGAAACATCGGGTAACGCGCTTTTGTAAATACATACCAGAATAGAGACTTGGAGGTATAAGGCGATGAACATTACTAAGAGCTACAAACCATATAAGGTCATGTGGAACCATGATCGTTCACATCCTGGGACGCAACACATAAGCGAAAAAACAAAGAATCAGTGTGTTTGGTTCGATTTCAAATGCTACATATATCCCAAGCACAGGCCCAACTTACATATTCTACGTTTTTCTCAAGTACTAATCCAATTGTTCGTAATTTTATATTTATTTTTCTTTAATTTTACGGCTTTTATTTTTCCATTCGTTGCATACTGGCACAATC
Organism: Ascarosepion bandense; assembly: GCA_037127315.1. NCBI lineage: Eukaryota > Metazoa > Mollusca > Cephalopoda > Sepiida > Sepiidae > Ascarosepion > Ascarosepion bandense. The sequence goes on from JBBBDQ010000293.1 coordinate 5,897,952, forward strand.
ACATTTAGGAACTGACAAGTCTTCTTTTCGTTACTTATGACTGTCAAATTTACTATTCTCTCTTGGATCGATAAGGATCAGGCGCTTATTGTCGGTCTGGATCGCAGAGATCCAAATGTTTTCTACGATAACCTGTATTGGATTAAATGGTCGAACCGAAATTGTTTCCACAACTCCCGATATGTAATTGTTTCTAACCAGTCATTAATTTTTATATTCTTTCTGGTTTATCTTAGGCTATTCATTTATAAGTTTTACAGTGTTGTTGTTGCTTCAGTGATATAGACAAGTCGTTTTCTAAAATAGCCTTCTCAGATCGAGACTTACATATGTATGCGATGAATGGCGCCAAACCCATTCATAAATATCTACACTGTCAACTGTATACAACCGTTTTATTTGATCAATGACTGACAGGGCACAAAGTATCCCGCAGTAGGTGGCCATTGCATTTTACGGTAGACTGGTTGCCAACCAAGGCTATAGAACCCAATCTGCTCTATTATTTGACCCATAATTGAAGGGAAGAGACTGATTAATACCTTTCCAAAGGATAAATATCTAAGCTGTCAACTGTATACAACCGTTTTATTAGATCAATGACTGACTGGGCACAAGGTATCCCTCAGTAGGTGGCCATTGCATTTTACGGTAGACTGGTTGCCAACCAAGGCTATAGAACCCAATCTGCCCTACTATTTGACCCATAATTGAAGGGAAGAAGCAGATTAATACCTTTCCCAATGATATTTGTGCGTAAGTGAATGCAAGGAATTAAGCTGGAATTCGAACTCGGTACCCCAATTTGTCGTTCCGAGTTTATATCCACTGCACCACAACGGACTGGCACTATAGAATCGAAAATACAGAAAAAAGTACCAAATGATAGAAACCACATCACTAAACCACAACATCTAAAATGGATATCGCATGTAACTCGAAGAGAAAATAATATCATCATCAACATGACTGCATTGGTCAGGAAGGAACCTGACTGGAACAGGAACTGGAACTCGGCTACCCGATTTCTATTTCTCTTATCCATTACACCACCCACACATCTAAGCCTTCAGAACCTGGTTTTTGCAAGCAATCACTAGGCTGGTATTCGCAAGTATTGATCAGGATCGACGTTGCTTTGTCGGTATTTCTACGTGATTAGCCGTATAAACTTGAAAAGCCTATTTCCCTTTTAAAAAAAAAAAGTTGTTTCAAGAAAAGGATTTTTAGAAATTTCAACCTGCAACAATTTTGGCAGCTCGGTCAATGAATGTTGAATATTTCCTTATAAGGAAACGGTTAATATTACCAATTATTATTTTTCTGGGTTTATAGTTTATAAATGGTTTTGATGCATTTGTCCTGGGTTGATTCTTGCTTTGTACATTTTTCTTGCTCTCCTGCTGAGTTCAACATTGCTTTTGTTTTATTTTTAATCATTTCACCCCAAGCAAGGAGATAGTGTCAGCATGGGCGTGACAGAGAATGAAAAAACTTTATTTAGAAAATAAGGACAATAAAAGAATAGAGCTCAGGAAAACAGAAGATGACAAATGGCGCTGCATCTATTTGTTTAAATGTGTAGGTGTCAGGGAAACAATAAATCAGAAGTGAGATCCACAGGCGAGAAATACGAGAAAAAGAAACTATTAGAAAAGAACCTACGGTTGCATCTGTCTAGGTCAATAGTAAAACGGTATGACTTATTTGCTAATCGAGTAGTACGCTAACATTCATGCAGTCGAGGCTCAGGAGAAGGGCTGATCAAAACAATTGCCATGAAAATATTTGTAAGATAGACAAAGGGAAGCCACGTCACAATGATGATAAATTGACTGAAATCGAGAAGCCAGGACATGATCGTTTACATTCTTTTTGTCACTGACCATGATGTCTTCTGGATTTCTCTCTTTTATTATTCTCGCTTCTTAATAATTTTTCTATTTTTTTTTCTTCTTCTTTCACTTGATAAACTTTCGTGTCTTAGTGGGTTTAGTACCTTGCTTGAAGTGAAATGATTAAACACAACATAAGGATATTTAGAATAGATTATTAATACCATTCATTTCTACCTTCACTCATCTCAAGGTCAGCGACAAAAAGAAGGGTCTGTAATTAAGTCACAATGAATCACTTTCACTTTAAGCAAGGAAGTAAAGCCACTAAGATACCAAGAGTTATCGAGAAAAAAATAGAAAAATTTAATAAAAAAATAGAAAAATTATGAAGGAACGAGAATAATAAAAGAGAGAAATTCAGAAGACATCATGAAGAGTGAAAAAAGTTCCACAAGCGACAGGTGCAAGAGAAGGAACTATTAGCATAGAAGTTACGGTATCGTCAAGTCATTTCGACAGTAAATTGATAAGAACTTGTTGCAATCTTCTACTGCGATAAAATTCATAAGGTCTAAGTCAGTTAAGTACCACACGTATTATACTCTTTGGGCAATCATGTCTCGAAAGAGACATGACTGACAGAGCAGAAGATTATCTCATATTGCTTTCTGCGGTAGACTGGTTGCCAGCCAAGGCTATAGAACCCAATCTGTCCTGTTATTTAACCCATAACTGGATGGGAAGAGTGGGATTAATACCTTTCCCAATGGTATTTGTGCGTAAGTGAATGCAAGGAATTCAACTGGAATTCGAATTCGGCTCCCCGATTTGTCGCTTCGAGTCGATATCCCCTGCACCACATCGCACATCTCAAAGTCTAAGTACCAGAGCAGAAAGTTCATTAGAACAATTACCATGAAAGTATTTATAGAAAAAAAAACGCCGGGAAGCTACATCCAGACGGTCGTAGGGTAACTGAAGCCGAGGTATTAGGTCAGGACTAATAATGTTGAGGATTATTCTTTGGAATTTTTTTTTTTTTTTATATAAGCGTTTCACCCCGAGCAAGGCATGTCACTGCCACTACTGCGCAGGGGGTTACATAGAGTGTAGAAAGGATGATTAAATATAGGAAATGTCAGAGGGTGGGTGATAGGCGGGTAGGGTTACCGAGAATGGTTAAATATAGGAAATGTCAGAGGGTGGGTGATAGGCGGGTAAGGATACTGAGAATGAGGGTTGGGTAGATGAGAGTGTTCTGAGAATAATTGGGAGTTAGAGTGATAAGAGGTGTCTATTGACCCTACATTTAAACACCTGGAGATTGTAGCTGTCGGGAAAGCAGACTTGTGGAAGGGAGTTCCACAGGCGGGAAGCGCGAGAAAAGAAACTGTTGGAGTAGAATTTACGGTTACATCTTATCTGTTTAACTGTAAAAGGGTGGGACCTAGTTGCTAATCTAGTATCTCTTTTAAATTCCTGCTTAGGCGGCACCAGTGCTGTAAGTTCATCGGAGCAGAAGCCATGAAAGTACTTGTAGAAGAGGCACAGGAAAGCCACATCATGCCGGTGAGAGAGTGGTTGCAGCTGGTCTGCCAAGTCAGTATCAACCACGTTACAGATCCTCCTTTGTATTTTGTCAAGAAGCCCAAGGAGAGCAGCAGGGGTACCCGACCAGATATGGCAGCAATATTCAATTTATCAAAACTCTCGAAATATATAGCAGGAACACCAGACCAGTTGTGGTAGCATTATTCAATGTAAGGACGAAGAGTAGGCTTATAAATATGTAAGATAGATTCTGGCAGGAAGAATTGTCTTGAACGACACAGTGAGCCAACTTTCTTAGCAGCAGAACTAGCAATTGGGTCGATATAATCACTCCACTTCATGTAAGTGAAATTTCTTCTTTTTTTTTTTTTGTGCTTCTTATCATCTTCTGTTTCTCTTTCTTTTTCTTTTTTCTTACTTTCTTTCTTTCTTTTTTCTTTTTACTGTCTTTCTTTTCTTTTTCTTTCATTCTTTTCTTTTTTCTTTCTTTTCTTTTTCTTTTTCTTTCTTTTTCTTTCTTTCTTTCTTTTCTTTTTCTTTCTTTTTCTTTTTCTTGCTTTCTTTTTTCTTTCTTTCTTTCTTTTATTTTTCTTTCTTTTTTTTCTTCTTTTTCCTTATCATCACGATATTTTACGATCTTTTTCTTTTTCTTCTTCATTTATCTTTATTTCTTTTTTCGGACTCTCCTTCTCTATGCCTACCTTCGCCTCCCTAACTTACTTTTTAGATTTCATTCTTATCTCTTATCTTCTTCCTTTCTTTTTCACTAACTTTTTTTTAATTTTCTTCGTCTTTTTCATTCTTTTTTATATAATTTTTTCTCCTTTTTTTTTTTTTTTTTTTTTTTTTACTTCTTTCGTCACAATCATCATTTTGTTGAGTATGGTAATTTCTTTTAAAGTTCCAGAATAAGTTGATACCTTTTTGTTATTGTTCTAATCCCCTAATTAAATACTGCGCGTCCAATTTTCTCTAAGTGTTCTCTCCAAAGTAGGTTCTTCACTGAACTCAACGAGCCACTCTTCCATAAAATCTCACTTGGGTCTCACGTGCCATTCTTAAATATAAAAGAAAAAAATCTATCGACCGAATGAGTGGCTGTCTTTCAAAGTAAAGCCAGTCATGCCATGTCGTGCATGTAGTGTCTGGCAGTAACACCGCTCACCATTAGAAACATTTTTCTGGTATTAAATACAACCTCGGATGTTTCTATGTAATTTCATCATATTTTGGGCCAGCATTAACTTTTTGAGATAGATAAAAGATGCACAGAATAGATAGATAGATAGATAGATAGATAGATAGATAGATAGATAGATAGATAGACGGCAATCATTCTATATATATATATATATATATATATATATAGAGAGAGAGAGAGAGAGATAGATAAATAGATAGATAGATAGTCATCTACCTCTGCATATTCTATTTGAATTTATATATCAACTTTTATAATTATATCTTTCTCTCCCTAGTTCCCCCTCTCTCTCTCTCTCTCTCTCTCTCTCTCTCTCTCTTAAACACACGCACATTTATGTGTCTATATAACTATATCTATGTGTGTATGTGTATGAGCCTCTGTGTGTGTGTGTGTGTGTGTGTGTGTGTGTGTGTGTGTGTGTGTGTGTGTGTGTGTTATGGATAGGGTGGGAAAGAGAGAGAGAGAGTACGAGAATATATTCCTATTCCTTTGTTTAACCCGTTGCATTACATGCACACATACACACACGCATACAAGTGCACACACAAACATACATGCACATACACACACACAAAAATTTAGGAAGAATTAATACAATTATTTTTAATCCGTCATTTTTAACGTTTGAAGTAATATATATATATATATATATATATATATATATATATATATATATATATAATAGCGATAGAAATACAAAAAAAAATATTTTATTTGTTCTTGTTTTTTTTTTCTTTCATGCCCGCTTTTATCGCTATTTTCAAATTTGTATATATATATATATATATATATATATATATATATATGGTGTGGGTGGCCAACCCATTGCTTGCATGCTGAAACCGTTTATTCATTCTTTTTTCTTTTCTCAGGGGAAGGTTTCTCTTTCCATCTATATTTTAACCCTAATGATTCTACAGTGCTTTTTGATCCGTTTTACGTTGATTGGTTTTCCACTGTTAATGCTTATTAGGTAAAGGCTTTGCAAAGATCTTTTCACACTTTCCATTGTAATCTGGAGTCAAAAGGTGATGACTTTATCCTTTTAGAGTGCATAGACTAGCATCCTCATCACATCTGCATGGATTCGTCGACTAATGACAATTGTTCATCTCAGAATGTTCGTCAATATTGTGTGGTGAATGGTGTCTATCGTTTGAAGATGATTTTTTCTTTTCTTTTACAGTAAGGTTCCCACTTTACAAGGCTCGGGAGCCACTTAAGGTAGAGGGGTTACCTTAGGAGTCTATTTGTACGCATAAGAGTGGAAGACAACGACTAACTCTAGCCTTGAAGAAGTTAAGATTTTAGCAATGAGGGAAGCATTCTGTTTAAAGTCGGTTCTACAGGGTAGAAGTCCGCGGGAAGAAAGTGAAACTTACATCTCACCGATAGAACATGGAGGGAATGTGGGTGGTTTGTATGTGGCATGGCGTGTTTTTGCTATGAATGTTTGATTTTGCGGGACCAGGGAATATAGTTCGTCCTAGCACTTTCTTTTTTTTTTTTTAAATCATATCACCCCGGGCAAGGCGGTAAGGCCACTGGTGTGCAGGGGGCTACGTAAGAGTGAAAAGATTGGAAAAGAGAAAGCCGGAAACAACATCCTAAACAGGGAACAAGGGATGAGCATCCTCACCTGTTCAATAGACGTGGGTGAAGTGTGAACCGGGCGATAGTTCAGTCTATCTACTCCAATTGAAAAAAAAAATAAGGAAAAGTGCTGTGGAAGTAGTGGTAGAAGTAGCGGTAGAGCAGAAAGATATTTGCCCCACCCCTAATGTGGGAAGGAGGTTGAAGATGAATCGTTATTCTCAAGGACTCGGAGACGCTTTTGAACTTTATCAAGGCTGGAGAATGAAATTTGGGCAACTCACGCCTAAATATGACAACAGTACTCCATTTGGGGCTTCTTCTGGCTTTTGTAAAGGTAGAGAATACCAAGGTGAGTTAGGTACTTACTAACTAAAGCGGTACTGTCATCATTAGCAATGGTTCTTATGCCAGAATTCTTAAGGTCGGTTGTGAGTTTATGGCCCAAAAGACTTTTAAAGAAAGATGCTTCTCCGAGAATTGGTGGAAGGTTCGGAGTCAGATCGGCGATGATGGAATGTAACTAGCTTGGACGTCGACATTGAATCGGACCAATTGAAACCTATATTGCTCGTGGATGAAGAGATTATTCTTTTCTTGAATAATTTCGACGACCTTCTTATTGATTATAGTCTTAAAAAGCTTATTGAGAAGACTGATGGGTCTGTACAAGTATATGCTTGACACCTACAGGTTTGGAACGGACTCTCCTTCAAGCAGCAGTTAAATATTCTTAAGGATAACCACTGAAATTTAGTGTGGGCCAATAGCTTTCTTAGGGTCAAAGCCTTTGATAAGTCTAGGTACTTCTCGTACTGTAATGGTAATATTACTGAGACTATGCCCAGTGAGACGTAGAAAGTTGGGGATGGGATGTTGTCTAACATTGAGTTAAAGGCAAATATCGTAGCGAAGAGGTTCACCTTGTCTTTTGGGGAAGATATGACATCAGGGCCATTTATAATTGTGGGCACAGCCGATTTAGTTCTGTTCATTATTTTGGTTAGTGATGTATTCTCAGGAATTGTCTTCGCTAACATCCACATTTTGTAGTTGGTTAGTTTGTGGATTTTGTTTGTTAGCATATCAATATCTATGGGTTATTTAATGTAAAAATCTAAATATTTTGAAAGCAATATTATGAATTCCACAAAATATTCATTAACGCACTTGCATGTTTTTAACTACAAATAAAATCTATCACTGGTTATTTTGCTTAAAAGTGTTTTGTTGATCATTTTACTATAAATAAGTATTAAACGTAATTTTACTAAAAAATATTTATTATTGATATTTTTACGATAAAAACATATTAGTGATATTTCTATTTTGGTAAACTATGTTATAAAGGCTTTGTGAATTTAAGCACAGTAATAGATTGAGGATGTGCGTTGTGATACATTGGATATCGGCTCGGAACGAGAAATCGGGGAGCCGAGTTCGAATTCCAGTTGAATTCATTGCATTCACTTACGCGCAAATACCCTTGGGAAAGGTATTAATCCTACTATTCCTTCCAGTTATGGGTTAAATAGCAGGACAGATTGGCAACCAGTCTACCGCAGAAAGCAATGGCAACCTACTGCGGGATAATATTCTGCCCAAGCGCGTATCACGTATGGCACTTAACTGACTGACTGACTAGATTGGCAGAAAGGTCTCATCATTTTACAACTAAAAAACTAGATATAAGTACTATTTTAACAGTTTCTTCTGTCGCAATCTTCGCTTTATGAAACTCCCTACTGGCTTCTTGGTTCCAAGTCAACTTCCCTCTGGGCACTATCTTTAAGCTTACCTTGTTCCCATTTTTGATCAATGACATTCCTGATGACATAATTTTAACTCAGTGTCTCTGCTGATGACGCAACTGTTTAATCTGGCCTTAATGGCAAGTCTGATCGGTTCGATAAGGTCAAGTTGGTAGCTGTTCTATAAAATGGCCTAAAACTTGTTTGTTAATTGGAAGAAAAATCTGCAATGATATCGATCCTGACTTGGCATCCCAACTTTTCGAGTCAATTTTTCACCTCCGTAACGTAACATCCCTGTGCCTTTTTCAATGAATATTTTCTCGTTAATTACGGAACCTAGATTTTATTTTAATTAATTTCTCGTTCGATGGAATTTTGATTTTACGCATTTATAAAAAAAAAATGTATTTTTATACTTTCGTTTTGTTTTGTTGTTGTTCGAATTTCACTATTACCAACAACTGATACCCTAACGCGTGCTACCCCCCCCCCCCCCCGAAGTTAACCTGAGAACAACAATTTATAGGTAGTTTTACGCTCCTCAAAATCTCCAATCTTCCCTCAGTGGTCTTGATGTCGGATGTAGTTTATTGTTATACCCAGAAATAACAATTTGTTGTGTTGAAATGGCAAGTATGGTAGGAGTCTATCTCGCTCGGACATGCGATTTCTTCTCATTGAATTGGTGCCGAAAGGATGTAAAGAACTGTAAATAAAATGATTCCGGTTAAACTTTATCGGAAATTATCAAATGTAACATCAAAACTGAGAAAAGCAAACCAACTGAATATTCAGGATAGTGAAAAAGTTAATAAAATTCAATGTGACACAATATGCCGTCAAGTGAATTGTGAATGATTTTATCTGAACCTGGAGGGCAGGAGTTCTATGTTATTCAACATTAAAATCAAGACGTGAGAGCTTCAAAACTTTTACTTGTTGTCCAAGAAAAGGGAAAAGTAAACGAATTATACGAATAGATAAATATATATGAAATTTTCGGGATCGAGTGCCACTCGAACGGAAGGAAGTAAATTCCAGCAATGGTGTTATATACTCAAACCACAGTATAAAGTGAGCCGTCCGTCGAGAGGTAAATGGTAGTAAGAGTAATAGTTACAATCAACGATGTCAGTCGGAGTGCTCGTTGGTCCGTTAGTCTGTTGTGACAAACGGAAATAGTAACAGCGAATATGTCCCAAATATTACTAACCTACCTCTAGACAGTATCTGGTGAATCCATAAATAAAGAACCCGGTATTCTGTATGCGTTTTTTTTTTTGTTTTTTTTTTTTTTCGTCTTTGAGATATTTTGATCTTCTGTTCCTTTGTTGAAGGTACAAGGAACCATTCCCAGTTGTGCTCACACCGATGCAAACAGGGATCGAATCACAGCATAAACCAGGCAACGAAAAAAGGGAACCGTTCACATGTTCACAGTTGTGTGTGTATATATATATATGTGTGGGGGGTGGGGGGTGGGGTGGGGGGTGTAGTCTTGTGTTGTAAGAATGTTTAGCATCAAGATTTTTTTCCGTAATTTTACTAATAAAAAGTATTTTTCTAGCAGGTTTTTTTTAATCGTAAAGTGCTCGATATTGAGGTAGCGATAGAGCGTTGATGGGCTTAATGCAAAGAATTTGTCACTCAGTAGGTTCATGCTGATTTCGCAGTTTCGTGAGGACACCGTTATGATTACGCCACTCATCAGGGCTGGTTTTATATATATATATATATATATATATATATATATATATATATATATATATGTACACACACACACATATATATATATATATGAATGTTTCCTCGGTAATTTTTCTAATGATCTTTCCTCTATGGAACCTAGATTTTACGAATTTATAAAAATGTATTATTACTTTCTTTTTGTCGAAGCCATCAGAACAGTGTGTGTGTGTGTGTGTGTGTGTGTGTGTGTGTGTGTGTGTGTGTGTGTGTGTGTGTGTTTTGTTTTACTATAAACTATATATACGTCACACGTGCCTGGGTAGACATTCCTTCCTTTTTTAACAGTAAAATTAATGTCTACATTAGTGTCTTAATAAAGAAAATGTTGTTCCTGCAGGAATCGAACTTGTATTCACATCGGGAAACATTTTTTAATAAGACTTTCAATGTCAAAGCGAACAAGACATTATTTTCAGAGACGTCTATTCAACAATGGGTTCTTCTAAATGTAATCTTTATAACACTTAAAAATGATATTAGATTAAGAAAATCAATTTTTTATCATTTCACTTAAATCAAGGCAATAAAGGGACTAAGACAAAAGGCTTTATTGAGTCTGAAAGAATATTAGAAAAAATTATGAACAAGAGAGAACAATAAAGGAACAGGAATCAAGAAGACAGAAGACAACGATTGATATATCATTTAAATATTTGAAAATCAAGGTTGACTGGAAAGCAACAAGCTGATAGAGAGTTCCACAAGTGAGAAGTGCGAGAGAAGAGACTGTTATAGTTATATCTAGCCATTTTAACTGTAAAATAATGAGACCTAGCTACCGATTTAGTACTACCATTAAATTCGTAAAATCTAGGTTTCATACAGGAAACATCATTAGAAAAAATACCGAGAAAATATTCACGGAAAAGGCACAGATAAATTACGCTACGGCGGTGGGAAATTGACTCGAAAGGTTTTGATGCCAAGTCAGAACCTATAGCAATGCAGATTCTTCTTTCAATTAACAAACAGGCTGTAGGTCATTATATAGAACAGCTACCAATTTGACCTTATCGAACCGATCTGACTTGCCATTAAGGCCGGAGTAAACAGGTGTGCCATCAGCAGAGATACAGAGTTGAAAATAACGTCATCAAGAATGTCATTAATCAAAAATGGGAACAAGGTAAGTTTAAAAAGAAAGGCCAGGAGGAAGCTGACGTTGAACCAAGTAACCAGCAGAGATTTCTACTAGCGAGAAATGCGACAGAAGAAACTGTTATCATAGAACTTACAGTTGCATCTCGTCATTTTAGTTGTAAAGTGATGAGACCTTGCTGCCAATCTAGTACTGCGCTTAAAGCCTAGGTAACGTAGAGGAAAGTTCATCAAAACAATTACAATGAATATATTTATGAAAATGAAGGAACAGTGGATAGTGGCTCGGATTGAGGAATCTGAAAGCTGAGTTCGAATTCCGTTTGAATTCATTACATTCACTTACGTGTTAAAACCATTTGGAAAGATATAAATCCACCTCTTTTCTCCCAGCTATGGATAAATAGCAAAACTGACTTAGTTTTATAGCTTTTGGATAAAGAAGGAAATTTTCTGACTTCAAAACCAGCCTGAAGAGGGTTGGGCACTGTCAGTAGATGTTTCTCAAGATACACCACTTCTATTGCAGCTGTAGTACTGTAGAGCACTTACAGATCTGGGAAGACACGAAACTCGTTATCGTGATTCATAGAAAAGGTACAGGGTAGCTACATTACTCGTAGATCCAATTATAGACCGCTGGGAACGCCTGCTTTAATTGAAAAAGATCTAGAAGAGTGGACATTCAAGATAACTTTCATTTCGTAATTAAGAAAAAACTGAATCAGTTAAAAAATTCTTCCAGAATTTCAGGGGGCACAGTACCCAAAATATTGTAATGATAACAACAACGACATTAGTCGAAATGCAAATAATGTAAACATTGATAATTCCTCGTCGCAAAGATTATTTATTTTTCTCTCCAGAGATATTTTTCATCAATTTTCCTTTCATCCTTTTTTTACCTTTTCTGTTCTTTTGTTTTGTGATAATCTTCTATGTATGCATATATCGATATCCCAAGATTTTTCCAGACCCCATTTCCCTTTCTGATCACCTTTAAATCCCAAGTAAGAGTACAATGTATCCCCTGTACTCGCCTCTAATAAGCCGTGATTACTCACATACATTAACTTGTGCAGAAACAGGACAGGTTAAGAAATAAAAGAAAATGCAAAGTTCTGTTAATCGAACAATGCATTACTAAAGGGCTAAGTTTACATTATTTAAATTGCTCCATGGTGAAATCAAATATGCCCGTGGTCCTGGGCATGACGGTAAACTGCATCCGGTAGCAAAGCCTCTGATTGGGATGTTGAAAGGAGCATGGAACAACCTCTTAATTACTGTTGTTCCCAATGGGCAAATAGTTAATCCCAAAACTGGGGTCAAAACACTATGAAAGTATAAAAATATACTTTTATAAAAATATATACATAAAAATAGACATCTATAGAAAGATTTTTTTTTAATTTTTTAAAGGAAAATTACAAACAACAATAAATTTTTGAAGGAAAAAATTATTGCCATAATACATTTTTGAAGGAAAAAGGTATTACCAGCAATACATTTTTTAATACAAAAATAGAAAACATCTTCAGTTTTCCGAAATAAAAAAATTAAAAATTAATTTTCATCAAAATCTGACTAAATCAACCTTCTCACTATAATAGAACATTAAAAAAATATCTTAAAACTCCAGCTTTTGGGCATTAAATAACCCACATAGGTTGATATGCCGTTAAACAAAACTCAAACTCAAATTTAAATGAGGAAAGAGGGCTTGGAAAATGTGATAATCACATGACAGAATAAAGGCAAGAGAGACGGGGGAGAACAGCTTATAACATAAGCATGAGTAAATAGATGGTGGATTAAGGTTAAGGACAGTTAACAAAAAGACACGAATTATCGAGAGGTGCAAAGGACAGGAAATCGTGGAGAGTCATGAACATAACCGTCCTGAAGGAACATAGCACATCGAAGAAGATGAAAATAATTCGAATTTTTAAATTAACTTTCGTTTCATAATAATTTCAAATTATATATATAAGCATGCAATGTGGGTATAGAAGAATCCAAAGGAGTATCCTGTACATACAGTGGTAGGATAACTCTCTCCTTTGTGAAATAAAGACGGAAGCTGATGATGGTTCGCCTGAAATAGGCCCATACTTCCGTTTCACCATGAAATAACGTGTCTGCCTTAATTTTTCTTATATATATAGTCATCGGCAGACAGATCTGTTTCGCTCTATCACAGCTCATCAGTACGGTTAGACACCCGATTGCTTTTACGCAGGATCGAAACCTGACCGAATTGGCGTCAGTCGGCGGTTCTACCTCTGAGCTATGGGCGCTCGGTAGAGGTAGGCGAACTTTAGCGTGTTATATACAAGGCGAACTTTAGCGTGTTATATACAGTGTAAACATACGCCAGTAGTTAGAGTGTTCTAATTCATTGCTGAATGAACGATGTATTAAATTAATTCGTCTTCGTTCAGACGATGAGATAACTAAATCGCAAGAGAATACAGGAAGTGAAACAGAATACAAAGATTTTAGAAGGAACCAGACACTCAATCTTGAATAGGAAGCAAAGAATAAATTTTTACTCCTGTTTAAAAGACCCGGGAGAAGTGTGGACCGAGTGATAAACCTACCTACCCATATAATTAAAACTGACATTCTTTTAAATTTTTCAGTTACAATTTGTGTTTTTTTATTTTTTTTATTTTTTTTTTTGTTTTGTTTTTTTGGATGTATTTTCGGAAAAACAAAATTATTTTAAAGAAATTATATTTTATAAATACACCCAATTGTAAATTATTATGCATTTATTTGAAAGCTAAAAATAGTTTGAGAGCGAAAATAATTTAGGGAAAACAAATTATGGCGTTTCATTTGTCAAGTTTAAAATAAGAAAAAAGTTTCCTTCCAGAACGTCATCAGACAAGTCGATTACTTAATTATTTTTGTATATCATTTCACCTAAGCAAGGCGACAAAGCCACTAAGATGCAACGGGTTATTGAATGTGAGAAACTATCAGGAAAAAAGCATTAAGGGGAGAGAACAATAAAGGAAAACGAATTAAAAAGTTAGAAGTTAACGATTAGCATAGCATTTACATTTTTATATATCAAATTCGGCTGGAAAACAGAAGCTAGAAGAGAGTTCCACAAGTGAAAAGTGCAAGATAATAAACTGTTAGCAAAGAACTTAAGGTTACATCTAGCAAACTGAACTTTAAAATGATGAGACCTTGCCGCCAATCTAGTACGGCGCTTAAATTTATAAAGTCTAGGTACCATGGAGAAAATTTTATCAGAACAATCACCATGAAAGTATTTATAGAAAAGACACAGGGACGCTATGTTACGACAGTGGAAAGTGATTGAAGCCGATATATTAGTTCAGGACAGATAATATTGCAGATTCTTCTCTGGATTTTAAGAATGTGTAAATATATAGCAGGAGCACCAAACCATATGTGGTAGTAATATTAAAAGCATGGACTAATGTTAGACATATAAGTATCTAAGTTAGATTCTGGCGATTAAAAATGATCTAGCACGAGACAGCGAGCCAGCTTTCCTAGCAGCAGACCTAGCAAAGGATTCAATATAATCACTCCACTTCGTGTCGGCGGTAAACGTTAGTCCGAGAAGGCGCAATGAGTCACTCACGTGGAGGCTAGCATCTACCATGCTGATGGAAATCAAAAAGGGGTTATCTCGAGCGATTAAAAGAGGGTAGTTTATGAGCGAAAAGCCCTGCTCTGTGAGCCCATCTGTTCAAGCGACATTTTCTATCATGATTATTTGTCAAACAGAGAAGTCAATTAAACTGAAAAAAATCATATACGCCAATCAGAGTTTATTAAATTGTTGTCTGAACAATTGCTGTTAGACGTTAGAGAATCGTATTACACTTTTTGTTAAATCGTGTGTTACTCAAAATTCAGTACATTTAACAACTCCAAATTTATTACTCATAAAATCACAATGTATCAAGAAATCAAAAGTTATATCCCATGATCAATTTCCGACAAAAGTCGTCGTTCAAAGTGTTACTCTATCTATGCTATTTTTTATTCAAGGGAGAGAACTCTTACAAAGGATTAATGAGTTATGTTTTCATAGCAAGTCTATATCAAGTACGAGATTTTTTTTAATCAATTTATTCTAAGCAATGCAAAAATGCAACTAAGATAGAAAAAGGGTACTTCGAGTGAAAGAAAATAAAAAGAAAAAAAATTAGAAGGTACAGGAAACACAATCCTAAACTGAAAACGAGCATAAAATTTAGATTTTTGAATATCAAATTTAGCTGGAAAGCAGAAGCTAGAAGGGAGTTCCACAAGTGAAAAATGCGAGAGAATAAACTTTTAGCATAGAACTTAAGGATACATCTAGCAAATTGAACCATAAAATGAGACCTTGCCGCCAATCTAATACTGCGCTTAAATGCATATTTTTTTTCGTAATAAAAATTTATCGTAAATAATCAGACCAGTAGATATAAATATATAACACTGTAAAAACAGAATATCTACTTAAATACGAGTATCGATAAAAAATAATGTTCAAACAATTCATTTCAAATTGTCGGTTGTTTATAACCAAGTTTCTTTAATCTCCGTTAATTTTCGCAACATATATATATATATATATATATATATATATATATATATATATATATTAGTCATCTACTCTTACAAAGGATTAATATATCAAGAAAACGGTTAATTTCCCTCATTTTAGCATCTCATAAAAAAGTATCTTCAAACATGAACTATGACGTTTTTTTTCTAATGTTTAATAATTTCAGTTAATTTTATGAATATTTATAACCGTTTTTTCTAGTAGCCAACAATTTTTATTTATAGATACTTTATTTAAAATAAAATTCATTTCAACTGTTTACCTTGATAAAAAGTCCATGACAGGACGAAGGCGAGAAAATATAGTTTTCCTCTGTATATAAAATAATGTTCAAACAAATAAATTTAAATATATATATTTGTTTGAACATTATTTTTATTTACTCGTATTTGAGCGGATACTCTGTTTCTCTGTAATTAAACAGTACATTTATATATACACCGGCCTGAATTTTCGAGAAATCTTGTTAGGAAAATATCTATCTTCCGGTAGGATTCGAACCTGCCGTTTCAATATACCAGGGAGGAAAGATCTGACGTGTTTTAGCACCCGACCACAGAAGAATTTATGGTTTAACAAAATCGAATCAAGCCATATAAATACATATGTTTCTGGTTTCTCACAGCATCCATATCTGCTCCGGTTCGTATCCTAATTTAAACAAGCGTAAACAAAGACGATGATATTACGAAATCTTACGGAAAGTTACGAAATCGTATTATTTAATTTTTTTTTGGTTGAACATTATGTTTTTAAATATGTTGGTTAATACCATTTATAAATAAATAAAACAAATTTCGAGAGTAAGTTGTTAACCGTCGGAATATTTCAATGAAATGTATTAAACCACTGAATACCTATGCATATATATATATATATATATATATATATATATATATATATATATATATACAATTTTTTCTTATATCGGGTGGCCATTTCAACGGTTAAATCTAACGACCCAGCTCTTCAGCGAGACCAAATCATTAAGGGAAAATGAATCTATTTGTTTATGTGTGTGTATAAAAAGCGGAAGTAGGGTTAGGGAAGGAGAAAGAAAGAGATAGATCATTGATACCGAAACATGTTAGACCCGGCCAATGGATGACAGTAACGAAGAGAGATACATTAAAAGAAATTAAAAATAAAAATAAAGAAGAAACACGTCAAACGAAATTGTCTTTTCAAGGCCACTGTTAAAGAGCCACGAATATACCAAAACAAATTAATATCGAAACAAACCGGTTAAACATAACTTAAGTTAAAAATCGATAAGACTAAAGAAGGAATATAAATTTAAGAAAGGGAAGTTATATAATTTAATTATACGGTTAATAAAAAGAAATGAAACAACTATCTTAAAGAAGTTTCATTTTAGATGAATTATTAGGAAGTTTGAACTTAAATTTAAATTTATGTCGTCATTTGTTTATAAATTATTTTCTTAAGTTTAAAGGCAAATTTTGCTTAGGATATTTTAATTTTTCATCTAAATATAGATTGCAACTATTGTAAAGGTTATATGAATAAAAACAAACGAAAGACTTTATTCAAATTGTACTTTTACAGACATATTTTAGTTATATCCGTTTTTTTCTTTTTTCACACACAAATATCTAAACCTGTGTTATAAATAATAGAATGTTATAAATTTACTTACATTATTTAAGTACATTATTTGCAGGAACGCTTTAATTTTAAATTCCTGATGTCCGATGTTCCCAGATATTCGAGGTTTTTCATTTTTAGTCATAATGTGTCTAAAATTTCCCAGTGATAACTAGTCTAAGTATTTACTAGATACGCGCATCACAGTCAAATATGCACAACATCGCAACAGGTTTTGATAAAAACACCGTTTAACCATCCAAGTAGGATCAGTGAGAAATACTTTTAGATCTCCGACTGAGAGATTTCCCAATAACTTAGATTTTAATTCTAAGATTTCTTTGGAAAACTCTTGATACCCACCCAGCCACAGCAGAACAAGCCAATCTATGCTAATGAACTAGGTCTTTGCTAAAACAAAACATGTACTCGATAACACTTCTAATCAGTTAAGCATAGACGAGGACCATTCCACATAAGAGCATTCATTATTAATATTTCTTCTGCCTGACATCAGCGTGGCTAATGTTAATCTTCAGCAGAGAAATTATTTGAGCCTTTTTCATACATTCCACTGACATGAAGTAGAGAGATTATATTGAATCAATTGCAAAGTTCACTGCTGGGAAGGTTGGTTTACTATGTGACAATTTTTCTCATCAGAATCCATCTTGTACATTTATAAATCTGCCATTCATCCGTGCATTAATATCGCTGGCATATCTGATCTGGTACTCTTACTACATATTTCAAGATTCTTGACAAAATTCAAAAGAGGGTCTGCAATGTCATCGATCCTGAGCTGGAATCTCGACTTCAGTCACTTTCTCACCGACGTGACATGTCTTCCCTCTGTCTTTTCTACAAATATTTCCATGGTAATTATTCTGATGAGCTTTCCTCCTTTTTCATTTTATTGTTATTTTATTCCCCATCCCAAGAGACGAGATTTACATATGGGAATTAGTTAGGAATTCATAGAAACTTGACATATTAGGTGACTGTAGAAAGAACGGTAAGTAAGAATGTTCTGTTTTGGTGCAAGGAATATTATAATTTGTTTGGGTCAGGGGTTGTGGCTAATTTAGTTTAAATTAAGCCACATTGAGGCCCAGCCTTCCCCATCCCGTCTTTTTGGACTTGTGTCACATTTTCCTGCAGATTGCGGGGAATAAATATTACTTTCCTATTTCGTACCTTAAGTTAAACGTACTACTAGATTGGCAACTAGGTCCCACTTTTTATTGTTGATCTAGCTACAGGCAACCGTCTGTTCTATTCTAACATTCTTTTCTTGCACTTCTTGTCAGTGGAGCTCCCATCCGATTTCTTGCTTCCCTCCCAACTACAATATTCCCAATCACCGTCTTTTACCTTCCTGAACTCTGTTCTTTTATTGTCCTTTCTCCTCGCTAAAATATTTTCAATCTCCTTTACTCCCAATAACCCTTTGCGTTCTACAGGAATTATCTCCGAAATGATTAAAAGCAATTATTATTATTATTATAATTCATTTAAATATTCACTTCAAATTTCGCTGAAAACAAGTGGTTGCATATTTTCTCGATAGTCTCGTAATCTGTTAAGTATATTACTTCATTTAAGTGATAATAATATCAAAGATTTTGATCTTTCAAGGATCTTCCATGTGTTCCAGCGTCTTTGCTAAGCTCTTCAAGGCTGTTCCAACAACAAACATTTCTCTGGCAATTGTTCTAATGAGCTTTAGCTTCGTACTAACTTTACAACTAGGTTTTATCATTTTACTGTTGAAATTTCTAAATGTAACAGTAAGTATGGTTCTAATGGTTTCTTTTATCGCACTTCCGCCTATGGACCTCTCTTCCGTCTTGTTGCTTTTCCTGACAAGTTCTACAAACATTTAAAGGCAATGTCAATCTTCATTTTTTTTTTTTTTTTTTTTTGTAATCATATCAACCCGAGCAAGGCGGTAACACCACTGATGCGCGGGGGGGGGGGTCTACGTAAGAAAGAGAAAGATTGAAAAAGAGAAAGCCGGAAACCACATCCTAAACAGGGAACAAGAGTTGAGCCTCTTCACCTGTTCAATAGACGTGGGTGGAGTGTGAACCGGGTGATAGTTTAGTCTATCTACTCCAATTGAAAAAAAAAAAAACAGAAGAAAGAAAAGAGTAAAAAGATTGGAAAAGAGAAAGCCCGAAACCACATCCTAAACAGGGAACAAGGGATGAGCCTCTTCACCTGTTCAATAGACATGGGTGGAGTGTGAACCGGGCGTTGAATTCTGTTCTTTCTATTGCGCTTTCTCATCTGTAACTTTTTTTTCTTTTTTCTGCAATCTATTGACTTTCATGCTCAGTAAACCCCTGTTGCATCATAGTGGCTTTATCGCCTTACTTAGGGTGAGATGATTAAAAAAAAGCGGACCAACAATTATGAGTTATAACTGTCACTATTAACTTTCACAATTTGTTTCCGTTCTTTTGCATAAGCTAGATATTTTTCTAGTTTTGCTATGAAATTCTTCCTTTATTCTATTGTTGTCTATAACTTAAAAAAATAAACTGATATCAATTAAATCCTTCTTTCATAATTAATATTTTCGGTTGAAACACAAATGTACAAAATAGGTGAATATTATAATTTAGAATGGAAAATGCAACTTTTATTTCAAGGGAAGCTACTCTAGGCAAAAGTGACTTCCCTTGTTATATCATACTCCCTGGTGTTAATATTAGCCAATTCACACATTACAGGCGACTTTTGTAACAATGAATATCACACACACACACACACACACACACACACACACACACACACACACACACACACACATCTCCCCCCTAAAAATTCTGGTTTCAGTGGGCTGATTTAAAATCCAATGTTTCTAACACACACATATATATATATATATATATTTATTAGTCATCCACATACAAGCCTGTTTCACTACATATATATATATATATATATATATATATATATATATATATATATATATACAGCAATAAAAAAAATCCAGAAGATTGATAAATAATCCTAGAGGATCCTAGTAATATCGTTTAAATATTAAAACTGATCCAACAGAGAGCTCAATGTAAATTTAATTTACAGAGCAGATATTCATTTATTTATCTGTAAATTCAAATTACATATAGGTATGATAGCTATTTCAACATGTCAGTTCGAGACATGCATTGTGAACCCCAGTTAACAATAAAATGGAGAAAAATTCTTCTTCTGGGGGCAAGTTTTTTACTAACCCTTGCTTCCGGTACAAGAATTTTTCTCCATTCTATGGTTGACTGCATGTCTCGAACTGACATGTTGAAATAGCTATCCCCCTAAATACTGTAATTTGATTACTCGCTATTATCAGAAGGTTGGAATGTGTTGATTTGTGGAAGAATAAAAGTATACTTTTTGTATGTTTAAAGAGAAATTTATTAATGGAAAAGAATAACATGAAGTAGTAAAAGTTAAACGTTCCAAGAGAAATAGTATTAAGAGGTTAAGGGTATAAAGATTTCGTTGAAACGTTCGTAGTAATCCTTGCAAGAGTGAGTTTATGTGTACGTAGCCAGGAACATATGTGTGTATGTATGTGTGAGCGTTATCTTTGAGTAGGAGTGTCTTTGAAGTATTCGCTCAGGGTGAATAGTAAAAAAGGAAGGAGGATAGAGGCGAGAGGTGAGAGAGAAAGATAGAGACGATAATAATAACGGTCACTTGACATTTGTCAAGGGTACGTGTTTATTGCTCGTCATCTTAACTCTCTGACGAGGGTCAAACTTGGCCTGTCTTTTATTTCGTTTGGGAATTCACTCCCGGATGTGATTCTGGCCTTTCCATTGGACGATAAACATTTCGCATCGGGGTGTAAAATTTTGCGAGTTTTATGTGGGCTAAGCAAAGTTTGTAAATTCGAAAAAATTCGTTTATTTCTAACAAAATCAATGAGTCATTGCTTAGCATTTGAATTTTTAAATCTAGAACTTGTTTTGTTCACTACAAGTGAATGTAATGAATTCGACTGTAATTCAAACTCGGTTCCCAATTCGAAACTCTATTTATTACTTCACCGTGAAAAAAAAAGAAATCGTATTCATTGAGTAGAATGTTTTGTAATCTTTTACATATCGAATACAATAAAGATAATTGCATATTTTGCTTGTGGTGACTGAAAATTAGTATTTTGGTTTGAATATATTTTCCATTAAATCTATCTAATGCAAAATATGTCAACATTATTTGGACTTATTCTAGAAAAAGTAAAATTTTGAAGTCAATTTGTAAGCAAAAACCTGCGGAAATTAGGTATTTCTGTGTATTTTTCAGACGATCTTTAAAACTAAACTCTCAAAAGTTGGAAAAAACAATGAGTCTGATTTTTTTACTAGTTTCAGCACATCAAACCCCGGGTGCAATGTTGGTTTCCTAAAAATGCTGAAAAATTAACCCGACATACCTTTCAGACTCTCACTCAACAAAATGGCTTACTTACTTCAACATAATTGTAGCGAATCAAGTAAAGAACTAAACTAACTGAACAGAGTTATCTGCGAGACAATCATTAAAAATTACTCTGACAAAGAAGACTGTTGGAAAAACTCAATATTTTATCTTCGTGTGTCTATCACTGTGTAATTGTAATTAATGGCTTATACTTAAATTAGAATGCAACACAAATACTAGCTGTTAGCATACGATGTGATCAGCCCTGCTAGACCGAAAGTCTTATTAAAGTTCACCTCGTTAAGACAATTCAATTAAAATCACAGCATTGAATGTTATCAAGCTGAGGCAATTATTAAGCCAGCAGACGTCGCGGCATACTTATTGACTGCTAGGTTAACTTCAGTCAATGTATTTTCTTTCCCCTTCTCTTCTAGAGACTTACTTTTCTAAGGTAAATAAATACCGGTCGGTATTATTTTTATCTCTTATAAACGATTTTCCGGTAATATGTCTGCCTCCGTCTTACGATACTGGCGGGAGTCAGCTAGTTTAATCCTTGTTGGAAAAGCAGCAGCTGCAGTTGCCACTTCAACACCCACTACAGTAACGTTTGAAAAAAACGGTAGAAATGCAAACACGCCGAATTACAAAATTCTTATGCTCAAACGCAGTTCTAGAATGTCTTTTTTTCCTAATTTCTACGTATTTCCAGGTGGTGCCGCTGACGATGCAGATTTCTCCTCGGAGTGGTTAGACATCCTGGGTCCAAGCTTTTGTTCGACAACTGGTCCCTACTCACCTCGTGAATCCTTGTTTCGTCTTTTCTCTCGGGAAACTAAAGATAATAGAAGGGCACCTATTTTATCCCGGAAAAGAGACCCGAAGTACAGTGTGATCCCAAGCGATATAGCCTTCCGTATTTGCGCTATCAGGGAAACCTTTGAAGAAACGGGAATACTTTTAGCCTACAAAGCTAAATCTGACGCAACTCTAGACCAAAATAATGATAACCCGAACACTGACAACAGTGAAGAAGGTGATTTAGAAGTAACTAGACGATGCACAGCCAAAGTATGCGATTTGCCGGCGGAACAGTTGAATGAATGGAGACAATGTATTCTGAGGAAGTCTGATAATTTTTTGAAAATGTGTCGCGAACTCAACCTTATCCCAGATTTGACTGCACTGTCCGAGTGGGCAAATTGGTTGACTCCGGCGCCACTCAACAAAAGTAGATCAAAACGCTTCGATACTATTTTCTTCATAACTTTTGTCGACTACTTGCCAAATGTTAATATTGAAGCACACGAGTCAACTCGGCATATGGTGAGGGTTTATTTTTATTTTTACTCATAATTTGTTTTTTGTTTTTTTTGTTAGCTTTTTTTTTTTCCGTTTTTGCTTACTATCATTTTACAAGGCAGAATGAGGAAAAGCGGTGTCGATTTTTATCACCCACTTAAATTCTTTTACAACAATCGAATTAATTAAATTTCTTAAACAATGGTAATCTTTGAAACTTCATCGTTCATTTCGATTCTCTTAGTCTTAAAATCTCTCGCCGGTTAGACCGACTGACCATGTTCTCAATTAAATTAAATTCTTCGTCATAGTCTCTGCATGAAAAGACAACCGGTGCATCAGTGGTTTTGCTTTTTTGACAGTTAAGGTTAGTCAATAGAAATAGTTAGCTAATACTGAATATTTTTTAACTTATTTGTGATATTTAAGTAATTTTTTTTTCCCCCGTATAAAAAAAACTTATTTAGTAAGTGGGCAATAAGCAGTTGAGTAGTGATTTATTAAAAATTGCTACTCACTGCTTTTCCTAAACGGGTCTGGTACGGCAGTCAATCCCCCCCCCCCCCACACACACACACACATTGACTCCTTACATATACACTTTTGGAAGTTTTCGTGTGGGTGTTGGATTTTTTAACAAAAATCCTGAATTAATATTTTTTTTCTAGAGTGTGAAAGTCCCTAAAAAGAAGATAACTTACATGAAAGAGTATGATTTTCGTTTTTAGCCTTGGATGGTTTGTTTTTAAATATCTTATAAAATAACATATATATCACTTAATTTAAACTATGCTTGAAAAGCAGCATTGAGTCAGAATCCATCATCAGGATCCATGCTTGCCTTTAAGTAGTTACATATATTGTGCTTTTTATATGGGTTCAGTCAGTTAGTTAAGTGCCATCTGTGATACACGCTTGGGTGATCATATCACTTTCTATCCATTTTCCTACAGCAGGTTGCCATTTTTTCTACAGTAGACTGGTTGCCAACCAAGGCTATTCAGTCCATAGCTGGAAGGAGAAGAGGTGGATTAATACCTTTCCCAAAGGTATTTGTGCATAAAGGAATACAACAAATTCAACTGGAATTCAAACTCGCCTCATTTGAAGCTGATATCCATTACACCACAACACACATCCCATACATCAGTTGCTGTTCTACAATTACTGTTTATTGATGAGTCAGTTAACAAAAATTGGTATTATGTAACAGCAGATATGGCTACTAGGTTTCCCAAAAAAAATCTTTTAAAATATGCTATTGAATTGGTGATAGATGTCTAAGGTTAAGTAAGGTCACTTGAGGTTCTAGAAGGGACAGTATCAACACTTGATTCTTCATCAACTAAACGAATTAGTCCCCCGAACTCAATTTTTTTCATTGTTTCATCCCAAGAATGGTGATGTTGTCACCAAAAATGCAAGGAGGATGACAGAAAAAACAAAGTTAGTAAGGAGAAAGGATTACAAAAAAAAACAGAATTCAGTAAAACAAAAGATGCATATTGATGTTATGTTTGCACTGCCTCTCGATATATGCCTTTCTTGCACACATACATACATCTGTGTTATATCTTAACTAATTTGCTGTCCTTTGTAGCTCTTGATAAATTATGTATTTTTGTTCTCTCCTAAAACTTGTTTCGCCATCCATTTACACAAGTTTATTAATTAAATCTTCTGATGAACAAAACCATCCTCAAGAGTTTAACCATATGACAGTTTTACAGAAAATGGAAACAAAAGTTATTGTGTGTGTGTGTGTGTGTGTATATATATATATATATATATATATATATATATTATTTAAATTATTGGAAGTACAAAAATATATAACAGCATGAAACAAGATAAATTTCATACTTATAGGCATATAAATGATGAAAAATAAGAAACAAGAAAACAACTGGTTTCAATCCTGTTTTTCATCAGGGTTAACTGGGATTTTTTTTAAATTCTTCAATATTTTAAAATATTAAAACTGAAGATGAACATGAAAAGGGCCCAAAAAAGTTGGGGGAGGGGCAGGCACTAGATGGTAATGATATGCAGTCCTAACAAACACTCTCTGCTTATAGAGAGATGAGATCCTAAGTTTAGTATAAAGAGACTCCAAAGCCTGTAAATGAAACATCGAGTGTGATCCAGACAGCCCAGTGAACTGGTCCACACTAAAGTCAGTCAAACAATATATATAAGTCAGTCGTGTGTATATATATATATATATTATAAATTATATTTTAGAACATGTACGTAATGTTTTTTGTGTCCTCTACAATCATATGGTTGTTTCGACATTGGGTCTCCAATGTCTCTTCAGGAGGAATGAAGAAGAATGGAAATCTTCACTATCTATATTTGGTTCCTTGTTAGTGTGAGGTTGGTTGTGGTTATTTATAATAAAGGGAATATGTCTTCTGTGTTGACCGTTAGAATTTTGAAGAAAATTGAGTGCGAAGTTAAATGGTTGATTAATGACGTTAGCTGTTGGAATGTACGTTTTTATTGCTCGGGTATATCTTTTGGTTAGAATTTCGAAGAATGGTGTGCTTAGTTAAAAGGTTAATCAACCATTTAACTTCCTGGCTCTGCACAGTGAACTGATCTTCTTGGCATTGGATTTAGCAATGGATTCGATATAGTCATTCCACTTGAGGTCCACTGAGGGTGTGAGGCCAAGAAGGCGTAGTGTTTTACTCTCGGGGAGGCTACCCTGTTCCATGCTAATGGGAGGTAAAAGCAATTGTCTATGATGGTTAATAGATAGCAGTTTTGTTTGAATAAATTAATTTTTCAAATTAAATTTTAATAAATAATTTTAATTAGATTTTCTACATTGTGATGAAAGTTAAGCAATGTTAAGCCTGGTCAGTACTTAGATGGGTGACCGCTTGGGAATACCAGGTGCTGTAAGTGTATAGTGATGGATGTGCGTTGTGGTGCTGTGGATATCGGCTCAGGAAAGAAAAATCGGTGAGCCGAGTTCAAATTCCAGTTGAATACTCTGCATTCACTTAAGCACTGGTACCCTTGGGAAAGGTATTAATCTGTCCCTTCCCTCCAGTTATGGGTTAAATAACAGGGTAGGACTTGGGGACCCTGCCCTTAAAAACAAATCTTGATACTCAAAAAGAAAAAAGTATTACCAGCAATAAATAAATAAAAAATTTAGTTGGCAATAAATGACCCGCCAAGGTTGATATGCCATAAAAACAAAACAACATTGTGATGAAAAATGACTAAAAATAAATAAGGACACTAATCAGCTATTTTAGAAGATTCTTTCTAGTTGATTTAAATTAGTTTTTGAATTGCAACAAAGTATTTTGCTTATTGGAAATATTAAATTTAATCTGTTAGCTTGAAATTAAAACTAAAGTAAAAACCACAAGAAAGATTTTTTTTTTCTTTCATTTTGAAAAATTCATTTTAAATCTTAGGCATCTCATTTTTTTTGTTGGGGTGCCTAATTTTATGGTCAGCAATGTCTGTTCTATTTTATTGACCTCTTTTAAATTTTCTAGTTAGAAATAACTTTGACAAATAGGAAAGTTTGCCTCCCACTCCACTCTAAAAATTTTAGCCTTCTTCTCATGTGATGCATTTCAATGCTAGAAAATATGCTTCTACAAGTGAGCCTCCTCTTGAGTTAAGCACCCAAATCTCACTGGCAATGCTGCTTTCACAGCGGTAATACCTAGACAGGCATGCTTCACTTCTTTCTAAGAACATAATGGCCCTTTTGTTTCCTTGCTTTTTAAAACCCCCCTGATGTTAGGGTTAATATAGATTAACTTCCAGTGAGAGAAATAAAGATCCAAGATATAGAAAACAATTAAAAAGGTTTATTCTTGATGCAGGCTATTGTTTCAAACCCTTATGTATGGGGCCCAAATGTTAGTTACAAACAACATCTCTGAGTAAAATAAATTTGGTACTATGATTTAAATGCTGCCAAGTGACCTTCAAATGCAACACCAGTTAGAAAAACATTATTTTACAAAAATATTTTACATCTTACACTATTTTTTTAATTAAGCAACTCATTTATAAGCAACTGTATATGAATCCAAGTACTACCTACCACATAGTTCATCATAAACTAAATCAGTTCCCACAAGAAGGGTGGCAAGATATTTAGCTGAATTTAAAACCAAACTAACCAAAGATGGCCATCTTGCACAATAGGGTAGAGTAGGCTCCATAGCTAAACATACAACTAGTGTAGTGATGACACTATCACTGGATGGAGTGCCTCCTTAGACTGAGGCCACAGACCAGGCTGATTTGTTTTCTTGGTGAAATCAACAATTACTTGTCCATTACCAAGGTGAGCCTTCAAGGTGGAAGGTATCAGTTCTGGTTTGACTTGGAGTGGTATAGGCTGTGTCAGATCTACTCAACCAAAAACATGCTATGAATGAATGAATGAATGAATGAATGAATACCTGCCTGCCTATCTTTCAACCTAGATATATGGCAGGAACTCGTCAGGTGCTCGGCTATGCAGTCAACATATGATCACACCTGGTCAAGTTACTGATGTTTATTTTAAGTTTGACTAAATCATAAAAAACTGTGCAATTGAAGTTAGTGAAGCTTAAGCACTGTAACTCCATAAAAGAAAAAGATATATATAATTAAACAAAAAGAGTTACTAAATAAACTTTTCATACTGTTTTTAAGAATTCTGTGTGCATTGTGGTGCAGTGGATATCGACTCAGAACGACAAATCGGGCTGCCGAGTTCAAATTCCAGTTGAATTCATTGCATTCACTTGCGCACATACGCTTGGGAAAGGTATTAATCCTTCTTTTCCCTCTAGTTATGGGTTAAATAATAGGACAGATTGGGTTCTTTAGCCTTGGCTGGCAACCAGTCTACCACAGAAAGTAATGGCAACCTACTGCAGGATAATTTTCTGCCCAGTCAGTCATGTCACTTTTGAGACATGATTGCCCAAGCGTGCATTACATATGGCACTCAACTGAACTGATCAATTGTACTAGCTACATTGACTTGCATCTGTATCCTAAAAAACTTTCCTTTGGCACCAATATTATTTTAACTACCTTAATTCCATGAAAACAGTTACCTGATTCTAAAATAAAATGTTTCAAATGTCTTACCTTAGGTTATTATGTCCTGGCACTTCACAGTGAAATTAAACATTTTGGCCTATTTTGAGCAAAAA
Source organism: Ascarosepion bandense (assembly GCA_037127315.1). Lineage (NCBI taxonomy): Eukaryota > Metazoa > Mollusca > Cephalopoda > Sepiida > Sepiidae > Ascarosepion > Ascarosepion bandense. The sequence continues at coordinate 5,925,890 of JBBBDQ010000293.1, forward strand.
TGATATCATCTGTACAAAGAAAACCTGATGGAGCAAAACAGACTTGATTTTCAGAAGCAGCATAAAAAAATAGCCTAGAAATATGTACTCATTGCCCAACAACATTTTTTTAATCACTTCACCTCAAGCAAGGCATTTCACTGTCACTGTTGTGCAGGGGGTTACATAGGGGAAAGTGATGAGAAAGAGTGGTTAGATATAGGAAATGTCAGAAGGAGGGTGATAGACAGGTAAGGATATCGAGGATGAGTGTTGCGTAGATGGGAAGAGTGTTTGAGAGATTGGGTGCGAGTTAGTGTGTTTTGAGGTGTCTATTGACCTTACATTTTGGGTAAAAAAAAAAAAATAGCCCAGAAACATGTTCCCATGAAAAAAGAAAAATATATATTGGCAAGTGTTATTTTTGTTATTAATTCCCAAAAACGAAAAAAATGTATAAATTCACTTTCATATGTTTAGGTTTTATTAAAATCCATTGCTCTTCAAAAGAATAATCATTGCCAAGAGTGTGATGGTAATTAAAATAATAGTTATGTAGATTGTAAGAATTTTTCTAAGATTTTTTTTTTTTTTTTTTTTTTTTTTTTTTTTATAATCATATCACCCCAAGCAAGGCAGTGATGCCACTGATGCGCATGGGGCTACTTAAGAGTAGAATGATTGGCAAAAAAGAAAGCTGGGAACCACATCCTAAACAGGAAACAAGGGATGAGCCTCTTCACCTGTTTAATGATTTAGTGATGTAAGTTTTACTAATTAACTCATAGAAGAGATGGATTCATACATTTCTCAAGGGTAGATGCCTGCAAGTGAATATAACAAACCCAACTGGAATTAGAACTTGACTCTTCAATGAACAATTTCAAGCCATTATCCATTACATGACCTGTACATCCAAGCTTACAGCCCCTAGTATTCCCAAAGTACTAACCAAGCTTGATATTACTTAACTTCTTCAGTGATCATGCTGAGATCAGTGTTTCAACATGATGTGTCTATGAGTAACTAGAGTATTGTTCAAAAGTTAAGTAACTGAAGCATAGATCAAAGTTGCATTTTTATATCTTGGAGATAAATAAATTGAACTGAATAGAAGTAATATAGTTGTTTGCTAATGACAAACTAATTAACAAAATTACTCTTAAGTTATTTATAAGTTCACACAAACACACACATATAGTTCATGACTTTGTTGCAACGGTATTGTCATGGTCACATGAATGCATTTCTGATGGAGGGGGAATGACTGTTAATATTCATGAAAACACAGACTTAAAGCAGCAGAAATGTGGTTATACAGAAGGATGCTGAGAATACCATAGTTTGAACATGTGAGCAATGACAAAGTTTGAGAAACATAGGTAATAAAGGACATTTATACTCAATATTGAAATTTCTGGGTTGCATAAGGAAAGAGGGCTTGGAAAATGTGATACTCACTGGACAGATTGAAAATAAGTTGGCCAGAGAAAAGCAATGCATGACCTACCTGATGAGCTTGAACAAATGCAGGGTTTTTGGGAGAGATGGCAGAAAGATAAGTTATTAAGAGCTGCAAAAGACAGGAAATTATAAAGTCATTATTGCTAACATCCTGAAGGAATGCAGCACATAGAAGACCCAAGTCATGTAATGATATAAGTTTATTCAAAGTAGTTAAAGTGTTAATTACTAATATGTCTAAACTTATTTATAAATGGAACTGTGTGTGTGTGTGTGTGTCCGTTACCTATAGACTCTGAAACGGCTGAACCGATTTTCTTGAAAATTTACACAGTTGTACTATAAACGTCTACAAGTGTTATTAGCTAGGTTTTATGTTGAGGTACCCCCAATAAATATCGATAATTGAAAAAATCGGGTTATAGAAGGAGTGGTCTGATTTTAATAAAATTTGATACACTCATAGACAAAGACATAAGAAACGATATTCAGAAGTTTCAAGGTTGCAGTTCTTACAATAGTGCAGAAAATCGATTTTTTTTTTTTATATATATATATATATATAAAAAAGGCAAGATGTTTGTGTGTCTGTTTATCTGTCTGTATGTCCTTTATACAAATCCACAATTTTTATCCAATTCTCACCAAACTTCGCATGAATATTCTTTAGGCTGAGTCTGAGCTCCAGGACTATGGATTAGTTTTAAAGCTTTCATTACACCCGAGCAACACCGGTTATACTGCTAGTATATATATATATATTCATCTATATTTCTGAGATGAGGTAGTATTTACATTATTCAGACTATTGTCCTCATCTTTGTTGCCATTTGTACGACGTTTCAGCCGTTGTACGCTCTGGCCTTCTTCAGCTGGACATATGGCCCAGTGATATAGACAATGGTTAGTTCCTGTGACTTGAGCCAAAGAGTTGTGAGTTTAATACCAGTCTACAGCAGTGGTGAACAGTAACTTACAGTGTTAGAGGGAGAAAACCCATGACTACCAGAAGAGGCTCTAGGCAAGGAATGGAGTTCATATGCCTCAGTGATTGTTATAAAGGATTTGGTTCAAAATTCCTTGCACTTGAAGAAGGCCAAAGCGTACAACAGCTGAAACGTCGTACAAATGGCAACAATGATTAGGACAATAGTTCAAATAATGTAAATACTATATATATATATATATATATATATATATATATATATATATATATGTTTAGTGTCAATGTTGTTGTTTCTCAGTTGTTTTACTGATAAAATATATTTTGGCAAGCAGGTTTTGATTCATAAAGTGTTCAGATTTCGAATAGAGCATTAAGTACAAAAGTTTGTCATGTTAACTGAGCAGATTCATGCCAATTTCGAATTTGGGGGAGAACATCATAATAGTGTCTTCATAACAGTAGACTGGAATGTTAAAATATATAAAAAAAAAAAAAAAGTTTTAATGAAAAATTGTCAAACAGGTTTAGTCTTTTCATTTGTCATTTATGAATACAAACAAAAATTATCCTTTTAAAAGTTAATGATTGTTGTAGAAATCATTAATTTCACTGTTTGAATTTAGAGGCTTTTTATTTATTTTTTTTCTGTATACTGTCCCCCTTGAGGGTGTTGGCAGTCATGCCTCAACACTTCTCTGTCCTTTAAAGCTCTTAAAAACTTTTTCTTTTTTGTTTGCCATCTCTCCCAAACTCTTCCCCACCGTCAATTCACTAAAACTCACCAGGTAGATTGTGCATTGATTTCCTCTAGCCCTGTTACATTCAGTCTGTCTTGTAAACATCAAATTTTTCATCTTTTTTCCTTCTGTGCCCCAGAAACTTCAGCTCTCTCTTCTTAATGTTAAGCATAAGTTTCCTTTTTGTTATCATTATCTCTAGAACTTTGTTGTTGCTCGCATGTTTGGTCCATCATATTCTCACCATCCTTCTGTATAACCACATTTCTGTTGTTTCAAGTCTCTCTATCTGTGAGGAGATTATTCAGCATACACTGTAACATAAGAGGAAGGACTGATACTTCATAACAGCTTGGAACTCTTTTCTTTGTTTTGCTGCATTAAACAGGAGTAATGATAGCTCTCCGGATATGGTATTTGATTGCTTAGTGAAGAAGATTGTATAGTGTTATGATTTTGTTAGAAGCAAACAAAAGATATATTATTCATCCTACTATGTAGCAGTGAATGCTTGACAATTTTTTTTCACAGATGATACTTCTACAGAAAAATGCTTGAAATACCATGGTCGGAGCATGTGAATAATGAGGAATTTTATTTTAAACATGAAGATTATTATCATTAGAAAGAGAAAGTTGAAATTTTTAGGATACATGATGAGGAGATAAGGTATGGGGAAAAAAGTACAGCATGCTTTATAAAAAAAAAAAAAAATACCTTAATATTTACATCTTACATGTCAAACATTTAATATTTTTGATTTGAAATAAAAAATCTTTTATTAAAGTTTAATGTGTACAATAAACATTTTTTTTCTGTTACTTCCAAATGATTTAACTGTGTGTTTTTCTTTTTTAATCTGATAGTGGCAAGCACCAAATGAGTATTGTACACAGGTTGCGGAAGGATCTATTTACATAGGTCCCCCACAGATGTATGAATTGAACTACATGAATTTCACTAGTTGGGAGACATTTCATGATGATGTAGAGCAACATCCTCATTTTCATGCATCACAGTGGATGTCAGTGGAAGTAAAATGCAAAGATGGATCATTGTATCTTTTCCCAGGTTAGTTTTCTCTCTCTCTCTTCTCTCTGTTTCATATATATATATATATATATATATATATATATATATATATATATATGTGCACGTGAAAGTAAATTCATTTCTGACTATCATACACTAATATTGTTTGTCACATTTAGTTAACATAATACTCATTTAAACATATCTCTTAAATAAATGGATCATTCCATATCAAGTAAACCAAAATTTTGAGGGTTTCTATGGCTACCATCTTTTAATCAAAAAATATATATAATGGAGAAAAAAGGTATATATAAATTGATTGCTTAAAAATTACTTTAAGTTTGGGATAAAAAAATGAAATTAGCAGATGTAGACTTTGAAATGTTCCAATGTGAATTTCTTAAATAGGATAATTGAGACTTTGTTTAAATGGCTTCTTGTAGTATAACATTAATGAATATGACTGGCCTGAATGATTAAAAAGGAATGCAAGTTCAATTCCTCTCAGAAAACACATTTACTTAAAACTTTCCATCTCTAGGTCAGTAGATATGAATTTCACTGTTTGAAAAAAAAAACATGTCTAATAAAAAATGTATATCTATTAAATAAATAACAAGAGCAGATAAAAAAAATGAAAATTGAAAGGTTTTAACAAGCTACATGCATTTCTTAAAAAGTGTAATTTTTTTTCTATTTTTTTTTATTTTTTTTTTTAATCATCTCACCCCAAGCAAGGCATTCCACTGCCACTATTGCGCATGGGGCTACATAGGGGAAGGTAAAGAGAAGGAGTGGATAGACATAGGGAATGTCAGGAGAAAGGTGACAGATGAGTAAGGATAGCGTGGATGAGGGTCGGGCAGATGGGAAGAGTGCTTGATAGAATGGGAGCAGGTTAGTGTGTTAGGAGGTGTATATTGACCTTACATTTAAACTCCTGGAGATTGTAGCCGTCGGGGAAGCAATCGTTTGGAAGAGAATTCCACAGTCGGGAAGTGCGAGGAAAGAAACTGTTGGAGTAGAAGTTACGGCTGCATTTTATCGGTTTCACTGTAAAAGGGTGGGATCTAGTTGCTAATCTAGTATCTCGTGCAAATACGTATTTAGGGGACACTAGTGATCTAAGTTCATCGGAGCAGAAGCCGTGAAAGTATTTATAGAAGAGACACAGGGAAGCCACGTCTCGCCGGTGGGAGAGAGACTGCAGGCAGTCTGCCAAGTTGGTGTCTATCACATTACAGACCCTCCTCTGAACCTTATCGAGAAGCCCGAGGAGAACAGCAGGGGCACCCGACCAGATATGGCAGCAGTATTCAATGCACGGGCGGATGGTAGATTTGTAAATGTGCAGGATAGATTTAGACGGAAAAAAACTTCCGGGCCCTACACAGAGAACCGACTTTCATAGCAGCAGATTTAGCAATGGATTCGATATAGTCATTCCATTTGAGGTCCGCTGAAAGTGTGAGACCAAGGAGGCGTAGTGTTTTACTCTCTGGGAGGCAAGCCTGGTCCATGCTAATGGGAGGTAGGTGAGATTGTCGATGATGGTTAATTAACAGTAGCTTCGTTTTAGAAGCATTAAAATTTACTAGCCATTTCTTACCCCCAGTTCAATATGGATTGGAGGTCTTTTTCAATCTCGGCTGCGAGTTTAGCTTTGACGCCTACACCAGATTTTGGTTGGAGGCGAGAGTAAACTGTGGTGTCATCGGCGTACAAACCTATTTGGGTTCTTATGGAATCAGGGAGATCATTAATATATATCAGGAAGAGTGTAGGACCTAAGATGGAGACATTGCTTTCATATATCTTTTCATTGCTTAGTGACAAAGAATACCTGGCTTGAGGTTAATTTTTGAGATCTAATATCTATTACAAATAGAAATGTATAATGTGTGAGCATAATTTGCTACTAAGAATTTAATAATCTGTTATATCTGAAATGGCGTTATATATAAGTGTTCTAATGGAGAACAGAAAGTGTGACACAGATTTGCAGTAATGGGATGGCCAAAGTTGCATTCCACAAGCTAAGTAAAGTATTAAGAGACAGAAAAGTCTTATTAGAAACAAAGAAAAATGTATTGAACTATTACGTGATATCTGTCCGCTTGTATGGCAGCGAATATTGGATGATTTCCTTAAAGTCAAAGAAAACTTGAAACAACACATTTTGTTCCACAGAAAGATGCTGAGGATGCCATGAATTGAACATGTGAGCAACAACAAGGTAGTATTTACCTCCTCCCCCAACCAAGATGTGAAAGCGACACAGGGTGAAGGTTTTATGTGGGGTGCCCAAACAAGTGCGAACAGGCAAGGGCCAAAAATTGCCTAGTCCCCACAACTGCCAGTGGTGACCACCATTCCATCCCTTTTGTGCAATTGGATGCCACTGCCTCAGGACACTGTTCCCCTAGGACCGGGCACCTCTCAGTATAATTTCTCGATTGCATGTCTCTCTCCAGACAGACACACAACAAAGCCTCACTCTGCTCAAAGACAGATGCAACTGAAAGATGATCCTCACCATCACAAAAGTGGCAGGTGAACAACAAGATTTTGAGGAAAATGGAAAATTATACTTAAGACCAGAAAGAGTTAATATTTCTTTAACATGTAATGAAGGAGGACTTGGAAAATCTAATATTGACACGGGCAAGAGGGACCAAAAAAAGTAGTGCGTAATTTGATGAGCTTGAATAAATGGTTGGTAGAACAGGGTTTGGAGAAAAATAAGAGACAAATCTTAAGAGCTACAAGCGATGGGAAGATGTGGATTACCATGATTGTCTATATCCTGAAGAGATACAGCACATAAGACACTTTCTACAAAAAAAATGTATATTTGTCTTTTATAAATTCGTGTTAAGTCTAAATCTTACTGGCATTTAGATCCACAATTGTTTCCACTCAATAGAGTAACCATTAATACCCACCCAAAAGCCATGAGGATAAATCAATAGACTCATAATGCATGACTCACCAGCATATATAGTCGAACAAAAACACAGCACACATCTCCTGATGATTATGTTTACTTATATATTCTTCATTTGTAAACGAGTTATTACATGACTTAGGTTTCTACCATGAGTAAGGTTTTCAGGCAATTTGCAATAACTGATTTTACCATTTACCGTTTCTTTTTTTTTTTTTTTTTAATATTTCTCAAATAAAGTTTCAGTAAAGTATCTTTATTTTGAGAAGACATTTTTAAAAGAATTAATCAACAATTTCAGGAAAAATAAACAAACAAACAAAAAATAAATTTAATCTATTAGCTTAAAACTAAAATGAAATCTTTTTCGTTTTAAATCTTAGGTATCACTTTTTATTTTTCTTTGTGGGAGTCCTTTGGGTGTGTATGTATGTATGTATGTATGTATATATATATATATATATATGGAACTCAATAAGTAAAGCCACAAATTTATTCGCCTGAAGAGTCAATTTTAGACTCGAAATATGTGTAGCGTCACAAATACCATTATGGACACTTAATGTATCATAACATGTATAATAACAACAGCAATAAATATTCAGTTTAAAAGAAACATTCACAGCTTTTTACACTTTTTATTATATATATATATATATATATATATATATATACACACACACACACACACAAGCTTTTTATTTTAGTTTTAATTTCAAGCTAATAGATTAAATTTATTTTTGTTTGTTTTTGTTTTTTTTTTCCTGAAATTGCTGATTATTTCTCTAAAAAAAAGTTTTCCAAAATAAGAATACTTTTCTGAAACTTTATTTGAAAAATAATAGCTGACTTTAAGTATGATTTATCTGACTTGAAACAAATATTGTTTACTTTAAGTTTAGAACATTGCAGAAATGCATTTTTTAACAGGACAGTAGCTTTGTTTCCATGTTTGACAAGCTAATAGCAGATCTAATGTTGTTCTACAGAGACTCTCTCTAAAACATAATTAAAGAAAATGATGTTAATGCTTTTTTTTATTTAATTTTTAAGTACTCAGGAATCTTTAAAAATTTATTGAATTTTGAACTTTTTGGCTTTAAATCTACCATGGGTTTCACACATTTTTGATGATGTTGTGTATGGTTAGAACAACAGCACATTTATACACTAATAAATTCAAAATTATTTTAAAAATATTGGTGTTTGAAGTTGTATTAATCTTTTTCCATTTGATTATAAAATATCGTTCTTATTTAATAATATTATCAAAACCACTAAAATTAATATGGAATTTCAAAAACATTACCATTAAATGTCAGTTTTATTGCATTTTTTATTTTACAATTCCAGGCAGATTTACAGTAAATGTGTTTTTGTTTGACAAAAAAATATTGATGATTTAAATTCTCCAAGGAGTCTTGCTTTTAACTAATATAAAAAATCTCATTAAAATTAGACAATTATTTAATTTTTACAAGAATTTTCATTTTTTTTTTTTTTTCTTCTTACCACAAAAACAAACACTAAATTTCCTATACTAATCTTTGGTCCACTTACTGATACAAGAAAATCAAGATTTCGAACAAGCTAGTAAAGGTTAAAAACATTAATAAAATAATAAAATATACTTTGTTCCTCTTAATGATAAACCTTTTGATAATAAAACTGTTTTTTATTAATTTTAAAACCTTTTTCCATGATGCCATACTCTTTTTTTTATTTCTTTAATTTTGTGGGGTGTAGGGGTACCAAATAAATAAATAAATATATAATTCAATCATCGCACTGGTTGAATATATTCTTCAGTCTGACATTTAATATTTTTGAATGTGGTTTTGAGCATTAAATTTATAGCAATGCCTGGAAAAATGTGCACATGAAAAGTAATAAGATTTTATTAAACCTGGAAAAGAACAGGACAAGTTATTAAACCTGGAAAAGTAAAAAAACCTTGTTGTTCACCTGCCACTCTCAGTTACATCTGTCTTCAGAGTGAGGCTTTGTTGTATCTATCTGAAGACAGACCTGCAATTGAGAAAAATTATACTGAGAGGTACCCGGTCCTAGAGGAACAAGTTATTAATCCTGGAAAAGTAAAGAACAAAATATTCTAATGAAGTAAAAATAAGAAATTTCTTACTGAAAATATTGTAGCTAAAAATAAAATTTGAATGCCATATTTTAAGTAAATTTCTTTTTCTTTCTTTCTTTTTAGCACTTCACTAGGATATTTTGTCCTTTTCTAGGTTTAATATAATCTTGAGAATAGTACTTTTCATGTGCACATTTTCCCATGTAATATATATATATATATATATATATATCTGAGGTAATAACAATTTTTTAAAAATCAAATGAAACAAATGTTGTATTAAACTGTTTTAGCTGATGCAGTTATTTTGCAAATTTGTTATTCTAATTAATCAGCAGAAAACTGAGACATTGTAAAGTTGCTAGAATATTCTTGTATAATTTTTTTTAATAATTTAACATAACATGTCTTTAAGTTTTGTTTTGTTTTTTTTTTACTTAGGTGATGACAAATATCCAAAGGATGTTAATTTTGAAGTCAACACAGGTACAAAAGAATTTCCAATGACTAAACAAGAATTTGGAGATTCTAACAAATTGAATCATCATTATGATCCAAAAGGCTTTGCAATCCGAAGAAATCTACCATTTTCTAGTTTAAGGGCTCAACCCTTAAAGGACTCTATATTAACATTACTACTAAAATCTAAGTTATGACGTCAAAAGCCAATATGGAACATACAACTTTTGTTTTTTGTATTTGGGTATATGGGACTTGAAAATATTTTCTATGTAGACATAACATCAAAACAAAAACTGATGTTTTGTTTTTGTTTTTTTTTGTTTTTTTGAATGAATTTTTCTTTCTTTACTGTAACTGATTTATGAAAGAAATTTAATGAAGTTCTTCAAATCTTTAAATTTAATGAGGCACATTTTTCAAAAAGAAAAATGTGCCTTAATGAAAACCCCACCAAAAAAACTGGAAAGAAAAACTCTTAATTACAGAATCAAATTCGTATTTGTCTTTACTTCTGAGATGAAGTAGTATTTACATTATTTACATGGGATGAAGTTGAAATAATTGATAGGGAACACCACTGGAAACTATGTAAACTTAAGGAATCAGTGCATATGCTTGGCAACAATAATCTAAGCCGGCCAAGCATAGAAATAAAAACAATAAGGGAACCAGTAATATGGAGTGCTAGAGAAAAATCAATAGCTTCAAAGATTGCAATATGAGCTCTGGTAAGAAAATGGTTGCTGTTTATAAGTTCCAAAAATTCATGCACTGATGTCCTCAAGGACATGTGGTCCAGTGGATATAGGCATTGGTTAGTTCCATTGACTGGACCCAAAGAGTTGAGAGTTCAATATCAGCAGTGGTGAACAAATAACTTAGAAAGTTGAGTTAAAGGGAGATAACCACATGGCATCCGTAAGTTCTATTACACAGGGAATAAGAATGATATAGCCCAATGACTGAAATAAAGGATTAAAGGATTTGGAAAAGACCAGAACGGCCGACTCATTGTAAAAATAGCAATAAAGTGTAAATAAGAATTATATTTAATTATATTATTAATTACTTTAAAAAAATGTAAATAGTTGAATATGATTTTAAACTAAAATCACTGATACAAAACTTGGTTAGTTTTTTTTTTTTTTTTTTTTTTTTTTATCTGGATCACAAAATTTGTCTTCTATAAAAGTTTGTGTGCAATCTGGTTGGTAGTAGTTCCTGTCCATTGTCTGCACCAAACAATTTTTTTTTTTTTTTTTTTTTTTAAGGTCTTCTTAACCCTAATTGACTCAATTGTGTTTCAAATGGCAGAATTTAGTTTTGTTTAAAACCTTGTCTTACATTTTTTATTTTTTCTTACTCTTCATCTATACGACACACCTTCCTTTCAAGAATAGTTGCCCAGTTCTCACCCTTCCTACTACCTTTTTGTATGTGATCATCAGTTTCTTCCTCCTTTCTTTTTCCTAAATACCACAGGAGTGAAAGGTCACCCTACTTGGAATCACAGCAATTATCCTACACACATATCTGTGGGTGTCATCTACTTTTCTTTGCCCTCATCTTGAGCCTATACCTACTATTGCTGTTACTACTACTATGATCTTTCTCAGAATTCTCATCTGTCCTGTTGTCACCCTGATAGCTATCTAAATTCTGCTCCATTTTAGTCACACATAACCTCCACATCTTTACTACTATTTGAACCTGAGAAGCTATTTCTATTTGTACTATTAGCTTAGGTCATATCTTTTTTTTCTTCTTTTGCTCTCCTTTGACGCATCACAAAATGACATTTCATCATCAGAATATTTGAAATCATCCTGTTGGTGTTTCCATTTATTTTCTAGGTACTGGTTTTGTTTGTTAGCTGAGATATTCTCAGATTTGCCGGAGAGTGCCAGTGCTGCTAGTGTTGCTCTTTGTAACAGCTTGTTTTGATGGTTTCTATAGAAGAATAAGTCTTCTACTTTAAAGTCTACATTATTTGTTAAAATATTAGTTTTCTCCCTTTCTTCAAACTTTATTCTTTATTCCTAACTAGCGTTAACAGGCAGTGTTCCGTTGTTGTCTCCATAATAAACATGTGATTTTAATAAAATAATTGGTACGGTGAAAATTTTGTCAACTCAGTAATGTTAAATCTAATTTCCACGCACATCTGGTTAATATATCAATCTCACAATCTATTATCACTAATTTTGTTATATATATATATATATATATATATATATATATATTATATATATATATATCTATTGTACTTTGTCCTATACAACCATTCTACTTTAACATTGCTTTATAGATAATAGAATAATGTGATGTATATTTAAACCTAATGTATCTTTCATAAATTTATTAACATTATCTGCACTGTTATCTGTTACTAGCTGAAGAGGGGTACCAAATGTAGGAAATATTTCATCTACTAATAAGTAGGTGATTGTTTGAACCTTCTTATTTGGTACCGGAAATGCCTGGGGTCAGCTTGATTACATATCAGTGAAAGTTACTATGTACTGGTTTCCTGATCCAGTCTGTAGATAAGATCTTCAAATATTTAAGGCTATTTTAGCAAAAGGAAAAGGCAGTATAGTGTACTCTTGCATACAGGGTTGGAGCTTTTGCAAATGTCTTGTTTAGCAGGGTATACACTTCCTTACGAATTCCACAACATCTCAAACCAGATGTGGCCAGAAATACTTGATCACTTGGAACAACATATTCATTCATACGAGGCCATAATAATGGTACTGCACGAGGACAATCTCACAAAGATGTAATGGCATGTAGAGCCGAACTATTGGTTCGTTGTCTGGTTGATATAAATAATACACAACTTTGTCTAATAGAATGCATTTTTTTATTCTCTAATTTATTAGTCTTACCCTTTTGAATTCTGCACTTGAGTTCAAAAATATCTGCCCCTATTATGTCTATGTTAAGTAATGTGGGTCTTTCTCTTGGGGAGTGAAGTAAATTTTTCTATGTAAGTAACAAAGTGTCAGGGCTCAAAATGATTTGAATTAGTATATAGCTTTTACTTTATCAGTATCTGGTTGAATCCTCATAGTACTTGGGGTTTAAATAATTGGTGCTATGTCACTGACTTTTAAATAATCACATTTGGATGGTTTTAACTTCAAATTGTTTCCTTAAGCTGTTGAAAACCATCTGAATGTTCAAAATGTTGTTCTATGAAATCAGACAACAATAAAATGTCGTTCAAATAGGACAGTGTGTATTGTTCCTGCCCCTGTAAAACGGTAGAAGTTTATTCCTAAAATACACCAGGCACATTTACTAGTCAAATATCAGGCACATTTACTAGTCAAAATGGCATAACATTAAAGTGGAATAAATCTAATGAGACATGACTGCAGTGTTGTTTTTTTTTTTTTTTTTTTTTTTTTTCTTCATGTAGTCAAAATTAAGTCTAATTTGGAAAGGTACCTAGCTATGCCTAAAGATGTTAAGGTATCATCAATAATCTGAAGTGGATATGCATTCCTCTTAGTAACTTTATTTAAAGCCCTAAATTCTACACAATTTTATCATCCTTCTTCTGTACAAGCACCACTGGAAAACTCTAAGAACTTCTAGATCTATCTATAATCTCTGCTTTTTACATTTTCTCTAAAGCATCTTCTATTAGTTTTCTTTGTGAGGAGTGTTTGATATGGGTATTTTTTGATATCCATTGGTGTTGATACAAATTATCACCCTATATGTCCTAACTAAATCTTTGTCATTCATAGTAAATAAATGTTTTATTTTGTTTCTTTACTGGCTTATATATCTGCACCCTAAATTCTCCTTGTATGTTCACCTGTTCTGATTTTACCTATTCATCGTGATGTTATTTCACTTCTAATGAGATAACATTTACCCTGTCTACCTGAGCCTAGCTGTCTATACCTTTATCTCAAAGTAACTGTCTAGTTTGTATAATTGGCAATGAGTAACAGTATTCTGTCCATTGCACCTGTTACTATTGCACTCAGCACAAAAACGCTACATGGGTTACTAACACACCCTGATTTTAATTGTTCAACTTCATAAGTTTACCTTATCATCTCACAGTTCAACCTCTGCCATACATTTTTAGCTAAAGTTTGTATTCCATTGAGTTATTTCTGTTTTTTTCAGTGAGTCACTAATATTTTTAAGCCCTTGATTCGAGATTCTGAATGCATTCAGCAAAATGTTCCATTCTAAGTGTTGCCAAAAAAAGACGGTAAGACATAAATTAATCAGCACTTGACTTAGCAATCATCTATCAGAGGGGTTTCAGGTTCATAAAACATATTTATGCGAGAATATACACATCACAGCATCATAAAGAATCTGTTGCATTCTGTATTCTCTCCAGATCCCCTACACTACTCCATAAAATGATATCAACAAAAGGGTTTTTTTCTTATTAGCATTTGTTTTAAGAGTGCCAACTTGGTTTCTAACAGACATCACAGGAACGCATCGTACATTAGCTTAATGTTCCCCCGTAGGTAGACTTAGCTGGACACAAACATGGGTGTGGAAGGCATATCAATGCTTTAGGTTTCTTGAGAGCCTCTCTTGACTCCGAGCCATTTAGAACTCCTCTTCAAGACCAAGACAGTCAACCCAGCATTATCAAAAGCCCCACCAGCTAATCGCTGGTCATCCTGGCCCTGGCCTTCACATTCTGTCATGTATGTGTAATATATGTATAATGTGCATGCATAATGTGTGTGTGTGTAACATATGTATGATGTGCATACATAATGTGTATGCGTGATGTGTGTAATACATGTATTATGCATTTGTGTAATGTATATATGTAACGTGTGTATGTAATATATATGCATGTATTTAATGTGTGTAATATCCATGCAATGTGTGTGTGTGTATGCAATATACATGTGTGTAATATATTTGTGATATGCATACACATCTGTAATCTATATCTTAGTAGTGTGTGTAATATGTCTATTATATATGCTTGTGTGTAATATATTACACACGCATATTAGATACATATATGTGTGTGTGTGTGTATGTAATCTTCATGCACTGTGTCCCTTCAGGATGTAGGCGATCATGCACTTCCATTTGCCCCTATACCCTTGTCGCTCTTAATATTTTTGTTTGGTATCTGTCCTAAACCCTGCTGTGCCATACGTTTGTTCAACCCCATCAAATATACAAACACTGCTTTCCCTGTCTCTCTATCCATCACCAAACCCTCCTTCCTCATTACATGTCCCAGGAACTTCATCTATCTTTTCCTGATGTTAAGTATTCTTCTGGTTTGCATTCTCTCATCACCTCATTGTTGCTCACATGCTTGGTCTATGGTATCCTTAGCACCCTTCTGTAGACAACATTCCTGCTGCCTCAAGCTATCCTTCATCCCTGAAGACATCATCCAACATTTGCTACCATACTGAAGGACAGATGTCACATATTAGTCCAGCACTAAAAAAGATTTTCCTGTCTCTCAGTACTCTAGTTAGCTTTTGAAATGTGTACTTGGACATACCAATACATCTTTGAATCTCAGGTCCCACCTTCCATCCTTTGTCAGAATGCTTACAAGGTATTTACATGTTTTATTTTATTCTTTTCAACCTGTAGTTGTCATGTTGGGGTCTTCCTTTTGCTGATGACAATGCAGTCACTTCCTTGAAGTTTATTCTCAGTCCTTTCTTCTTGCTTTCTCTTGCTACTTTCTGTAGGAGGTCCTGCATTTTCCTTTCTGCATCTGCTATCGGCACTGTGTCATCTGCTTATCTTATATTGTTGACAAACCCTGGCCAGGACTATCTCTCTCAGAATTGTTTCTGGTAAGAAAACGCCTCCTTGTCTTACACTCCTTTTTATTTTTGTATACTTGCTGAATTCATTTCTTGTCTATACGCAAGTGTTTTGCTGCCAATATAGGTTCTTGATTATTCTAATGTTATTCCCCAAAATGTTAAGGTTGCCAACCATCTCCAACAAATCTTTGTTGCATAGATTGCCAAATGTCTTTGCATAGTTTATGAAGCACAAATCCAGATCCTTCTGCATTTGTCTTGCTCTTTCAGATAGCATTTTGAGTATTAATATCGTGTTCCCTGTTCTGGTGTCTGTATAAAAAAAAAAAACAAACCCTGCACTGTTCTTGTTCTATCTAGCCCGATTCTGCTATGTGTGCTTTTCATCAGAATCCAGATGATGACAATTGTCATGTGGCTCATTAAGATGATTGTTCAGTGTAGTTCACATTCCTTTGCACCTGGCTTCTTAAGTGGTGTGATGAAAATTGATCTGCTCGGGTTCTTTGGTATATCGCTGAAGTTGTAGATTTTGTTTACTATGTCTGTGTTCCTGTCTATGGTAAAGATCTCAAACTCTGTCAGCATCTATGTTACAATACCATCTGGTCCTGCTGCTTTGTTTCTGTTCAATTTGGCCAGTGAAACTTACACTTTGTTTTTAATACTTCTGGTCCGTCAGTATTTTTGCATATTGCCAGATGCTCTCTCTTGATGTAGAAGTGATCACTGATATTTTCGTGCCATTGCTGAAGTATTTTTCTCTAATATGAGCGTTCTGTCCTTTGATTTTATACATCCTGTTGCTGAGTATGTGTTTTGCCCTGTCAGTTCTTAATTTTTATACATATCTCTTTTTTTTTTTTTTTTTTTTTTTTTTTTTTTTTTTGTCGTCGTGTTCAGTCTCTATTTGTGTGCATTTGTCATCAGATCAAGTGTGGTGCTGTCCGCCAAATTCATGCCAATTTTTTGCGTTCATTTTCCAACAAGTCAAATTTATCAACAGATATAATATACTTACATTCTGACTAGAACACACTTCCAACTATCTTAAGAAAGAAAGTTCAGAATTACTTGATTCATGTTAATTTTGAATCCTGAGGAAATGGAAGATTATAAGGTGCATTTTTGACACTTCATTTTTTTTTTTATTGCCGTAAATGCAAGAATTCCTCACATGCAACAAAAAGGTTATGTGCTGTGTACAGTGAACGTGCTTTAGCTGATAATGAACAACTTCTGTACAGTTCTAAGTTCAGAGTTGGTGATTGTTTCCTTATTGCGAAGAACGTTCACTGCAGATGACTATCAAATCAAGACATTGATCGTGAATAACTTGCAATGTCAACACGGGGAATTGGCAAAAAGACCAAATTTATCAAAAATCTACTATTCATGAGCACTTATTTTCAATCAGATATGTTGCTATTGGTTTTATACATAACATTATAAGATCTTTTATGCGAGGTGAATTTGGAAAAATCATTCATTTTTAACCCCCACCCACCCACCCAAATTGTTCAGACAATATTCATTGACAAAAAGCGATTCTCATGCAATTCAAAAATTTGTTTGAACTTTAAATAAACTTCGAAGGGTTGATAAGTCTTAAAACAAACAAATCAATCAATCAATCAATTCTAACCCACTAATCCCGTATGTCTAATTCCTATATTAAACAGAGCCAAATTTGACAGAAGCAGATCATACTGAAGGCAAGAAGGTCGGAGGGAAACATTAAATATTGTTGACTGATTCGCTTTCTACGGTTTCTGAACTTTTTGCAGGTTATTTAAAGCCAGAAAAATTTTTTTTTAGATCGTAAGAATTTTTCGTTTCAGAAATAATGGTTTAGTGTACTCATTGTTGGGAGAGGAGAAAATGTGAATTCATACCGTTACCAAAGGTGCAAAAGTGTGTCAAAGATTTTAAACATATTTATAAATATAAAATAAACATGTAACCCATGTTTTTGTTTCATAGATTCATAATTGTAAAAAATATATAAGTTTTTCCTTTGTAACCTCGGAAACTAATTCAATATTTCCAGTGTTCTAATTTTAGTTTACTTTTAAATTCTGTAGATCATATACCAATTATTGTTAACTTAGGTTAAGTTGGCTACTTCAGCAATATATCAATCTTTGTCGTGTTATTTAAGGTCGAACTTAAGTTTTATAGGACAAAAGTCACAATGAATTGATAGTTCCAGTTTACTGTAGAATAATGAAAAGTTCGATATTTGGTCAAGCTCTGCAATCAAACCCAGAAGTTTGCCTTTTTTGTATGGGTGGCAGCGGATGCAGTCAGCAAGAAAATCTTCAAGAAAGATTTATAAATCTAAGTCTTTAGTCATATCACAGGGTAAATGTTTGATTTAATCCAATCGTTCCTATCAAATAGTGAAATGAAATTCGTTTTGAAGGGGCTCGCTTCCAAGGGTCTATACTGGGTCTGACACTATTTCTGGTCTTCATCAATAACCTCCCTGATGTCATCAGTTCCCAACGAGGTACTAATGCAGATAGCACTACTATTTACTCCAATGTCAATAGCAAATCCGACAGATCTGATATAGTTAACCTGGAAGCTGAAAAGAACCTCCAATCGGTGTTTAACTCGGGCAAGAAATTACTTGTAAATTTTAATGTCACTCTAAAAACTGCTTTCATTTAACCGTCATACAGAAACTTTTCTCTCTGCCATCAGCCTAGCTGACGCTAGACTCCATGAAAATAACACGCTGTGCTTCCTCGGTCTCACGTTTTTCACTGACTTGAAGCTGAACGAATAATGTATATATACAGACACACACACTACCGGCCATAATTATTAGGCCACCCCAGTTTTGTAAAAGAAATTATGTAATTCATACTATTTTTAGTATTTATTGCCAAGTTGATGATTCTAAATGAAAATAGAATGTTTCTTTTATTATTACATTGCAAAATTTTACAAGTCAAGGAAGCAAAAATGAACTCGTCCGAATCACCCTAAATTTTTTTCATTCTTTCATTGATGAAACTGCAATATAGGTAATTATTAAATGTTTATGAATTCGTTTGATGCACCTGTTATTGTGCAGTATTAAGAAAAGAACCATTCTATTTTCATTTACAATTATTTACTTGGCAATAAATACTAAAAATATAGTATGAAATACATCATTTTTTTTTTTTAAACAGTGGGGTGGCCTAATAATTATGGCCGGTAGTGTGTGTGTGTGTGTATATATATATATATATATATATATATATGAATAAAAAATCAATAGCTGCATCTATTCCGAGGAAAGTCGGGTCACTTTGTCATGCCAGAAAATCGATACCGACCAGGATCTCGACTTGAGTCACTTTCTCATCGATAGGACGTAGCTTCCCTCAGCCCTTTTATTTTTTTACTGTTGAACTAGCCAAATGCAACTGCCACTTCTACTCCAACAGTTTCTTTTCTCGCACTCCCTACCCGTCGAACTCCCTTCCGTTTACTGATAACTACAATCTTAACGCAACACCAATTACCATATTCTGTCTTCTTGAATTTCCTTCGTCTTTTTTCCTTTCCCCTATCCTCAGTCTTCCTGTTCAATTTTACTCGCTGTAATCCCTACGTTCTCCTTTCCTTGGGGTGAAACGATTTAAAACAAAGAAACCACATGATAGATGTGAGCAACTGGCAAACTATTTCACAACAGGAACCCAAATTTGTAGCTCAACTATAAAAAGAATAAGTAATAAGCGTTAAAAAATATCAATAACAGTTTATATTTTGATTACGTTTTCTTCTTCCATTCATTCAGTTTACAAACGGGGGAATCAATACAATTACAATGGTTAATAAATTTGCTTTTTTCTATATTTACGATATGCTATTATTTCCAGTGATAGAAGTAATTGTTAATTCAGCTGCGTCACTGATGCTAGGGTGGTATTTTCTCCACTATTTTCACACATCATCGTCAGGTATTTCGGAGTAACCGAAAGCCTATCGCCAAAGTGTTTTCAGTGGATTGGGGGTCAGCTCTCAAGTCAGATGAACTGTAAATAAGAAACTGCATTTTAAAATTAGTTTAAGCCATTTTTACCGGGGGAGAGGAATAGCAAATGATTTTATGAAGTTGCGACGGACCTAAAAAAACAAAAAACAAAAAAAAGCGATCGTTACATTAGGCTAGACGCCATTATGACGTAAACAGGTATATCAGCCGATCGTCCACATCAGCAGCTAGTCTTTATAAGGATCTTTTTCAACTACGAACAAACGCAACGATACGTATACTACTAAGCATGTTTTCAATACAGCTTTGCTTAGAAAACCGCTTATACTACAATGGCTCTCCCATACGTCTGACTGAACACACACGAAGTCAAGTGGGCCCTAAATTATGTTATCAGTCAGGAGTGTGTGTGTGTGTGTGTGTGTGTTTGTTTTAATGCTGAACAATAACGTCTCGTGCATAAAGCGGCAACCCACTTGATAGAAGGGAGAACAAAAAAAAACAAATAAATAAAATCGTAGGATCAATCGACACATCGTCTGAAAACAAATGCTTCCGTCTGCAGCTTTATACTAGTAGATTCTATGTTATGACGACAGAGACATATATATACATATATATATAAGCAGTACATCCAACCAGTCTCATCTGTTAGAGTCGCTTGATGGAAGTGAGAAGAAATAAAGGGACCTATGTCTCTTCCTACCTACCTGCTACTAGAAAGAATATTAGGTCCGACTGGTAACCCCATTGAAATACGTACCAAGTTATCGAGAACTGTATTCGTGTTTTCATTTCTTGCCTTTGGTTTCGTTTTTCATCCATTTTGAACACTAGGCGTCACAGGCTCCTCGCTCCTCTATCGATATATCCATGGGAAATGTTTAGATGAACTACGCTCTTTAGTCCCACCAGTTCTTGTTGCCTTCACGGCTAAAACTTGCCATGCTCCGCACATTTAGCAAACCACCATAATTCCCTTCGCATCGCATTGGTGAGACGTAAATTCCACTCGAGCAACTTATTTCCACGAACTGCTGGATTGTGAAACCGACTTACAAGATGATACTTCCTTGATTACTACAATCTTAAAATCTAAGGTTAACTTATCTTCCCCATAAACTGTATCCCTTACTCTGTAACAGTACCTCGATTGGTGTTTGGGCCCTATACAAGGTGAACATTATTGTAAAAAAAATATAAGTAAAATAATAGTCGTTTCCTTATAAAAATAGCATTTTGAATTCATTGAACAAGCAGCTAATTATCGGTTGAAATTCATAACATTTTTCTATGAAAATGTCACGTGCCGACAATGACAAAGGAAGGAAATTACTGGAAAGTAACTGAAACTCACTTGAAGCGAATGTGTGATACTCCTCATGCCAATGACATTTCCACCGGATCACTCTACGGCATATGATTTCATTGAATTTCTTTTATATTTAAATTTGGGGTCATCAGGAGAGAATGTGCCACACCATCGTAATACTAGAGCTGCGAAGTCTTGCATGTATTAATTTCAACTTTTATTGTTAATTGCATTGTTTTTGTTTTGTTTTTGTTTTTCTAGGTATACTGACATCTGACTGTTCGACGAGGACTTCGAAAGTAACTTGTAGCGACTTCTTTTGAAAATGAACAAAATTTGGAATCGCGATGTTATTTATGTATCTGCAGAAAAAAGGATTTAGCCTCCAAGGCCTTTTATTTGTTTACTGTTGAACTAGCCAAATGCAACCGCCACTTCTACTCCAACAGTTTTTTTCTCGCACTCACTACCCGTCAAACTCCCTTCCGTTTACTGATAACTACAATCTTAACGCAACAATTACCATATTCTGTCTTCTTGAATTGCCTTCATCTTTTTTTCCTTTCTCCTATCCTCAGTCTTCCTTTTCAATTTTATTCCCTGTAATCCCTACGTTCTACTGACATTTCCGTTTTCCTTGGGGTGAAATGATTTAAAACAAAGAAACCACATGATAGATGTGAGCAACTGGCAAACTATTTCACAAGAGGAACCCAAATTTGTAGCTCAACTATAAAAAGAATTAGTAATAAGTAAAAACAAAAATCAATAACAGTTTTTGTTTCGATTACGTTTTCTCCTTCCATTCATTAAGTTTACAAATGGGGGAAATCAATACAATTACAATGGTTAATAAATTTGCTTTTTTCTATATTTACGATATGCTAACAAGTTTGCTACATTAGGGGATACCGCTGCAGGTTTATCCATAGTGAAATTGTGGAAAGCTGAATTTAGCAAGAATGGGAAGAGTCTTGAAGTCGACCAAAGAACTGTACGTCCTGTAACTGCCATCACCGATGAAAACATTGTGCGGGCTCACCACATTGTGATGAATGCGATAAAAAATTAAATAGCCAATGCTATTAGCACATCTCGTGAGAGTGTTGAGAATATTCTGCATAATGAACTTGCATTACGAAGTTTTCTGCTCGGTGGGTGTCACGTCTTCTGATAACTTATCAAAAGCGTACCAGGTTAATCACATCACGGGAAAATTGGACATTGTTTGATGCAGATCCAGCTGGTTTCGTTGAATGTTTCCTATTCCAGGATGTGTAGAGTTCACCACTTTGACCCAGAGACAATCCATGCAGTGGAAACACCCCTCCTCACCTATTCTAAAGGCGGCTATGGTCGTTTTATTTGCAGAAAAGGCGATAGCCACAGCTATTTTGGAATGTAAAAGATACTGAATTTTTGTCTTCAATAGGGCC
Source organism: Ascarosepion bandense (assembly GCA_037127315.1). Lineage (NCBI taxonomy): Eukaryota > Metazoa > Mollusca > Cephalopoda > Sepiida > Sepiidae > Ascarosepion > Ascarosepion bandense. The sequence continues at coordinate 5,948,104 of JBBBDQ010000293.1, forward strand.
ACACCATCAATAGAGAGTGCTATGCTGATGCAGTTATGAAGAGCTATCAAAACCAAATGCCCAGAAAACTGACGAAAGGGGTTTTGTTGCTTTAGGTCAATGCTCCAGTGCTCAAGTCCTTGGTTTCAATGTTTGCTGTGCTTAGCTATGACTTTCAATTGGTTGATAACCCCCCCTATTCTTCTGATATGACTATCATCTGTTCCCCAACATAAATGCTGTTGATGACCTTCTTACCAATAGGATGGATATACTTCTTTGAAAAGTCAAATATCATTTTACCTGGAAAAAAAACAATGCTGTTATTAGAGTCGAAATTAATACGTGCAATATTTCACAGCGCAAACATGATTCCTTCATAGTCAGTCTATGAACTTTTCAGCCCACCCTCGTAATAAAAATAATGATCCAACAAGATGACACTGTTAACGAAATACAAATATTTATCTTTATATATAGATAGATATATATTTTTACATGATTGTACAGAATTTAAAATATGTACAAACATATTTAGAAAAAAAAAAGCATGTATTGATCATGTTATGAATGGTGTTCATGTTACTGTCCACCGTAAAACACCGAAAGAATTGTTCAATTCATTTGTTCTCTTAATCTATGGAAGACTTCAAAATTTCTCTTTGCTTCAGCATCGAGTTGTCCCTGAAGAGTCTTTTGAGTCTCAGCCAATTCGATACCACTCAAAATTCGGCTTGTATTTCCGCCGCAAATAATCCAAGGATGAACTAGAACCTGTGACGCTTTATAACGCTGTTCCTTGTCCACCAGAAGTAAATGTTCAATCAGATCTTTGGCATCTAGGAAAAAAATAAAAAATAAAGTCTATTTGATAGCATGGTTAAAAGGTTAGTTTGTTTAAACAACTTAATTTTTATTGTTTTTTTTTTTATTTTTGTTGTCGATTGTAAGATACATAAATTAAAAAAAAACAATACGATAGACCAAACTAGATAAAAGAAAGGAAGAGCATATTATATCAACTTTTTTTTTTATTATTCTAAATCTTTTTTTTTTTTTTGGTGGGGGGACTCGAATACTACTCACTGGCCGCGACAGAAAATTATCATTATTGTCTAGTAAATTATTTTAACTGTAGAAACAGATGAAAATCTGGCGTTTTCACGAGTTCATAAATATTTTAAAATGAAAATACACATTAAAATTTTTAAAACCATGATTTTAATACTTTTTTATTTAGTTATCAAAGTTTTACTAGGTGGGTGTCCCAAAAGCCACCTAATTATATAAAAAGGTGAGAAAATGTCATTGCTCATTTTTTTTTTTTTTCGATTTTTCTTCAGAACTTAGACTGACATAGGAAAATTATCCCCGAAAAAAATAAAAAATAAAAAGTAAAATTAAAAAAACAACAACAAAGAAACAAAATCTTTGAATTTTATTTTGGATTTAATCAAACTATTGTTTGCAGGATAATTTCTTGAAATTCTGAAGTTTCATGATCATCAATTTTTTTTACGATTTGACACGTCCCGATGATTTTCCTTAAAGAATGTGTATGCATCAATAAACTGCAGACGATTCAGTAACTCAAGGACATCTGTACAGAAATTTGAGGTTTGCAGCGTGATTTATTAAACACGTATGGAGAAAGCTTTTGAGTTTGAGTTTTGTTTAACGGCATATCAACCTCTGTGGGTTATTTAATGCCAAAAAGGTGGGGTTCTAAGGTATTTATTTTTAATATTCGGTTATAGTGAGAAAGTTGATTGAGTCAGATTTTAATTAAATTTTTTTTATTCTTTTTTATTTTAGAAAACTGAAAATGTCTTCTAGTTTTGTATTCAAAAATGTTTTGCTGAGAATAATTTTTTCCCTTCAAAAATGTATTGTTGGTCATATTTTTTCTTCAAAAATGTATCTTTTTCTATAAAAGTTTATTTTTATGTATATATTCCTATAAAAATCTATTTTTATACTTTCATAGTGTTTTGACCCCAGTTTGGGGGGGGGTAACTATTTTCCCATAGCTAGGACCCTAACAGGTGCTACCACTCCGGGTCAAGGTGGACCTGGGAACAACAAAAATTAAGAGGTGTTCCATGCACCTCATAAACTCTCAATTAGAGGCCTTGCAGTTTACCGTCATGCCCAGGACCAGAAAGCTATAGAAAAAACGTGCCTGTGTGACGTACAAAAAGGGAAGCTATTGACGTCGTATAGTTTTTCTTTATTAAATGAATACATTTCCAGTGTATGCATTTCCAATCAGTATAAAACTTTTTTAAGTAATAAAAACTGATTTGAATGGACTAAATATTTAAATCCCAATGTAATTTCTGGGACACCTATTAAAAGCTGAGGTTTCACTTCTTTTTTTTTAATCATATCACCCCGAGCAAGGCGGTAACGCCACTGATGTGCAGGAGGCTACGTAAGAGTGAAAAGATTGGAAAAGAGAAAGCCGGAAACCACATCTTAAACAGTGAACAAGGGATGAGCCTCTTCACCTGTTCAATAGACGTGGGTAGAGTGTGAACCGGGCGATAATTTAGTCTATCTACTCCAATTGAAAAAAGAAAAATGTTGGTGGATTGCTAAGTTTTAACTCAGTTAAAGTCCAGTCAAAGAGATTTCTGCTAAAATTAAAAAATAAATTAAAGAAAACCAATTAAACATGAAAAAAGTTTAAAATTAAGCAAAAAAAATGACTTACTTTTACTTAAGATTTTCATTCAAAAAAATTACTTAAGAGTTTTCGCGCCTTGGTTAGTGATGAATCGTTTTCCACTCTTCAACTTCTTTTCCCAAAGCCGCTAGCCTGTCGCTACTTTACCGATGGACTACATTCCTTGATTCCAGTCCAGACGTTTACAGCTAGAACCCTCCATGTCATTTACACGGAGTCGACTCATCCTCACTCAGACAGCTTTTTTTTCAGAGGTAATGAGTAAGTTTCACTCAGACAGCTTCTTTTCCAGAACTGTTAACAACGTGGAACTAATTCCCTGATCACTACAATCTTCAAGTCAAAGGTTAACTGTTATCTATCCTACATATCCTCATAATATGCAATACTTGCTTCCTCCCTACACGCCATCTCAATAATCCTCTATCTTGAGTGGCACTTAGGCCTTGAATTAGACGCGTTATATATATCTTTGTCTATACTTCTGAGATGAAGTAGTATTTACATTATTCGGACTATTGTCCTCATCTTTACTGCCGTTTGTACGACGTTTCGGCCTTCTTCAGGTGCTAGGAATTTCGAACCGAACCCTTGATTACAATAACTGGGGTATATTATTCTTATATAAGAATGATATACCCCAGTCATTGTAATAAAGGGTTCGGTTCGAATTCCTAGCACCTGAAGAAGGCCGGAGCGTACAACGGCCGAAACGTCTTACAAATGGCAACAAAGAAGAGGACAATAGTCCGAAAATTGTAAATACTAATATATGAGAGAGAGTGGCAAGCAGTGGATGTATGTATGAACACTGCTCATGACTGTCCGTTTCACACTTTAATGCAACCTTCAGACGCGTTGTAACAAATCAACACTGCATGGTGACTGTATGTCTACACTAAATAAAACTATAAACTATCTCCTATATACAGCACTCTTCACCGATAGAAAATTTTAACACAGAAACATACAAAGTTTGACAATGTAATTCCCGAAATGAGCTTAGCGTGATAATAGCGGAATGAGTCCAGGAAGCTTTTCTTCCCTCACACGCTCAGACAGGTTCTATCTTTCGTATATATATATATATATATATGAGACACAAACCAAATGAGTCTTACATAAGTCACTGCGTAGCAGACTTGCTTCTGCTACTGTTGACACTGTCAGCACTCTGCCTTCGGTAGAGGGCGCTCTCTGCTTCCGAGCAGAGAGCACAAACCCAGTCGTGGTTCCGCCGGAGGGTAGAACCACGACTCGGTAAAAATAGACAGACATATTTTTGGCCCGGCTATATGGCCGGGAATACCCACATTAAAATGACCATGTGTCACATCCGGCCTTGCGTGGGAAGGCTAGTGAATATAGTCTTACATAGTCGAGCAGTAGAGGAATTCTTTTCCATATTCACGTTATTCTGCTGGCAGAAAATTAGTGAAAATAATATGGAGCAGCAGATTTTATGTGAAGATTGTTAAAAAGTAAGAGTGAAACGTTAACCCTATTAAAACGGCTTGTGGTGAAGAAGCTATTAAGAAAATGAGTATTTTTCAGTAGTTCTTGCATTCACTTACGCACAAATACCCTTGGGAAAGGTATTAATCCGTCTCTTCCCTCCAGTTATAGGTTAAATAATAGAACACAATCTGTTCTATAGCCTCGGCTGGCAACCAATCTACCGCAGAAAGTAATGGCAACATACTGCGGGATAATCTTCTACCCAGTCAGTCATGTCTCTTTTGAGATATGATCGCCCAAGCGTGTATCATGTATGTCACTTGACTGACTGACTGACAGGAGAGCGAGATGATTCACAGGATGAGGTACATAAAGGACAACCAAGAAAGCACAAAAACTAGATGAAAATGTAGTCAGAATGCGAGTCTTAGTGTCCTCCGATCGAAGATCACGTATGCAGCTGACAGCTGAAGAACTTAATATGAAAATAGAAATAATGTGTTAGATTCAAACAGATTTCGGAAGAAGATAAAGGATGCGTTAAAAGTTGGCTCGAAAATCTATTGCAAAAATGAGCCACTTACGTTATTCACCAGACTTAAACATCCACCTTATGACCATTGGTTATTTCCAAAAATTGGAAAATGCCCTAAAATGACAAAGAATTCCTGATATCTATTACATTTTTGCAACATGATATCATTACTGAAAGGTCTACCGGAAAACGAGTTTCAAGAATGTTTCCAGTAACTGTATTGACCGTTTCACTAAGTAGAAAGCTTCACAAAAGAAGTAATCTTAAGACGACAGTAACCATCATTATCCAGATAATTAAAATTTTCTTTCTCAAGGTTATTCTAGAACTTAAATTGCCACACCTCGTTTATATGTACATTTTTGTAAGACAAATCATCTAAAGAAGAGAGCAAGCAATAACATGTTTCGTATTAATTAGAGGTTCGTATCACTAATACAATTCCCTGGAGTTTAGGAGACAAAATCCCCAAATTCTAGTGAGTGGATATTTTGGTGTGTGGCTATTTGACAAAAATGTGGATTAAAATAAAAATCGAATTAAACTTACGCAACGAAACGTCGTCCCAATATGGCCGCAGAAATTCATATTCTCCGGACTTGATACACTCAAACAGTTCTGATTGACATCTGTCGTGACTATGAAATGGCGGAAATCCACATAATAAGATGAAAGAGATCACTCCAATGGCCCACATGTCCACCTCTAAACCATAACCTGAAAGAACATCAATGCGAAACCGTCACAGAGATTCATTATATATTTTTGCTGCGTACAAAATGTTTAGACGGGTATGAAATGCCAGAAAATACATGAGGTCATTATTAGTTGAGTTCATTTATTTTTTTTAATTGTAAAAACAGATGAAAAAGTTATTTGGGGGGTTACGTTTTTGTTTTCTTTAATTAGATCAGAAATATTTGAAAACGACAATATATATTTCAAAATATATTCCCTTCCGTTTACTTGCTTCCCCGACAGTTACAGTCACCAGGTATTTAAATGTAAAGTCAGTAGTCATCTCCTATCTCACTAACCTGCATCCTCTCTCTCATACTCCTTTCTCCGTCCACTCTCATCAGTATTCCCATCTTTCTCTTACCCACTACCTGACACCCCCTATAACCTTCTTATAACTTTCCTCCTATGTAACCCCCTACAAAACAGTGATTATTAAAAAAAAATGATTTTTTGTTAAAATGTTGATTTTAAAACATTTAATTAAAAAGTTATATTAAAAGATGAGGTTTCATTCAATAAAGAACATAATTCAAACGAAATTAAGAATTAAATGATGCAAAAAGAAAATTAGTATTATCTTTAAGAATAATAAATAAATAAAACACCACACCTAATCTTGGATCTATAATAATTGCACCCTCTGCCTAAAAAAAAAACTCTTTAGAAAAATATGTCAATGAAACTTGATCTAAAAATTGATTATTTTTTTTTACAATAAATACATATTCTATTTGTACCAACCTATCCTAAAAATCTTGTCGACATTAAATAACTTTTTGAAGCTGATATGCTGTAAAACATAATAAACCAAACAAAACAAAAACTTATCTTAGCCGACGCATCGCATCTCTAATGTACTTGATCAAGATAAATGCACGTATTTTATTTTGTAACAAGTATTTAAACATAAAAGTAAAAATGTCGTTAGTTTTTTAGAATTTTTAAATACATAAAACAACCTTTCCGTGTTATATAATAATTTAATAGGTTGGTGGATTTTATTTAACGTTGATTTTTTTTGTTGCTTTTAAATCATATATACTTCATACGAAAACAATTATATTTAACAGTTACATATGAAGTAATTTTGAACATATTACAATTCCTGTGATCTAAAATACACTTTCAGAGTTGAAACCGATCAGTGTTTATCTATAGACAGAAATGTGTGTGTGTGTGTGCGTTTGTGTGTGTGTGTATTTAGCCAGTAAAAATTAATTCAACACGTTTTGTTAAATTCAACCGGCTAGGTCAGTCTATTTAATTTTGAATGTAGTTGAATGTAGTCAACAACATCTCGACTTTCATGCTAACGGAACCCAATTCTTGAAAATGGCTGAATCAGCCGAAAGTACTTGAACAAAACGAAAAGAAAAGCACGAACTTCAAAATGTTCTCCACGATTTCGATTTCGATGTGCAACAGCTTATTCGAAAATGGGAAAATTTTAACAAAATTAAATAGACTGACCTAGCCGGTTGAATTTAACAAAACGTGTTGAATTAATTTTTACTGGCTAAATACACACACACACAAACAAACACACACTAACACACACACATTTCTGTCTATAGATAAACACTGATCGGTTTCAACTCTGAAAGTGGCCGGTTTTCGAGGTGTGAATGTGCGTTGTGGTGCAGTGGACATCGGTTCAGAATGAGAAATCGACGAGCCGAGTTCAAATTCCAGTTGAATTCCTTGATTTCATTTACGCGTAAATATCCTAGGGAAAGGTATTAATCTGTCACTTCCCTTTCCAGCTATAGCTTAAATAGCAGAACAGAATGGGTTCTTTGTTAGCAGTCTTGAAAGAGCGTGTATCACTTATGCCAATTGACTGAGTGATCTTAATCAGGATATGAATTTGTTTTAGTCTAGATCCCAGCAATAAAGCAATATATAAAATATGGCAAAAGTTTGTAATTATTATTATTATTATTATTATTATTATTATTATATTTTGCTCTTATTCATTTAATTTATTTTGGAGTTGTGAAACATTAATATATGTCAATGAAACTTGATCTAAAAACTAAAACTACAAACTGTGGTTATGAAATCCGCCAATTTCATCACCACATCATCTTCAACATTATAAACTTTTTCTATATATTTCTTATTAGAATAGCAGTAACGGCTCTGTCATCATATGTCTGAGGTCATCAAGTCTCCTTGGGGAAAATGACCGGTGAAATGCAATTAAAATATATTTAGTTATTGGAGGTCTTAACGAACGGTGAAATTTCATCATTCAGACAAACAGAGGGTAGGACCAAAGTGAAATCTAATTTTCACATCAGCCTGGCATTGCCCGTTCTCGACCGACTGAATGTCGAATCACCGACTAATTCATCGTAGTGGTTGAAAATCCTTTTCATATGCACATAATTACCAGCAAAATCACTGTCATATATTTAAATCCACGTAACCATTTATGTCTTGTTTTCATTGGACCACGTTTTAAAATTGATGCTCTACATTGATATGTGCGTGATGTGGTTAAGACGCGCTAATGAATATCGGTCAGTTAGCTAGGAACCATAAGTGATACACGTTTGGGCGATCATGCCTCTTTCGAAACATGACGGACTGGGCAGAAGACTTTTCCAGTGTAGGTTGCCATTACTCTCTGCGGTAGACTGGTTGCTAACCATGGCTCATCATCTGTCCTGTTATTTGACCCATAGCTAACGGAAAAAGACGGATTAATACCTTTCCCAAGGTATTTGCGCGTAAGTGAATGCAACGTATTCAACTGGAATTCGATTCTTCAATTTCTCGTTCCAAGCCGATATCCACTGAACCAAAAACCACACATTATAAATTATGCTATTGAATATATTACAAAATATTTTCCTTAATATTTAGCGAGTGGCAAGTCAAATGTTTCAATCACTTATCTTTCTATATACGACTTAAGCAACTGCAAGGAGCTTCTGATTTCAATTATAATATTTCTGTAAATTTCAAGCACTTTTATTTGTTTACTGAAATTAAAACGAAACGTGTTTTTACATATTAGAAAGTATTTTAAGGTTTCCTTTTAATTCGATCTTTCAAAATAAAACTTTATTTTATTGTTATTCATCCCGTAAAACCAGAAAGAACACTCAAAACAATATATAACATTAGAATTAAGAACTAAATTATATATATATATATATATATTAAATTTTCAATGAGAGGTGGGTGCAAACCCTATGGTAGTAATACTGTAACAATGTCCGACACTAGTGAAAGAGGGTTGATATGAAATTACTTCTTTTCACTATTGGGAGGTTTTATGCTTAGAATAGAGATGAATCAATTTATTGTTTCTGAGAAATATTGAATTACAGCCCACAGAAGGCCTAGTTTAAAGTGTGCCTGACTAGATCTTTTATTAAAAGACTTGGACTGTCTTGTTTCATAAAAGGATATAAATTACAGATTCACTTTTAAAATTCTTTTCTCATTTCAATGACAAATGGCCTTTTTTTGTGGGAGAAGGGTCGTTTCTGACAAAGAATTACCAAATTGTATGGATGAATCTTTGAAAAAGTAATATGATTATTCTGAATTACATTGTTTTAAGCTTTTCATAGTTTGAAGCATTGGGAGTTTAACAGATGTATTGACCAGAATTGAGATTTATCTTCTATAGACACTTGTGCTTCTACAGTATTGAAGTCAATTTATACCCAAGAGACTAAACATCTCCGTTTTCCAAGACACACAATATCTTGATGATTATGTATCTTGAGGATACAATTGATTATATACATTAACATATGTACAAGAAATAATATGATCAGATTTTAAAGCTGTAGGCTTGGACAATCTTGCCGCTAAAGGGATATATATTACAGATTCAGATTTAACATTAATTTTTTTTATTTCAGTTTTAACTGACTGATAGTCTTCGTTATTTTACTTTTTTCCTTTATTATTTATTCTATAAAAATGATAAAGAAAACTCAAAACAAGAAATTAAGACCTGAATGATATTGTAAATGGAGTGTTTGAAACACCACAGTATTAATGATGTGATAATGTCCCACAATACTAAGATAATTAATAAAAAAAAAGAATATTTTGACAGAGTTTCTTATTTTGATTGTATCATTTCATCTTAGGCAAGGCAATAATGCCACTAAGACGCAAGAAAATTACTGAGAGTGAAGGAAAATGAAAAGAACGTTAAGGAGGAGAAACAATACAATACAATAACAGGATTCAGAAAAATAGAAGGTGGCGATTAGCGTTACATTAAAATTTTTGAAAAATTTCGGTGGAAGCGACACGAGTAACAGATATAGAGTAGCATAGGTGATAAAAGAAAATATTAAAATAGAACTATTTCAACGGTAAAACGAAGAGACCTAATTGCCAATTCCGTATCTAAACTTATTTATAAATGGAACTTTGTGTGTGTGTGTGTCCGTTACCTATAGACTCCAAAACGGCAGTACCGATTTTCTTGAAAATTTACACAGTTGTACTATACGCGTCTGCGAGTATTCTTAGTTAGGTTTTGTGTCGAGGTACCCCCGATAAATATCGAAAATCGATAATCGAAAAAATCGGGTTATAGAAGGAGTGGTCCGATTTTAATCAAATTTGATACACTCATAGACAAAGGCATAAGAAACGATATGCAGAAGTTTCAAGGTTGCAGTTCTTACAATAGTGCAGAAAATCGATAACATATATATATATATATATATATATATATATATATATGGCAAGATGTTTGTGTGTGTGTGTGTGTGTGTGTGTGTGTGTGTGTGTGTGTGTTTATTTGCCTGTCTGTATTTTTTCAGCCCTTTTATTTTAGTTTTTGCTTCGGTTTGGCTCTAAGTAGGTATAATTGTAGTTCTTAGTGTCAGCCATGATACCATTTACTCAGAGGACTTATATACGTTCAAAATTCAGTTTACGACGAAAAAGCTTATTTGATATCGATACCAGGAAATCAAAATTTGACTCACATCCATTCATTTTTCTTTCCGTCTACGGTTTCACTTTAACTGGAAACAACTATAGCTTTTTAGTCTTTCGTGCCAACATCCAAAGAGTCTGAGCTCCAAGACCACGGATCAGTTTTAAAGCTTTCATTACACCCGAGCGACACCGGGCTATACTGCTAGTTACGCTTAAATTCATGCGGTCGGGCCACCAAGGAGAAGAACTCACTAGAACAATTGCCATGAAATATTTATAGAAATTGCAACCAGACTGGCAACTGGGTCCCAACCTTTCACGGTCAGGTTAGCCAAATGCAGACGACAATTCTACTCCTACAGCTTCTTCTCTCGCACTTCCCGCCTGTGGAACTCGCTCCCATATTCTTGCTTTCCTGACGGCTACAACCTCCAGAAATTTAAATGCAAAGTCAATACTCATCTACTAACCACTGGACTCTAGCCCTCTCCCCACCCCCGTATAACCTTCTCTTTCTCTCTATCTATGTATCTGTCATCGCACCTGCTTTCTCAGCTTTCTATTGCTCCTTTCTAACTAGTCTGTACTCCTCACTCTTTTCTAATTAATCTTTTTACAGTTATGTAGCCCCCTGCACATCAGTGGCATTTCCGCCTTGCTCGGGGTGAAAAAAAAAACAGAAGGTGGCTATGTTATGTCGACGAGAAAGAGAGCGAATTCGAAACGTGCAAGAAAATTACAAGAATAAACGTCAATAATCTTACATAACTATTTTAAATCTTGTTACAATGTTTTATATAAAACGAAAAACGTCGAACAAACATTCAGCAATCGAGCGCCATTATATTCATCTACTGAAGTTACAGTGAGATATTTTTCATGTGCCGTGTCTCTTCAGGACATAGACGACCATAGACTTCCACTTGCCCCCGGCCCTTGTCGTTCTCAATATTGTTCGTCTTGGTATCTCAAATCATTTTCCTCCATCCATTTGCTCAAACTTGTCTCATGTTTCGCGCTGCTTTCCCCAGTCTTTTTCTCTCTATCCGTTCTGTGAGTATTAAATTCTCTGGATCCTCCTTCCTCATTACGTGTCCCAGGAACTCCATCTGTCTTTTCCTGATGTTAAGTATGAGTTTTCTTCTCGTTTGCACCCTCTTCAGCATCTTATTGTTGATCACGTATTGGTATCCTCAGCATCCTTCTGTAGAGACACACTTCTGCTGCGTCGATCCTCTCCCTCATCCTTGAAGTGGTCGTTCAACATTCGCTGCCATACAGAAGGAAATATATCACATACCAGTTCAACGCTCTTTTCTTTATTTCCATTGAGATTTTCCTCTTGCTCAAGACTCTGTTTAGCTTTTGAAATGCGTTCTAATCAATTATTACACTTTTAAATGGGCAATTTGAAAACTCGCTTAGTATTAATGCTGTGAGAAGACCTTCAGTAATTAGAGTGTTAGTCGTAATAAGAAAATCTAATCAGAATTTCAGTAGAATGGTTTTTCATTTACCCAACGATACGAGTATCGTATCTTTCGGTGTTTATTACGCTTTCATAATGACAGCGTAGGACACAGCATTGTAAACGCCTGTTAAGTAAGCTCGAGAACTTCTACCCCATAAAGAAACTCCAGAATATCTATAATAAAGGGTGTCCATAAAGTTCGTGTGCACTTTAAAAAAATTTATAACTTTATTTGTATTTGCGATAGAAATAATTTGTAAAATGATTAGAAAGAAGTAAATCTATATTTTTTAAGGTTTTATTGAAATTTTATTTAAGTTTCCACATGTACTCCATCATTAGCAATAGCAAGGGTAATACGATTTTAATATTTTTTTACTTATCTAAAAATTGTTTCAAATTATGTGGTAAAGAATTATTCAATAACTATATTTAAAACGAGGTACATTAAACTTTATTACATTTTTTACCGATTATTTCTATCACAAACACAAATACAGTTACACATTTTTAAAGTATACACGGACTTTATGGACACCCTGTATTTTTATTTATTTATCAAGCTCAAGCACGGCACCAAACAAAATTAGAGAGTAAAATCCGAAAAAAAAAAAATTATTTTGCGCCAATCGTCCGAATGTAAATAATTTTTCTACACGCGTTAAAAAAATAAAATCAACATTCGAAATTCATTTTTTTTACCTGGGCTCGAACACCGACCCTTGGAATCACGAAGAAGAGCAGAACTACTCTACAATAGTGACGTCTTGTTAGAGTTCCGATTAAAATAGACATCTCCTAAAGTTAGTTAGTTAAGTGCCATACGTGATACACGCTTCGGCGATCATGTCTTGAAAGAGACGTGACTAACTGGGCAGAAGATTATCCCAAAGTAGGTTTGCCATTACTTTCTGCGGTAGACTGGTTGCCAGCCAAGGCTATAGAATCCAATCTCTACTATTATTTAACTCATAACTGGAGGGAAGAGACGGATTAATACCTTTCTCAAGGGTATTTGCGCGTAAGTGAATGCAAGGAATTCAACTGGAATTCGAACTCGGCTCACCGATTTCTCGTTTCGAGCCGATATCCACTACACCACAATCTCTCCTAGAGTAGTTATCAGTAAATAAATTCTGCAAGTTATCATCTACAGGAAGTTCAATCTTCCCTACAGGACCCATGTTTTTGCCATTGAGCTAAACTAAACTGTGTTAATATCGCTTAGAATAGATTTTTGCATTTCGGTAACAATAAAACACACAACAGTTTCAAAAATTTGTTTAAAATTATACTTGACACAGAAACTCACCTGTCTGGCACAGTATTTCTGGTGCTACATAGGTTGGTGTTCCACACACAGTGAAGATAGGTTCTTCAACTTCCATTGCCAAACCAAAATCCGCCAATTTCAACGACATATTTCCGTCCTTATTCCAATGAACCTTTAATGAATAAAGTTTACGAATGTTGTATTACAAGAATTTCATTTAATTATAAAATCTTGTTAACATGGAATGCTTTTTATAAAGTACAAAACAGCTTGCATCCTGTCAAATGTTATCGAATAAGTTTATGTATTTTGAAGAGCGTTTGAAAGGTTTCAGTATTTTGAAGCATGGTTGAAAGGTTACTGCATTTCGAAGATTTGAAGGACAGTTGAAAAGTGTCTGCATTTTGAAACGTTGTTGAAAGGTTTCTGCGTTTCCAAATCTTGTCTTAAGTCTCGATTACTTAAAATCATTCTAGTAAAAGCTAAGCCCTATATGACAGCCAATAAAGCAAAGTAATAACTCTGAATTCAAAATCCATGAACGGAAAACGGAACCATTTAATTATCTTGAAGAAAACAAAGGAAACAGCAGAGTTGTGACTAACTACGTCCTAAAGAGACATGGCAAAAAATATTCTGTATGTTTTAACTTTTTTTTTTCTCATTCTCATTATTTTTATGGCAATACTTACGAGTAAATTTTCTGGCTTCAAGTCACGATGAACAATTTTCATGGAATGAAGATAAAATAAAGCATTACATAAATCTTTCACCATTCCTGCCGCGTCTGGTTCTCTAAATTTTACGCTCTGCGTAATGGCATCAAACAAATCGCCACCCTTTTAATATAAAAAAAAATCACAAAACAAAACAATTAAATTTGCAATATACAAAAAGAATACCACATGAAAGACATTTTTTTTAATCATATCACCCCGAGCAAGTCGGTAACGCCACTAATGCGCAGGGGGCTACGTAAGAGTGAAAAGATTGGAAAAGAGAAAGCCGGAAACCACATCCTAAACAGGGAACAAGGGTGAGCCTCTTCACCTGTTTAATAGACGTTGGTGGAGTGTGAACCGGAAGATAGTTTAGTCAATCTACTCCAATCACAAGACATCTTACAAATTTAAGAGAATTATGCATAGACATATCTACTACTACTAATAATAACACAGATCGTTAACGCATTACAAAACATGTAGTCCATTAAATTACTGGATTTATGCTTTTTCCTCACCAACTTTTTATCGGTCTCTTTCACCCTCAATAAACCCCTGGCGACTTATTGGCATGATCGCCTTGCTTAGGATGAAATGTTTTTCAAAAAAAAAAAAAAAAAAATCTTAATTTCGTGGTTATGTCACATTTTGGTAGTGTTGCCTCAGACTTATCTCTCTCTCTCTCTCTCTATATATATATATATATATATATATATATATATATATATACCCCAATAGAAGAATTTCCTGCCTACCATCAGAATGAACGACGCAGGTCTCCAAGAGAGCAACACATTGCGCCTCTTTGGCCTGAATCTCTCAAACGACCTCAAATGAAATAACTACATCGGCTACATTTACTTCTAGGAAGTTTGGGTCACTGTGTCTTGCCAGGAAGTTTTTCTCGTCAGAATCCATTTTTGCACATTTATAAATCTACCATTCGTCCGTGCACTGAATACTGTTACCAGATCTGGTCAAGTGTTCTTGCTATTCTTCTTGAGGCTCTTGACAAAATCCAAAGGAGGATCTGCAGTATAATTGATCCTGACTTGGGATCCCGCCTTCAGTCACTTTCTCACCGGCGTGATGTAGTTTGTCTGTCTTTTCTACAAGTATTTTCATCGCAACTGCTCTGACCACATGCATTTACGCGTGCTACTAGACTCGCATCAAGGTCCCACACTTTTACCGTCGAAATAGTTAAATGTAACCACCTCTTTTACTCTAACAGTTTCTTTTCCCGCACTTCCCGTTTATGGAACTCTTACGTTTGCTTGCTTCCCTGATAGCTACAATCTCTGAAAGTTTAAATACAATGTCAGGTGCTCACTTGTATCTCCCTGAACTCATCCATCTTTTATTTTCTTCTACATCCTCTGTACCCTGTTTTATTTTCTTACTGTAACCCCTTGTAAACCAGTGGCGGTCCTGTTGTTTTGGGGGACTACCATGATTATAAAAGAGCGAAAGAAAAATGAAAAATAATTGTTTCTGTTTTAAAAAAGTTCATTTTGAGTACAGTTCTTGGAATACATATGAACGTACTTTTATGAAATATATACAAACGCATATAAACGCGTTTAAAGGCAATCAGGATTTGGCATACAACATGATCAATATTAAAAAATGAAAGAGCAACAAGAGTTAACAGATAATGAACCGTTAAAATAAACTTATCTATCTATTGACTAGATCTTAATGTTGCAAATACCCCCTTGTATGGCAAGATACCAAGATAACGTGTTTATTCGTTTATAATATGCACTTCTAATTTTGGACTACGAAATGCGGGATGGGGGAATTTTGATTATAATTCGCACGGACATTTTATAATGTCTAAGTCGAAAAAGGCTGATCTAGTGAAACTAAGTAACTAAATTTAATATTTGTTCAAACTGTTCGGTTGTTATTGACTAAAAACAAGAATTTTAGAATATGATCTTTTGGAATACAAAAAATAAATATTTAAATACTTGATTGATCGACTTAATTTCTACGGCTTATCAACCCTTTGTGAGTTATTTAAAGCCAGAAAATATTTTGGAGATATTAAGAATTTTTTTTAGATAATAATAATTTAGTGACACGACTCTTACTAATTAAACCAAAGTCGATGGAAATGAGGTGGATTCCTATCTTTTCCCAGGATGTTTGTACGTAAGTGAATATAACGAACCCACCTTGAATTGGAACACGTCTCTCCCTTTAAAAGCTCTGAGCCATTATCCGTTACACCACCTGCACACCCATGCTTACAGCATCTGGTATTCCCAATAGAATACCCATCTATGTACTGGCCACGCTCGACGTTGCTAAACTTCGGTGATCTTTTCGTACAGGAACCAGCGTTTCAATATATGGCCGTAAAGCAAATATTTCAATATATAGGACAAATGAATAAAAAGATGGTAAACAGGACTAGGTAGGTGTAGGGAAACGTAAAAAATACCCAATCCCACCGGCTTTCTACAGGTTTCTTTTTGTATTGTGTCTCAACCGAATCAAGACGATTGTTCCTCACCCAATGCCAAAAAGTGAGAAGAATTATTGGAAATATAAACACTTCTACACTTTCTGCGAATTACTTACGAATTAAATCAGATTTTGAACATCTAAATAAACCTCATTAAATGAAATCGTCATTCCAAAGGCCTTTGATTGGAAGGTTGTGAAGAGAATGGAACCACCTCTTAATTGCTGTTATTCCTAGGTCCAACCTGACCCGGAGTGGTAGCACCTGTTAGGGTCTCACCTACAGGCAAATAGTTAACCCCCAAACTGGTGTCAAAACACTATTAAAATATAAAAATAGCTGAACGGTTGTATTAACAATTAAGTTGCGTGCTCTGAATGTCTATTGGGATTCGTTCATTCCAGACCTTGTGAGACGATCCATCACTAAAGATGCGCGAAAATAGTGGGTTCATTCTATCTCTCCCAAAAGAATACCTAATTCTTTCTTGCTTTATTTTTACAAATTTCAAATTAGATTAAAAAAAGGAAGTATTGCCTCCAAAATTGGGCAGGAGTTACTCAATCCTCCTTTCAAGCTGTGATAATAGTTCAAGAGCACTTAGTTCGCTGTTATTCTATATCTGAAGCCTATCTATTGTTATGGAAAATGTTCAGATGAGCTTCATTCTTTCCTTGCAACAGTTCAGGCTTTAACAACGAAGATACGCTATGCTATGTCTACAGCGTCGAATTACCTTCCGTATTCAATTTCCATTAACACGCTTTTTTACTCTCCACCAAAAAAAAAAAAAACAAAAACTGTCACTTTATTGAACAGACTCCGACATGGATACTTCCTCGAATACTAGAATCGTAACTGTTTCAGGTCAAGCGTTATCTATCCTTACCCTCATAATCTGCAATTTATATCATTTCCTGTTACATTTGTATCGTACACTCTATTCAGTAACTTTTTACCTGGAGCGGCTCACGAGACTTATATTGAGTAAACTTTAATTTAAAATGTAACACACTTCTGAAAAGATTTTAGCTAGAAAACTGAATAATTGTGAAACTGGAGTAAAAAAAATATACTTACAATCATCTGTTTGACTTACCTTGACTAATTCCATGGCTAGATAAATCCTGTCTAACGTCTCAAACTCTTCATAAAGTTTCACTATATTTGGATGTTTGCAAATTTTCAAAATAGCGATCTCACTTTCTACCATGTGTTCCTTTCCCATTAACTTCTGTTTATCGATAATTTTCAATGCCATATCTCGGTTCGAGTTCTTGTGTTTCGCTTCACGCACTTCTGCGAAATTTCCGTAACCCAGCGTGCGTCCAAGATCGTACCTTTCCATAACGTTTTCATCAGTCACCTGATAGCCGAGTTTCGATCTGGGAGTCAGAAGCAACGAGTTCTGTCTTTCGTGTAAGACCGTATTTCCTCGGACAACATTGTTATTACTGTTGTTCAAATCCTTTCCAGGTCCAGTTTTCTGATGCTTGCTCGAAACTTCGTTCTTGTCCCGAGGTGATTGCTGCAACTGAGTTTTCTCTTGCCGAGGGTTGTTTTCATTTACGGGACCCACCCGGCGATCATCTTTCAGCTTTTTTATTGGGTCCTTGCCCAACTGCTTGTTCATCTGTCGGCGTTCCTCGTCTAAAATCTGTTTCTCAGTTTCCTTCAGTTTCTTTTGTCTTTTTCTCGCCCTCACTCGCTCCTCATAAGCTGCCCGTTCTCTTTCCCTGTCAACCCTCATCACTAAGCGAAAGTCCTTGTTCTGGTTTACCTTAAACTGATGCTCCAGATTGACCCGTGATGAGCGATAGTTAAGAACCCTGCCAGCGCTACTATCACCGATAATAGTACAGTTATTTTTTTCATTATTTTCAGCATCCTTTTTGCCAATATCGCTGCTTCCAAAGCCGCTGTCTAATTTCTCAGATTCGAACTTAAGATATGCGTCTTGAGATGTCTTTCTATGTTTCATCTTGTCCCATTGTCTTATCAATTTTTTGGTGTGCGGATTGTTCGGCTGAAGTTCTTCCAGAATGTCCTGGAGATCATTGTCACTTACGCTCTCCGTGCCGACTCCAATAAAAATATTATCATCACGAAAAAAGTCGCTTACGCCTTGAACTTGCTTCCCGCGAAATGTATAAAGTTTCCGTAACTTATTATTCTCCCATTTCGGTCCGAACGAATCGGCGATATCAGCCAGCAGTTGTTCAAAAGACATGACACTTTGCCGATTCAACAGTAATTTGATGGAGTTGCGCGGCCGCGGTCCGTAACGGACAATCGTGATTAATTTAGGTCGGCGATGTCCGTTATCATTTTGACTTGTCCGATTGGCCAGACCAAAAGAGGGAATGTATTTTCGAGAACTGTTGAGACTTGAATGGAAGAAACGACTCGGATTGAAGGCGTTGGATTGATCACGTCCAGGGGTACCGCTGCACTTGTTTAGATCCAAACTGACTTGTTCATGAGGGCGAGCTTTAAAACAAAACAAAAAATGTAATTGTCAAAAAAGTTAAATATTAAAATTTTTAAAAAATTAAAAAACTTGAAAAGCTGAAATTTGAATTTAACTCCAGAAAAAAAAAATATAACTTGTAAAATAATATTTTTAGTGAATAGACGTCCTTGAGTAAAATGCCCCTACCTTTTTATTTTTTTAAATTTTTATAAACAGAATGTATCATTTGCACTATTTAGACTGTCGTCCTCATCTTTGTAGCCATATTCGCGACGTTTTGGTTGTTGTACACTCCGACCTTATTCAGGTTCTCAAGGACACATGGCCCAGTGAATAAAGGCGTTGGTTGGATCTAGTGACTTGACTCAAAGAGTTTTAAGTTCAATACCTGGCAACAACAAAGGTAAACAAAAACGTAGAGAGTTGAATTAAAGGGAGATAACGGAGACATCCAGAAGTGGCATGACTTAAGAAACGAGAACAATCTACCCCAGTGAAAGAAATAAAGGGTTCAGTTTGAAATTCCAATTACCTGAAAAAGGTTGGAGCGTACAACGGACGAAATGTCGTGAATATGGCAACAAAGATGAGGACGGCACTCCGAACAATATAAATAGTTTAAATACTTTGTAAATTACAATGCCTCATCTTAGAAATATGAGCAAGAATGTATTACGTCTACCGACCGGTGCAATCAAGAAAAACTAAAAAAAATGTGCTCTCCGTATAAATGATCATTCAATTCAATGTGCTTTATACAGCTCGATCAAAGGAGAACACTATTAGAAACTACTTGTTTAATATATTAGTATAGGATATTAAAGGCTTTTTTTTTTTTTATTTATGTACTTATTTTTAAGTAGCAGTATAGCCCGGCGTTGCTCGGGTGTAATGAAACTTAAAACTAATCCATGGTACTGGAGCTCAGAATATTTGTGTGAAGTTTGGTGAGAATCGGATAAAAATTGTGGATTTGTATGAAGAACATAGACAGATAAACAGACACACACAAACATCTTGACATATATATATATATATTATCGATTTTCTGCACTATTGCAAAAACTACAACCTTGAAACTTCTGAATATCGTTTCTTATGTCTTTGTCTATGAGTGTATCAAATTTGATTAAAATCGGACTACTCCTATAACCCTATTTTTTCGATTATCGATATTTATCGGGGGTACCTCGACACAAAACCTAGCTAAGAACACTCGCAGACGCTTATAGTACAACTGTGTAAATTTTCAAGAAAATCGGTTCAGCCGTTTTGGTGTCTATAGGTAACGGACACACACACAGACAAAGTGCCATTTATAAATACGTTTAGATTTAGATGTAGGGGTTTTTTCTCAACTGGTACGTCACATACTTTAAAAAAATCATTTCATTCCAAGCAAGTCAGAAGTGCCACAGTGAGAGAAAAGACTGGGTAAAGGAGGATATTATGGAAAGGATAAAATATGAACGAGATTCAAGAAGATAGATGACAACTAACATTGCATTTAATTTTTTGGAGATTGTAGCTATCAGGGAAGCAAGTACACAGAAGGGAGCAATGGCACTGGCAATGAAATTACACGGGCGGGAATGTGAGAAAAGATACTGTTAGCGGGAAGCGTGAAAAAAGAACTGTTGGCGTAAAAGTGGCGGTCAAATTTAACTATTTCAACGGTAAAAGCGTGGGACCTAGGTACCAACCTAGCAACACGCTTAAATTTACGTGAACGAGACACCAGGTAAAAAAATCTCAGAGCATTTACCATAAAAATATTTGTAGAAAAGACTTAAGAAAGCCACGTCACGTTGATGAAAAAAAAAAGACTGAAGTCGATATGTTAAGTCAGGGCCGATTGATGCATTTTCCTGGTAGATCAAATTCAGAAGGTAGGTCACATACTTATGTTAGACACAAGAAATTGATTTCAAATAAGCGAAAGCTTTCTCTCTTTTGTAACTGCCAGGTCAGAAGAACCTAATATAAATTTGATCCATATAGTGTGTTTTTTTGTTTTTGTTTTAAATCCTATCACCCCGAGCAAGACGGGAACGCCACTGATGTGCAGGGGGCTACATAAAAGTAAAAGGATTAGAGAAAATTGAGGAGAAGGGTGAACCAGTTAGAAAGGAGCAAGAGAAGGATGGGAATACAGGTGTGATGACAGTTGCAAAGGTGAGAGAAAGGAAAGGGATCTACAGAACAGTGTGGAGAGAAGTACGATCAAGTAGTTAAGAGATGAGAAATGACCTTGCATTTACATTCCTGAAGGTTGTAGCCGTCAGGAAAGCAAGAATAAGGAAGCGAGTTCCACAGGCGGGAAGTGCGGGAAAAGAAGCTGCAAGAGTAGAATTGTCGTCTGCATTTGGTTGATCGAACTGTGAATGGGTGAAACCCAGTTGCCAGTCTGGTTGCACGAGTAAACACCTGTTGCGGAGGCACCAGTGACTCAAGCTCGTTGGAACAGAAGCCATGGGAGTATTTATAGAAGACAAAGGGAAGCCACATCTCGTCGGTGGGAAAGTGGCTGTAGTCGAGCCGTTAAGTCGGTAGATATCACATTACTGATTCTCCTTTGGAGCCTGTCAAGAACACGGAGATGAACAGCGGGAACACCTGACCGTATATAGCAGCAGTACTCCATGCATGGACGAATGGTTGATTTGTACATATGTAATTCTATCCTCTATCTAAGAAAAAAAAATCAGATGTATCCTTGAAAAGCAACTCACAATAATACTGGCTCATCGAAGTCTACATTTTGACGTATGACAAACTAGCAGTATAGCCCGGCGTTGATCGGGTGTAATGAAAGCTTGAAAACTAATCCATGGTCCTGGAGTTCAGACTCTTTGGACGTTGGCCCGAAAGACTAAAATGCAATAGTTGTTTCCAGTTAAAGCGAAACCGTAGACTGAAAGAAAAATGAATGGATGCAAGTCAAATTTTGATTTCCTAGCATCGATATCAAATAAGTTTTTTTCGTCGTAAACTGAAGTTTGAAGGCTAAATAAGTCCTCTGAGTAAATGGTATCGTGGCTGAGACTAAGAACAACAATTATACCTACTTAGAGCCAAACCCGAAGCAAAAACTAAAATGAAAGGGTGGAAAAAAAATACAAACATACAGGCAGATAGAAAGACACACAAACATCTTGCCTTTTATATATATATACATATATTATCGATTTTCTGCACTATTGTAAAAACTGCAAACTTGAAACTTCTGAATACTGTTTCTTATGTATTTGTTTATGAATGTATCAAATTTGATTAAAATTGGACCACTTCTTCTATAACCCGATTTTTTCCATTATCGATATTTATCGGGGGTACCTCGACACAAAACCTAGCTAAGAACACTCGCAGACGCTTATAGTACAACTGTGTAAATTTCCAAGAAAGTAGGTTCAGCCGTTTCGAAGTCTATAGGTAACGGACACACACACACACAGACAAAGTTCTATTTATAAATAATTTTAGATTTAGATTATGTACCGAACTAGCAGATTGTTGGAATAACCTGAAGTGTCTTTATTGGCATTTCTTGGAGTAATGGCATTAGTTGGTAGCTCTTATCTCCTCTCCATGTAACATGCAACAGATTGTATTCGCTTACAGATACAAATAACCAACAGTAATTTTGAAGACAGATTAATGTTGTCTGCATTATGGCACAGAACGCTCAAAGTGCCACTGTCGGAATTTTATCTCTATACATTTGTCATAGTTTTTTCATCAATAAACAAAAATGTGTAAACTTAGCTTAACACAGGGACCTCCAAAGTTGTCAGTATCAACTCCTAGAAGTCAATAAATATATGGTGGGTTCAAAAAGGGGTCGATAAATCTAAAAACCTAAATTTCCAATCAAATATCTATGAGCTTGGTTTTACGGATCAAACACATCCTTCACAATGTCAACTAATTCAATGAAAGGGTATACTTTTATTTTATTAGTATTAACTGTATTAATTAATGGCTTATTATTATTATTATTGTTATTATTCGAGCAAACATATCTATTATAAAAATCGAAACAGAAAATGAAATAAGAAAAGGCAAAACTAAATTGAATCTTTTGGAGAAACAAAGAAAAAGACGATAGAATGTCTACAATTAAATAAGAAATTATATTTTTCATACATACTTATGGGGCGTGTGGTGCAGGGGATATCGGCTCGGAATGAGAAAACGGGGAGCCGAGTTCGAATTTCAGTTGAATTCATTGATTTCACTTACGCGCAAATACCTTTGGGAAAGGTATTAATCCGTCTCTTCCCTCCAGTTATGGGTTAAATAACAGGACAGATTGGGTTCTATAGCCTTGGCTGGCAACAAGTCTACCGCAGAAAGCAATGGCAACCTACTGCGGGATAATCTTCTGCCCAGTCAGTCATGACTCATTTAAAACATTATCGCCCAAGCCTATATCACGTATGGCACTTAACTGACTGATTGGGCGGCGACGAATAAAGAATTCCAAGAGGGGGCCGATGGTCTAAACAGCATGAATACATCTTGATAAGCCTAACCAATCATAAGCATAAACGTGTATAATAACTGCTTATGATCGAACTAGCCTACTGGCATTGGCAGTTTGCTTCTACTTTTCTACGGCGAGGTGACAATGCCTTTGTATTTAGATACAATTCCCCTTGGATCTCTAGAGATATTTATTAAGTTTAGCTTAAAACGACCTGAAACTATAAATAATTTTAAGGATCGAATTCACTACAATGCAATTTTGAGAAACGAGTTGACTAACGATGCGAATTCATTTGGATTAATCCTATTGATCAATTAATAGATTACTATATTTTCCGTTAACTCTTTGTTCTAAAAACTTCGTATATTCTAGTGGAACACCTTCTTGTTTGTATATATATATATATATATATATATATAATGGCAAACCAACATTACATAATATATGAGAAGCAGGCACGCGTTATTTTATTTGTTCAATTATTTTACTAGTAGGGACGCAATTACTCAAGGGCGGTGATGAAAGCCCTCGATTCGATTCAGTTCTCAAAAGCTGACCAAATGACCAAGCATCAGAAATGTTTTGCAGATTCCTTTCTTGGTCGGTCGGGAAAGTTTTTCACACTCAGTCAGTTAAGTGTCATATGCAATACACACTTGGGCGATCATGTCTCGAAAGAGACATGAATAGCTGAGCAGAAGACTTTCCCACAGTAAGTTGCCATTACTTTCTGCAGTAGACTGATTGCTAACCAAAGCTATAAAAAAAAAACTGTCTTGTTATTTAACCCATAGTTGGAGGGAGAAGCGACGGATTAATACCTTTCCCATGGGTATATGCGCCTAAGTGGATGCAACGAATTCAACTGGAATTTGAACTCGACTGATTTTTCATTTCGAGCCGATATGCATTGAACCACAACGGACTTAGATGTAGCACAAGGCTGAATGCGTGAGACACCTAGTGAGGATTAAACACACTATTCAAATGTAATGATTCTAGTGAGACAAGTTTTCTAACTCTTACACCACTTAGAGGTGTCTATGGTGGTTTGAGAGACATTAGATTAGATCTTTTTCTACAGCTTAACCCTTTGTGAGTGGCTTGATATTTGACACTACATTGGACAAGGATTAAGAGAATTAAAGAATTAAAGAATTATTCACTTGCAAAGAAAGAAGCTGGAAACTTTTCTTATATAAAAAAAACAATCAAGAACTGTAACAAAAAATAATTTCAATAGTATTTCTAATAATTACTTTTACAGTTATATTTTATATACCAATTATATATAATCGTATTGAAAGTATCTCGACAGCAAAATTGATGGTTAGAAAGTACTACTAACCGTTAGTATCTCATTCAGTGCTCTACTAATATAGCCTTATATAATAATATAGCCTTATATAATTACCCGGTCTCCACAATAAGGTAGGATGTGACACAGGATCGTTTTAGCGTGGGGATCGGCATATACATAGGTATGCACCCCTCCATCCGCATAACCACTGTCACATCGATACTAAGCCGACCCCACCTCTCTTACTGCAATGGGAGGGGGAATCCCCAGAAATAGTCAAGTTCTCCCATCTAAAACGAGGAGAAACTTTTCCGGTATTTTAGTTAAATTCTTGTCTAGTAACTATTGTACTTTTCAGCTCACCCACGTAGCTACAGAATGGTCAGTTTACAGTGGGTTTAATGGCCACCTCCCGAAGGTGAGGTACTACCCGGCGATATGCCCTTCACCCCACCCCCGGGGATTGAGCTCTATATTACTTTCAACTTTCCTTGCTCAAAGCGAATTTCGTATAAGGTAAGTATTGTGCCAAATTAGTGTGTAAGCTGAGTAAATATCTACATATTGCTTAGCAAAAGAAACCATTAACAAAGAAAACTCGTCAACGAAGCACAAAACGAAGTTGTGGTTTTATCACACGAGTCTGCACATGTTATTCACACTCCACACCAAAAGAGTTGGATTTAAAACCGAGTTTAGTGCTGTTATTCCTCCAATTTAAGAAGGCATATTCGTAAAATGCTCGAAATACTAAAAACAAACTGGTCTTTAGTTTTAATTGATGTATTTGAATTTATTTTCATACGATTATGATCTCTAGTCCCGTAACCAATTTATCTGATGTAGCCTACTGGCAGTTTTTCCCCCTCAATATAAAAGGGGCCAGGCAGCAAAGTTTTCCAGTTCACTTTTAGGGGTTCGAATATGCTGTGATCCCGCCCTCATTATTTTTTTTTTGTTTGTTTTAGATATGTACCAAAGAGTCATTTTGAGACTATCTGTACTAAATATAAGGACATGGTGTCTTATTGATGCTAAGTCTTGTCATCATTGGCGTAACAAGTCTACCCAGTGTGTCAGGGATCGGTACCACATTTGTGTCATATAATTATATAATAACGACTCGAGGAAATAGTATTTGAACATTCGTACTATTATTTACTAGCAGTATAGCCCGGCGTTACTCGGGTGTAATGAAAGCTTTAAAACTAATCCATGGTCCTGGAGCTCAGACTCTTTGGACGTTGGCACGAAAGACTAAAAAACGAAACCGTAGACTGAAAGAAAAATGAATGGATGTAAGTCAATTTTGATTTCCTGGTATCGATATCAAATAAGATTTTTTTCGTCGTAAACCGAATTTTGAAGGGTAAATAAGTCCTCTGAGTAAATGGTATCATGGCTGAGACTAAGAACTACAATTATACCTACTTAGAGCCAAACCTGAAGCAAAAACTAAAATGAAAGGGTGGAAAAAAACACAGACATACAGGCAGATAAACAGATACACACACAACATCTTGCCTTATATATATATATATATATATATATATATATATATATTATCGATTTTCCGCACTATTGTAAGAACTGCAACCTTGAAATTTCTGAATATCGTTTCTTATGTCTTTGTCTATGAGTATCAAATTTGATTCAAATCGGACCACTCCTTCTATAACCCAATTTTTTCGATTATCGATATTTATCGGGGGTACCTTGACAAAAAACCTAGCTAAGAATACTCGCAGACGCTTATAGCACAACTGTGTAAATTTTAAAGAAAATCGGTTCATCCGTTTCGGAGTCTATAGGTAACGGACACACAGACAGACAAAGTTCCATTTATCAATAAGTTTAGATTAGATTTAGATTTATACCAGAAAAATACAAGAAAAGCTGCATCATTTTTTTTTTATATTACTTTAGTAAACAAATAATTCTTAAGACTAATATAAAATTGAAAATAATAATAATAATAATAAAAAGGGAGTCAGATATCCCGGCAGTCTCCCGTGATGTGGAATGTGACTGTTGTTCCTTTGTTTCCTGGATACTCTCCGGGTACAGGCAGATGATGGTACGCGTACCACACTTGCCCAACCGTAACCCATTATTGTTACGGTAACACTAGGGTAAGCTGTCTAGACGGAGCCCATCTCTCTTCAGACGGGTTTTGAATTTAGAGTTATTCTACTAAAACTAAGGAGCCTAGTCTGCCCTATTATTTTACGTGATTTTAATTCAACACTTGTTTGAATCGCGGACAAGGTAAGAGAGCTTAGTCTAGATAATTATTCAACACATTGCTAGAGAAAGATAAATGTCACTTTCAAGTGCGAAGCGAACGAAAATATGGTCAGAATTTGACCCCCATACCTTTCTTAAGGGTGTTTGCGCGTAAGTGAATTCGGTGCGTTCACTTAAGTGCAAATAACCCTGGGAAAGGTATTAATCCGTCACTTCTCTCTTCAGCTATGGGTTAAATAGCAGGACATATTGGATTTTTTAGCTTTGGTTGACAACCAGTCTACTGCAGAATATGATGGCAACCTACTACAGGGAAAGATTCTGCCCAGTTATTAATGTCTTTTTCGAGACATGATCACCCAAGCGTGTATCACATATGGTACTTCTGTAGACTGACGGGTAGTCCAATTTCTGCGCAGGTAACCATTAAGCAATCCACGATTATTAAGTTTATTGTAATTTGGAATAATTTATTTTTTTCTTTTCGTTTTACCGCAATGTTTGGGTCAGATACTCTCCAGCCTTTCTAAAGTGTATGTTGTGTTTTCTGGAGTCTTTCTTCAGAACGCGATTCGACGCAGAAAACAAAACCGATATCACAGTAAGCTGTAAGGTTCTAAATAATAGCTGATCATTTAAAAAAAAAATCATTTACCTTCAAGAAAAGAGATTTCTGGAATGCGCCCTTATAATTGTTGAACGGTAAGAAAAGAAAACTGAGAAAAAAGGCGATTATTATATACTGTATCAGATGGACATACGAATTCTTTCCACTAAATCAATGACCTTTAAAAAATAGGATTTCTCAAATGTAGTTAATGTATCACTAGAAGAGCCTACATCTGAAATCGTTTAAAATAAAAATAAAATTTAAACAACGGGTTATGTATTCAGAGTTAAAATTAAAATAATGCCAACACTCGCTCAAGAAATATAATCCTCACCTAATAAAATATCACAGAGATTTTTTATACAGACCAAAATACTGACATCTGGTGTGGAACTGCTCTTCGTTATATTTTCGGCATTGTCACCACTCATCGGCCGAGAAAATTGCTTAGTAAGTTTTCCAGAGTTGGAGTTTTCCGTCGAAAGATAATCTTCCAACCAACTTCTAAGAGAGGAAAGCCCGTGCAAGTCTCTGTTTAAATTTGGTAACAATTCTTCTAAAGCATTTTTAATATTCTCCAAAATTTTTCCACAATGTTCTGATGCTGTCTTCGTCGAGTTCTTTTTATTTTTTGTTAACGAATACGTTTTACCGCGCACGTAGGAAGGTTTTCCGAGCTCATTTTTAGAACTATTTGCTATCGTTACAGAGCCTTCCTTCCAGTTTCTCCCGTCATTACTACTATCGTACTGTTTTTGATAATGATTCATTTAGGCAAGGAATTTCTAAAATATGTTTCTTTAAACTGTTTCTAGGTTTAAAATTACATCAAGGTTTTATTTATGTTTTGTTTATTTGTAATTCTTACGAAAGCTGCTATTTTTCAGCCTGTTTTATATACAGTTTTCTTTTTTTCCAGCAATCACCACAAGAACAAACTGGCTAGAAAAAAAAGTAGGAAAAAAAGCCGAAAAGACCAATTACAACGAAAACTGTGCACGGAATTTATTGTGACGTAACAAAGTCAAAAGTAATAATCTTTCTCTAGTTAGGAGTTTCCTTTTTTTTAAGTTTCCTGAAGTTACAGCGGAGCGGATTCCAATCAGACCGCTCTCTTGGTTAAGCAGGTCTTTTTTTGTTTCCTTAATGTGCCTGACTATCGTTGCCGGTATCCTCTTTTGGTATGGTCTTTATCAATATTCCCTATCTTGATTGGGTCGGACTTATATAGTTCCTTCCCCCTCATTTCCAAACTGATTAGTCCATCTCTCCCCATGGGCATCACGACGTGGTGTAATGGATAGCAAACTAAAACAATTACGACTGAATAGTGAGTCCGATCTTCACTGGCTGCCTCTATACTTTAAACCTTGTGCCACATCTCAGCTCAGAAAATTCTCTGTCCCTCCTCACCACTAGCGAGTGAGTTCCTTGATTCTGCTCATCAGTAGAATAGAGCAGCCGCTCTTTTTGTTGGATTAAACAATCCATACTAACAGTTCTTATTTCTGTTTGAATCATTTGTTTTTTTTATTACAGAGCTCCCCCCCCACACACACATATGTAAGAGAAAAACTATTTGCATATGCTGATTTTTTTTATTTTTTTTTTGGTAAATCATGGGTATTTTGTTAAGAATCTGATAATGACAGTGATGTGGTACATATTCGATGGAAAAAGGATAGATTCTTGTGGTGATTGAGAAAATTAGAGAAAATGAGCCAGATTTGGTACGTGTAGGATCAGCCTTTCTCTACTTGCCCTTCGGCCTTGTGCCAGAAATTGATCCATCCACATAAAATAAATATTAGGTTTAAGTTTTCGAACTGTTTGGTATCTGTATAGAGCATCCAAAATGTGAAAAATATTGGACATGAAAATTGAACTATAACGAATTTAAGGAGTAAGGTGGTTAACTCCAGGAATATTGGCGCGAAACTTATAAAGATCTTTGAAACGCTACTTTATCACCAGAGAAACTACTCAAAAGAATAAAACCAGCTTGTAAGGTAAGCTTAAGCTCTAATATTTGGAATTTATCCAGTTATTTAAGCCATCAGAAAAACACTTCGTCCTTGATCCAAGTAATTTATTTTCCCCAATAACGTCTGGTAAAGAACAGTTCATCTAAAATATTTAAGGTGAATTCGACACGAAACATTAACAAAGCATTAAGACCAGTATTAAATACAGTATGCCACAATATTTCAGTTACTCGATAAAACTCTCATTAAATGGCACGGTGACGGGAAAGTAATACCTGTTTTCTATTTGAGCTTTTCAACAAATTATAGTTTTAAAAAAATGTAGAAGTTTTGTCAAGTCAAAACAAAATGATTTGTTATGATTAACAAACTAGTTATCATGTTCAAAATGTTCTTCATTTTCAATACGACGCTGAATCCTATCAGCAAAACTTATGCAAACCATTTGACACACTTTTACATTTCAGAAATTCTATAATTGCTTGTTTAATTCAGGAAGTGTTTTAAGCATGTAAACAATATTTTCAGTACACTCCACAAAAAAAAAAGTTTGATGGCGTTATGTTTGGTAACCGTGATATCGCTCAAATGCTCCACGTCGTCTTATTCACCTCAACCCGGAAAAGCGTTATTTTTGCCGCACACTGTGTGTGTATATATAGATATGTGTGTAAATAGATTAAATTTAATAGCAAAGGTAACATGTGAAATAGTTCCAAGCATCCCCTAAAAAGTGGATTGCAATAAAACAATTTTGTAAGCAAAGCCCAGTCGACATACCTCAATCGGAAATATTCAAAAAGTCCAACTTAAGCTCTAACGAAGCCATCTTTTCTTTGCGTCAAATATTAAGAATATTTTTCAATGTTTCTTCCTGAAAGTTTTAAACTTGAGGTTGAATTCGGGCCAGATTAAATATTTTCTTTTATGTTTTATTTTGATTTTATTTTTTATTTCTATTTTTTTGGAACATGCCAAATGTATTTTTAAGAAGGGGAGGAAAAAATCATATTCACTTTTCAATACCGCCGAATCCCATCAAGCGTAATATTGCGAGGCAAAATCCCTAGTTGCAAAAAAAAAAAACGTTTTTGTTTTATGACGTACAGTAAATTACAATGTTTATTCTTTTGTAAAACTAGAAAATTGCATTTTGATATTTTTTTTACCTTTCATCCAAAAGTGGAAGAACTTTGTTTTACTTTAAAATGTAAATTTATCGTGGTTTGCACTATTCTGGAAAGATCTTACCAAGAATTACAATGGTTTATTTTCCGTTTTTTGAGGTGCGGAGTGAGGAAAAAAAAAGCTCGTCTTACGATAGAACAAGTGAAGGTTCATCAACACACCAATAATCTCAACTCTCTCCTCTATTTGCCAACACTGATCTTCCAACAGACTCTCTCAATTCACACAGACGAATGAACATTGATATCTATCCATGTGCTCACTTGGATAGAATGTGACACAAGGTGTAAAATGGGAATTCGGTCAGCCAACCAAAAATTGTTTAAGCCCCCTCAGCACTTTCCTCCCGTCACGTTAATGCCTCGGTTATTTATCTGTATGCTTACATTGTAAAATGTGACAAGGTGTGTGTTTAATGTAGGATTTCGGAAAGTCACCTAAAGATTGTTTAAGTTCGCTCCGCACCCCCACCTTTTTTGACGCCTCAAGCACCAGTTAATGGTCCCACTTCCCCCAAGAAGGTAATGCTTGATTCTCAGTGCAAGATGACAAAATATATTAGTTAGCAAAAGGTACAGCACAACATGCAAATTACAAATTGGTCATATTAAAATCATACAAGTCAAACAGTTTAAATATTTGGAAAGCGTTTGAACAGAGAAGGAAAGTGCGACACGGAAATCCGAAGGCGCTTTGGGATGTAGAAAGATGCTTTCAAAAAGCTAATGAAAGTATTAAAAAACAGAAAAACTTCATCAGAAACAAAGAAAACAGTACTGATTAATATCAGTCCCCCTATATGGCAGTAATTAATAGAGAATCTCTTCACAGATGTTTCTACATATGGATGCTGAGAATAGCATGAACAGAACACTAAGCAATGACGAAGTTTTCAAACAAAAAGACATTTATACTCAACATCAGAAAGATACGGCTAAAATTTCTTGGACACATTATATGGATAGTGAGCTTGGAAAATTTGATACTCACAGGACATACTGAAGGCAAACAATGCACAATCTATCTACCGGATTTGAGTAAATGGCTGTCAGATCTTGGTTTAGAACGTTCGCTTCCTGACCATAAAGACCGGGTTCGAATCTCACTATGGTCGATTTGTCAGGAAGGTGACTTGTTGTTGTTATCGGTGGTGAGCCCAGCGTGCGGCCCCTTTGGAAATTCCTGAAAACCATACCACAGGTTTGCCTTGTGAGTGAAATTAGGTAAACGGGATTCTTTGGGAGCAGTCGGTGTCTTTGGTTTTCTGTTGGAAATCTTCCTAAAGATGATGTTTCGTATATGAAAACACCCGGATGTAGGACCGGTATCCATATCTGTATCTGCCATCGAAAGAAGTCAACGGTGTCTACTTAGAGCACCAGGTTCTGAGTACAGCAATGCTTGACTGTGTTGGGTAAGGTTGAATTGTCGATGGGTTACCGACCAACCATTGGTTAGTTTTGGTTTGATTGGTTTTACGGCATATCAATCTCGATGGGTTATCTAATGACAAGATGTTTATAATAGATGTTTGTTTATAATAGATGTTTGTATGAATGGAATATATATCTTTTGCAAGAACTAAGTTTGTAGATCAGGTTTTATTGGCGTATTTCTTTAAAGTAGGTGTTGTTGATGCAGATGTATTGCTGGTATGTATTTTTTTTTTTTACTATAAAAGTCTATTTGTATACTCTCATGGCATTTTGACCCCAATTTGAGGATTAACTATTTGCCCATAGCTGAGACCCTAAAAGGTGCTATCACTCCATGTCAGGGGTGAACCTGGGAACAACAGAAATTAAGAGGTGGTTCCATGCTCTTCACAACCTCCGAATCAGAGGCCTTGCTACCGGCTGCAGTTTATCGTCAAAACCAGGACTCCATTGGTTAGTCGAACAATGATGAGGAGAGATAACAAAAATACCAAATTTTTAAGAGCTGCGAGGGACGGGAAATTGTGGAGAGTCATTATTGCCAACTTTGATGTGGCGTATCCCTTCAAGTATAGGCTACAGAGAAATAGTAGTAATAGCATGGAATAGGTACCTCCACTCCATTTTCGATATCTAAGTTTTAAATTGAATTTTTAAAAATAAAGAACGTTTTCTTGAAATTTTAATTTTAGCTTAATTGAAAGCTAAGTGATTGAATTTACTATTTTCAGCAAGCAAAATACTCCGGTGTATTTTAAACTGAAATTATATTCATTTGAATCTAAAATTTTAAGATTTTTTTTTTAATTTTAATTTTTCGGCTATTTGTTGAGTGATCAACACATTTGTAAACAAAAGTTAATTCTCGGTTTTAAAAATGTAAAAACCTTGCAAAAATAAAATATACATCACTCACTCGTTATTTTTGGAAACTTAACAAATTTACTGCTAAATTAATCTGATTTGAAACAAATATTACTTGTTTATGGCATGAAATGTAAAAGTAGACGATGATAACCCTCCTTCATAGCTCAGTTCACACATCTGGAAGTATAGTGACCAAAAATTGACATATCGCACCTGCTTTCTCAGATTTCTATTGTTCCTTTCTAATTATTTTGTACTCCTCACTCTTTTCTAATTAATCTTTTTACATTTATGTAGCCCCCTGCACATCAGTGGCGTTTCTGCCTTGCTCAGGGTGAAATGATTAAAAAAGACAAAACAAAAAAAAACCTAATTTAACATTTCTTAAGAGGAACAAACCTTGAAATATGTGACTTTTAATGATAAGACTTATAAGTTTCCATAGTAAAAGAAAATGTGCAATTTAACATAAATGAAATTATTTTAAAAATCTTAATTCTAAATGATTTGTATTAAGCTTTTCATTTTTCCATTTGTAAAAAAAGTCTTTATTTAATAAATTAATAACCGAAGACACTGAGTAACCGGAAAAATTTAAAAGATGTTTGAAACTTTAATTAGTAAAGAAGAAAAAATGAAAACAATTCTTCCATAAATCATTATTCATCGAAACTTTTTTTTCTTCACAATATGATATCCTAAAATTATATTATTTATAAAATCTATTACGTTTATCTACATTAAACATAGCGTAGTTTTAAAGCATTTTTGATTTTACTATTCGGAGCAGATTTTCAGAGAAATGGTCTCGTAATTAAAACAAAACTCACATTATTTACATTCCCCAATGAGTCTTGCATTTAAGTAATAAAAAATGGTATAGATAATGTGTTACTAGAGGTTTTATGCAATTTATTGGAGTAACAGATTTAAAATATATATAACATATAAACATAACTGCATAAATAATTTCATTCATTTGTGAATAAGTCCTGAAAGTTTGTTTATATTTCTGAGATGAGGTAGTATTTGCAGTATTTACATTATTTGGACTATTGTCCTCATTTTTGTTGCCATTTGTACGACGTTTCGGCCGTTGTACGCTCGAGGTGCTAGAAATTTTTAACCGAACTCTTTATTACAATCACTGAGGTATATCAACTCTATTCCTTGCCTGGATATAGACGTTGGTTAGTTCCTGTGACTTGACCCAAAGATTTGTGAGTTCAATACCAGGTTACAGCAGTGGTGAACAAGTAACTTACAGGGTTAGAG
Organism: Ascarosepion bandense; assembly: GCA_037127315.1. Classification (NCBI taxonomy): domain Eukaryota; kingdom Metazoa; phylum Mollusca; class Cephalopoda; order Sepiida; family Sepiidae; genus Ascarosepion; species Ascarosepion bandense. The sequence goes on from JBBBDQ010000293.1 coordinate 5,982,244, forward strand.
GGAGATAACTCATGACTACTAGCAGATACTCTAGGCAAGGAATAGAGATGATATACCCCAGTGATTGTAATAGAGGGTTCGGTTCGAAAGCCCTAGCTCATTAAAGTTTCATCAAAATCAGTCAATTAGTTGGTTTTTGCAAGAATTTTCAACGCCCACCTAACAAAAAAATTTCTTGCATAATATTACGTTTTCCTTAGTAGTCACATTACATAAACATGGCGTGAATCTCTGATGGAAAATGAAAAAAGAAATTTTAATTGAATTTTCGAACGTGTTAGAAAGGATTAAATTTTTTTTTAAATAATGACAACAAAATTTCATTTTTTCGTCTTAATGATAACATAAACATTTTGATAATAAAACCTTTTTATTAGGTTTGAGCCCTTTTTACATGCTATGCAGTTTTTCGTCAATTGCGTGGAGGTACCTAGTATAGAATGAAAGCTGCAATCGAGAACTAATGATATTTTATTAGATAAATTAAATTTCTTTTTTTCCCTATTTATGTTATGACTATTGTTCATATCTTTGTTATTATCACAACGTTTTGATCGTTGTACCCTCCAGTGTATATCTATCTGGGCAATCTACAAAGAATTCTTAAAACACTTTATTTAATCCACAGGTAAGGACGTTTTCGTTCCATTGCCCATTTCTAGGGATATCTCATCTAATTATTTTTATTACTCCTCAGATATTACTCGCCTGTTTCCACTGAATATAAGTACACAGTGCTCGACCCAAGGATTGAACTCACAATTGCTATGTTACCAGTTTCACGAACCAGTGCTTTAATGCATTAGGCTATTGTCCTGTAGAAACAACAAAGATGAGGACAAATAGTTCAAATACAAATAGTGTAAATAACGATAATTCCTAATTCCAGAAATTCAGATAGAAATAGAATATTTAGTTTTAATACTTTCTCTTCGCAAAAAAACAAGATTAGACTTAACAGGTTACTGAAGCTATAGGGAGATAGTTAATGTTTATTAAATCGGCCTTGTTTGAAACATAGCCAAACTTCCTACAATTTAAGATGATTCACTATCAGGAGAAAATTGGAGATTTTTATTAATAGAAGAGAATAACATGAATTAATAGAAATTTATGTTCAATGGGAAAACAGTATTGAGATGTTAAGGGTATCAAGATTTCGTTGAAATGTTCGTAGAAGTCCTTGCAAGAGTGAGTTTATGTGTACGTAGGCAGGAACGTATGTATGTAAGTATGAGCGTTTATTGTTGAATAGGGATTGTTTTTGCAGTTATCGTTCAGTGTGAATGGTGAAAAAAGGAAGGAGGTGATAGAGAAAGATAGAGATAATAATAATAACGATTGGTTGACGTTTGTCAAGGGACGTGTTAATTGCGCTCGTCATTTTAACTCTCTGACAACGGTCAACCTTTGCCCGTCTTTTATTTCGTTTGGGAAATCAATCCCGGATGTGATTCTGACCTTTCCATTGGACGACAAACATTTCGCATCGATGTGTAAAATTTCATGAGTTTTATGTGTGTTAAGCAAATTTTTTTAATTCTAGAACATTCGTTTATTTCTAACAAAACCAATGAGTCAGTGCTTAGCAGTTGAATTTTTAAATCTAGAACTTGTTTTGTTCACTACATTACCAAAATTATGATGAAAAATTTACACTTCACTAGTAGCGTGTTCATAATTTTTTTGTATCTTAAATCGCTGACCGGTAACGACAGTCCTGTAAAAACATGTTTAGATTATTTTTTTTTTTAAGCCAAACATCTCCAGAGCTAGTAAAATCGTTTATACTCAAATGTAATAATAGCAGGCAAGATTTTTAAAATTATATATATATATATATATATATATATATATACATACACACACACACAAAAGATTTTGTCAAATTAATATAAATTATTAGATAAAAATAGAGACCTCGATGGATATTATCCAGTGCATTATAAAATATTGAGAGAAAAACTCAACGCATATTAAGACGGTTATGAATCGAGATTTATTTCGACAGTATAAAATTAACTTATAGTGTCTCGTTCAGACCAGTTTTTAAATGTAAGTAAAATTACACTGTCGAAATAAATCTCGATTTATAACCGTCTAAATATGCGTTGAGTTTTTCTCTCATATATATATATATATATATATATATATATATATATATATATATATATATGATCTAAACTTATTTATAAATGAAACTTTGTCTCTGTGTGTGTATCCGTTACCTATAGACTCCGAAACGGTTGAACCGATTTTCTTAAAAATTTACACAGTTGTACTATATGCGTCTGCGAGTGTTCTTAGCTAGATTTTGTGTCGAGGTACCCCCGATAAATATCGATAATCGAAAAAATCGGGTTATAGAAAGAGTGGTCGGATTTTAATCAAATTTGATACACTCATAGACAAAGACATAAGAAACGATATTCAGAAGTTTCAAGGTTGTAGTTCTTACAATAGTGCAGAAAATCGATAATATATATATATATATATATATATATATATATATAAGGCAAGATGTTTGTGTGTGTGTGTGTCTATATGTCCTTTATACAAATTCACAATTTTTATCCGATTCTCACCAAACTTCACACAAATATTCTTTAGTCTGAGCTCCAGGACCATGGATTAGTTTTAAAGCTTTCAGTACACCGGATCAACGCCGGGCTATACTGCTAGTATATATATATATATATATATATCATTTTATCTCAAGCAAGACTGGACCACCACTAGTGCGCAGGGGGTTACAGTGAGAGAAAGAAAAAAGAAAAACTGACAGGCTACAGGGGCTGTTGAAGAAAGAATAGAAGATAACAGTTGACGTTGAATTTAAACTTTTGGAATTTGTAGCTATCGGGGAAACAAACGGTAGGAATCGCACAAGTGTGAGAAAATAAACTGTTGTTGTAGAAGAGGTGGTTAAATTTAACTATTCAACGGTAAAATAGTGGGACGTAGATGCCAATCTAGTAGCACGCTTAAATTCACGTGGACAAGGCACCAGAGGGGAAAAAGCTCGTCAGAGCAGCTGCCAAAAATATTTTTAGAAAAGACAGAGGGAAGCCACATCTCCGCATAAGATAATCAATTATCACCTTTTCACAAGGCTGAAAATACCATGGATAGAACATGTAAGGAATAAGAAAGTTCTAAAGAATATCAGTACAAGTTAATTCTCTTAACTTTCTGCAGTAGACTGGTTGCCGACCAAGGCTATAGAACCCAATCTGTCCTGTTATTTAACCCATAATTGGAGGTAAGAGACGGATTAATACCCTTCCCAAGGGTATTTGCGCGTAAGTGAATGCAAAGAATTCAAATGGAATTCGAACTCGGCTTCCCGATTTCTCGTTCCGAGCCGATATCCACTGTACGCAACGCACATAGAAGAACCATCATACTTAAAATCAGATTATGGGGAACGATGAGTTAAAAAATCAAGTACTCAAAGGACGTTCTGATTGAATGATTGATTTATTTTTTACAGCTTATCAACCCTTTGCAGATTATTTAAAGCCAAAAAATATTTTTAGATTTATTTATTTTTGTTTTTTAGAATTAAGAAAACAGAGAAAAACGATTGACAGCGCATTGAAAGCGATTGACAGGGCATTTAAATTTTTGAAGATCAAAGTTGACTGGGAAGCAAGAAGTCGGAAGAGAGTTCTACAAGCAAGAAGTACAATAGAAGAAACTGTTAGCATAGAACTTACGGTAACGCGAAAATAAACATTAAACATTCCCTCTGACGAAATAATTCTCTTGATTTTTATTAGATTAACTATGTGTAGATCACAAGACCCAGAAACAGAATAAGGATTGAGTACATGACATTTTCAGCATTTACCCTATGGCAATATCAGTACAAGTTAATTCTCTTAACTTTTTTATGTGCTTTGTCCATTCAGGACGTAGGTGATCATGATCTCCACATCTTCCTGTCCCTTGTAGTTACTAATAAATTTTACCTTTTTGTTATTTCTCCCAAATCCTATTCTTTTCTCTGTTTACGTAAGCTCATCAAATATGTTAAGTGCTGCTTTCCTCTGTTCCTTCTTTCCCTCACCCTGTTCTGTGTGTATCAGATTTTCCAAGCCCTCTTTACTCGTTATGTACCCTAGAAATTTCAACTGTCCCTTTCTGATGTTAAATATATGTTTCCTTTTTTTTTCCATTTTCTCCAAAACCTTACCACTGCTTATATGTTCAGTCCATGGTAGAAGAAAAACATGTTTTTGTTATGTTTATTACAGACCCCGAGACACCAAGAAAAATATTGAGAGCGACAAGAGATAGAGCCAAGTGGAAGTCCATGGTCGCCTACGTTCTGAAGGGACACGGCACATGAAGAAGAAGAATTACAGACCCCACACTTAAAAACAATGCACTCGAGTTACCCACATTTGGGGTGATCAGAAAGATTAACCCAACCAGGGTGCAATGGGAGGACCTCGCTCTGGGAGAATTTTGGTGAATGTAAATTATTATTTGGCGTGAATTAATATCTGGGGTGAATTTGCTTTTAATTGCTTTTTTCACTCGCTTTTATGCATACTCTAAAACGTAGTTAATTTCAAAATGTGTACTTTTTTTAATATACTTTATCTAAATGCATACTCTTCAGAAAAAGACATTTGTTGCAAATCTAATTTCACAATAACGAAAAAATTACGAAATTGTGTCAAAAAGTTGCCAACCCAACCAAGTAAGACATTTATTAAAAAAATTATATCTTTAGTAAGATTTTGTGAAGTTGGTCAGGCCGAGATTTATATATAACTTCAGTAATAAATAAATTAACCTTTTATGCTTATATATAACGATTGATTTAAGATTGATTTGTTTTTTTGTTTTTTACGGTTTATCACTCTTTTGCAGGCTATTCAAAGCTAGAAATATTTTTAGATTGCAAGAATGTTTCGGTGACAATGAGAGTTTAATGATACAAGTCTTACTAATTAACCCATAACTGGGGAGAAGAGGTGGATTCATAACTTTTTCAAAGGTTTTTGCTCGTAAGTGAAATATAACGAGCCCAACTGGAATCAGAACTCGGCGCTCCCATTTCCAATCACATCACCTGCACTTGCAAACATACAACACTTGGTATTAACATGCGGTCACTCGTCTAGATACTGACCAGGCTCAAAGTAATATAGCTATTAGCCTTTATAGTTAACATAATTATCTTGTGCTGATTTCGCCGTAAGGTATATTCTAGAAAGTATATCACATAAACACATTAATGTATAGAAGTTTTAGTCTGGCACGAAATCAACGAGCAAAAATAGTCAAGAAGATTGTAGTGCGTCAATCTTTTCTGTAGAAAAGTTTGCATGCTTTGAAAACATCAGCGGTCAAGGATTTGGGTTTTAATCTGGACCTGACCATCGACACTAGTGATAAATACACAACGAAACAAGAATTTAAAATTTCTGAAAATGGTTGCCAGTAAGTACGCATGGCAATGTTTCTCCTAAACTCACTACTGAAAAGTTCAAAATGATGTAAAACAAAACGAATTCATTTGTCTCTATATATATCGTAACATTTTAATATAAAATTACTAGCAGTATAGCCCGGCATTGCTCGGGTATAATGAAAGCTTTAAAACTAATCCATGGTCCTGGAGCTCAGACTCAGCCTAAAGAATATTTGTGTAAAGTTTAGTGAGAATCGGATAAAAATTGTGAATTTGTATAAAGGACATACAGACAGATAAACAGACACACACACAAACATCTTGCCTTTTATATATATATATATATATATATATATATATATATATATATATAAAATCGATTTTCTGCACTATTGTAAGAACTGCAACCTTGAAACTTCTGAATATCGTTTCTTATGTCTTTGTCTATAAGTGTATCAAATTTGATTAAAATCCGACCACTCCTTCTATAACCCGATTTTTTCGATTATCGATTTTCAATATTTATCGGGGGTACCTCGACACAAAATCTAGCTAAGAACACTCGCAGACGCTTATAGTACAACTGTGTAAATTCTCAAGAAAATCGGTTCAGCCGTTTCGGAGTCTATAGGTAACGGATACACACACAGACACATACACAAACACACAAAGTTCCATTTATAAATAAGTTTAGATATCCTGTGTGTATCAGATTTTCTAAGCCCTATTTCCTCGTTATGTGCCCTAGAAGTTTCAACTGTCTCTTTCTGATGTTAAACATAAATTTCCTTTTTTTCCCCCATTTTCTCCAAAACCTTGCCATTGCTCACAGATTCGCTCCATGATAGAAGAAAAACATCTGTTTTTGGCTTCTTTATTACAGACCTCGAGACACCAAGAGAAAAAACATTGAGAGCGACAAGAGACAGAGCCAAGTTGAAGGTTATATTAAAATTTTACTAAACCTAAACCTTATATATTTACTCTATTCATTTATTTAAAATATACCTGAAAGAATTTTTCGTTATGAAAAGTAAGCAGAAATGCGAAAGAGATTTTGATTGAATAAAGAAAATTACATACCTTCTCTTCCCCAAACATATTTTCTAAATTTAATGGTTGCATCAATGTCTTCCTTCTGTACGTAAAACTGGGATGTCGGCATGTTTCTTAAGTATTCCGTGTCCTCAAAGAATTTCTCAAGTTAACAATATACTGAAAGTGCTTACACATAGATTTACATTATATTCAGTGGCCAAAGAATAAATAACTAAGAATCAATCTAATGTAAATTAATGCAAAGTCTCCATAAAAAATGTTTTGTATCCAAGTCGATTTGTAATTTATTTGTATGTTCGTCTTCAGATTGTCGCAACAAAATATCGACGAGAAATGTTAGCTTATTCGGTCTGGTCGCCTATCGAAGAAGTCTGTTGTTTAGACCCGAAACTTCTAGTGACATGAGAGCAACAACACTGACGACGCACCTAGATTAGGCACTTAAAAGGTGTATTTTAATAGTAATTAGTTTATTCTTCTTAGACATTCGGTTTTCTTAGAATTATTCAGATTACGAAGATGGAATTTTCATTTAGAGTAGGTATATTTCAGAAATCGAAATTAATCAAAGAGAACTTTTAACTAAAGTCATTAAAAAAGTAAAAATGAATATTTAAGAATAAGCTTTTACCTCTCTCTTTGCATACAAGCCTCTTTTAGTCAACACTTTTAAATACGATCCATTAAGTTTGGTGAAATAAATGATTGAAAAAATATTTCCAGTATTCAGTAAAAGTTTTAAAAAGGCAAGGAATTAAGAGTCCAGTTATCCTTTAAGATAGATTAAGGTAGATTAGTTATACATTTTTAAATATACTTTCACATGATGAGAATTAAAAACTTAAGACACCAAATATTTTTCAAACATTGCACGCCAACTTAGAAAACAATCAATGAAAACCTGATTTTATTTTAGTCTATATTTTAAGTACTTCATATTTCTATTACGCGTACATACATGTATATAGCAATGTTTACATGCTCACATAGATTCGGAAATATATTATGCATCTATAACCAATTAAGCTGTATAAAAGCATTGATATCTGCGTGTGTAAGTAAATGCTAATGCAAGCATAGAAACCTGACAACGTACTCGAGAACTGGTTCTCATAGCGGTGCGTAGCTGTCACCTGTCCCCGTGCGCGCTTTTATATCACTCCTAAATAACGACGCTTATCAAGTGGTGGACGTTCCATTGTTTTCATATTTGTTGTAGATTTTCTTTCCTTCCTATCCCCTCCCTTTCGCTCATGCGCACTTTCTCTTTAAACTATTATATTCATTTCTTCAAGCTTTTTTTCTATTTATGGTTTCTTTATAAGTCGAGATTTTATTTCTTACCCTCTATCGACCTCCCAATTTCCTTTCACATATTTCTATCGTCTCCCCGGCTTCACTAACTGTATATATCTCGACGTTATTGTAACAACTTCTGAAATCACATTCAGTCAAGTTTTCCCCTCAGAATGTTCTCTTCTATTCTTTTATTTCCCTAAAAGAAACAAAATAGAATTTAAAAAATATAAAATAAATAAAAAAATAATAATCTCCCAGGAGGCCACTAAAGGAAAGACCGTCTGCGCATGCGCGAGAAAAAGGGAGTTTCCTGACGCTAAACAGAAACCGAGGAATCTTTAGGAATTTTTTTTTTTTTTTGGCTAGGACTCTCAACACGACAAGACGTACCTTTTTGCTCTGAAAGATTTTTTCCTTTCAAGAAGATCGTCACCACCTGGTGAATAAAACCAGTTATAAAATATCTCTCTAGTGCTCCGTCATTTTTTTTTTTTTTTTTTTTTACCTTGCCGACTCATTTTTAGCAACGAAAGCAACTCAACACGCATTGTGTTCTTTAGTAAAAGAACCCCAAAACCGACACCAGCAATAACCATCACATCTATACTCCCTTCCAAATTTTTGCTTCCCTAATTCCTACAATCTTCAAATACTTAAAAGCAACGCCAATCGCCATATTGTCTTCATTAATACAGTTTTTTATTGTCCATTTACCACACTAAAGTTTTCATATTCTCTTCCACTCCCAGTAAACCCTTGCGTTTTAGTGATATTATTGCCTTACTTGGAGTGCAATGTTTAAAAAAACTCACCATTAATATATTGATTATACTATTTCAGTTGTTGCTAATTCTAAATACAGTTTGTCTTAAGTTATTAAACAAATCCCATAAACCTCAATCATTCGAATTTGCTTTGAGCAATTTTTTCCCAAGTCTAAACGATTAATTTAGACCTTACAACAAAGTTTGATTTAAATTTTCGGGTAGTTTCAACATGTTTTACTAAAGTTAGATAAATTAAAATTGAATTTATTACAAAAGCTGGAGTCGGAAGTTATTATTCAAAACCAGAAAAATCACTTTTTACACCAATAACATGGTAATAAAATCATCAATTAAAATTGATCAAGACCTATAATAGAACACATGACAAACATGATAAGTCAGTACACTTTTTACATTTTTCGGATTTATGTCCTCATCTTTATTTTCATATTCACGATGTTTCGGCAGTTGTACGCTCTTGCCTTCTTCAGGTGATATACGTTGGAATTTCAAACCAATCACTTTATTTTGTTCACCTGGGTAGATTGTTCTAATTCCACGCGTCCACGCCTTTTCTTAATATCTCAGTTTCTGTTATTTTCCTTTAGTAACACAAATTCTGTCCCGGTGGACGAAATAAAATAAATATAACAATAAAGGTGAGGAAACCCGTCCGAAAAATATAAATAGATAAAATAACCCGTTTTAGAAATATAGACATATGTTAAGTCTTTGAAGCATTTACATTTTAATATAGTGATCCTTCTTCTTAATGACAGCCAACAATCTATCATCCATTAATTTTAATAAATATTTTACTTCAGCAGGTTCAACCTCTGATATGGTGGTTTTAATTGCTTCTCATAGGCATGATTTGCTATCATATTGTTTGCCACCTTTGTATAATTTCATCTGTAGAATTGGCCATAGGTTTTCGATCTGATTCAGATCGGTACTTGATGGTAGCCATGCTATTTTATTCTCTCCTGTAAACCTGTTCCACTAAAAAATCATGGGTAGCCTTAAATATTTGAGAAAGAGCATTGTCATGCAGAAGCACACACTTCACTTTGAAACTGCGAGACTGGGACTTCTACTATTCAAAGAAAGTCTTCTCTTGGAAATCGCCATAATTAACACTGCGCAGTTTAATTTCTTCGACGATTTTGAATGGCTCATTAATGATTTGTTCGACAATACCATCCCATATTCACACACAACCACGCCCTTGCCATTTTCTTTTAGCTGGAGGCACATGTGCAATTGTGCATGGGATAAAATCCTTCCTTTGCTCCATCCATCAGGACCATCAAGTGTCACCCGAGATTCATCCGTGAAAGTTGTTTTCATGTATTTCTGAGCCCATTTTTGACATTTGCTTTACAAAGATGAGTTTGCAAAGATATTTCAAAGTATTCTACAACTTTACTCCTTCTTGAATACCTCAATTTTAGTTTGTTCAAAAATTTGAGCACTGGTCAAAAGTGGTTGTTTCACTATAACTAACTTTAGTTTCGGTTCCCCTCAGAGAGACAAGTTCTTAATGCCTTTTCTTCTGCTTCTAGTGATAACTGATTATTTTCGAAAGCCCTCTCGATCTTTCATTAATCTCTACGAAGTTCCTTTGATATTTTCAATGTGGACATTCCCTCATTCAAAAATTTATTTTCTGTTTTTCACTATTTGTTAGATCCTTTCCATTTCACATGTTTTAACATATAGAAAAGAGAAAAACAGCTACATAATATCTTCAGACTACAGTTTTTATAATGTTCAGTAACGTTAATAAAGCACACTGAAACCACCTAAAAATTTAACTGTTTTTTACCTCTAAATTATGTATATTTTTATTAGGTGTAGAATAATACTAAAAGTAATTCATGATTGCCAGTGAAAATGACAGGATTTTGACGAATTGTTAAATAATATCATGGTCGGTGTGGAATTTTGTCAATACGCAGGGAGATATTGCTTGATACGAAATACAGGTGTCGGGATGTGTTTTGTTTTGTCTAACGAGGGCCAAAGGAAGGTCAGCGCCTAAGATGAGACCGAGTGCACCGGAAGTTCCAGGTGTCAAATGGTAGATATTTTTTGACGTCAGCTGTCACATTGAGTCAGTTTAGAGAGTTGAATCAAGAAATTTGCGGACAGCAGTTGGCGAGACTGGCTGGATGGAGGCCTCGATGCGTATGTGCTGACAACCCAGACCAAACCAACACCACGCCAAGTCACTGAAAAGCGAATAAACTATAGGGAATATTTTTATTTAAACATGGAGTGTTGATGTCTGTCGATTTTATCAGTTGTGAAAAAGCAAGTCATTTTTATTAGCCTTGGGTCCAGTTTATTTCGTCATTTATCTGTGAAGGATAATCATTTGGTTTGAGCGTATTCTCGCCGAATGGATAGCAGTTTATGGCCATGTCATTTATGAGAGAAAACAGTCATTATGAGTTACAGATTGTTTTCGACGAAGAAGCAGAAGCGATTTATTCCCTGACATTTTGATTCGGCATTATTTTCGTATAAGAGGTATATATAACCGTCAAAGAGGGTCAGTCAGTTAAGTGCCATACGTGAAACACGCTTGGGCGATCATGTCTCGGAAGAGACATGACTGACTGGGCAGAAGATTATCCCGCAGTAGGTTGACATTGCTTTCTGCGGTAGTCAATGCTATAGAACCCAATCTGTCCTGTTATTTTTTTTTAATCGTATCACCCTGAGCAAGGTGGTAACGCCACTGATGTGCAGGGGGCTACGTAATAGTGAAAAGATTGGAAAAGAGAAAGCCGGAAACCACATCCTAAACAGGGAACAAGGGATGAGCCTCTTAACCTGTTCAATAGACATGGGTGGTATTTAACCCATAACTTGAAGGAAGAGACGGATTAATACCTTTCCCAAGGGTATTTGCGCGTAAGTGAATGCAAAGATGACATTAATTAGTTTAAAATTTGGCAAAAATTGTTCAACGCAAATTCGAGTTATTGGGGTTTATATGGTTTGCATAATAACTTCAGACGGGTTGTAGTATCTTTTTATAATTATTTCATCCTAAACAAGATTATAAAACCACTAAGACGCATTGAGTTACTGAGAATGAAAGACAATAGTGAAGGAAACCAAGAAAACGTTACAAAGGAAAATGAATTAAAAACTAAAAACAGAATTCAAGAAGATAAACCATGACGATGTTGTTTCTTAAGATTTTTGTAGATTATAGTTGACAGGAAAAGAATAAACTAAAAGAGTGTTCCAAAGAAGAAAAGTACAAGAGAAGAAACAATTAGAATAGAAGTTAGGGTTGTATTTAGCAATTTCAGCAGTACAACGATGAAACCTAACCGCCAATCTAGTAGTACATTTAAATTCATGCAGTCTAAATACCAAGGAGGAAAGTTCCTTAGAACAGTTACCACAGAATTTAATAAGCTGAAAATATTTTTCTGGAACATTGATAAGTATTCCCTGTCGGTTGCAAGTATTCATAGTGTTATGCAAAAGATTGTTTTATTACTTTAGGGGTCATTCATTTTTACAGTCACTAACCTTATCGAATGTGCTGGTGGTGTGATGGTTAACGGCTCGTGGTGTAATGGTTAGCGGCAAAAAGAAATGCATACACACTTTCAAACCTAAACACTTTCAAACAAATACACTTGATAAAGGCATGGAGCCACCTTCCAGCTGTGGATTAAATATCTGGTCAGACTCGACTCCCTAGCTGCGCTTGGAAACCAGTATAACAGAAGGACAATTCTGAATTCGAATCTTTGTAGAGGAATTGCGAAGAAACACAAATGGGCCTAAATAGAAGGACATGCTAGGAAACAAGCAACCATTTTGAAGAATAGGTTATAAAAAAAAGAGACATGAATACTCAAAAGAAAAAAACTTTTCAGGAACTCGTTGTATATTCCCTCGGCCTCTTCTTCCGAGATGATTGTTTTATATCAAGTATTTTGACATTTAGTTTTCTCGCCGTTATTTGTGCATTGTTGTTGAAATAAATCCTTTGTATTTGGATGAATGTCAAGTATTGGGTTTTCATTGCAATAAATGGGAGGGAAGGGTCTGACATGCTTATGTTTCTGATCGTAAAAGAATTAAGCTGCTGCTCTTTCAGCTTTCAAGAACCTTTAATGATTTGTGACTAGAAGCATCTTGGATTTATTGTGGCACCAGCAATATCAGTCATCTTTTAACAAAAGGAGAAAGTCCTTGCATGTCAGAACAAGTCCTGTGATAGCGTGAGATAATACGTGTCTATAGTTATGTATGCTTTGCTGGATTCCGACTGATATATTTTTTTTGTTGTTTTTGTTTTTCGTTTTTGTTTGATCACAGCAAGGTTACCCGGGCTGTTGTTTAAAACTTGCTCTTCTTACCATTCATTATGTCTTCTTAAATGCTCTTTTAATGATACCTTCCTTCAGTCCATGCCCACCCGGTAATTCTATTGAACTCTATAGTTCTTTTGTTTTGCAGACATAGAACCTGCACCTCCAAATCTAACCGCCTTTGTACAGCTTCGGATAGCTGATCTTTGAAATCCAAAGTTTTATTTTCCATGATTGGTTGAAAATCACAACTAGAGAGCCCACACTACCCTGCTATTTAACCCATTGTGTGAGGGGAAGATAGCCCTATATTTTTTCCAAGGATTTTTGTACGAAAGTAAATGCAACACGACTAGCTGATTCATCGCTCTGAGCCGCTAATCAACAACTTGCTCCTTTAATATGACATATAGGAACGTGTAAGTGTTAAAAAAACGTAAAAGCGTTGTGGCGAATCTTCGTCGCCAAGTTGTTGTGGCTTGTTAGGCCATCAAGAAAAACACAGAATCAAAAAGGTATGTTCAAACAGTGTAATTAGAATAAGAGAACTTATATACAATACGAGTGTTAGTAGTCAGCAGATAGAAGTGTACGTCCGAACTGTATAGTTACGCTGCGTCTCGACTGCCTCTTGGCTGCCTCTCGACTGCTTCCCCAGAAGTCAGCAGGTTAGTATTATATGATAGGAGGAAGATTCCATTTCTATAGAAAAGGCACCATAACAAAAAGAAAGGAACACATGTGCTCAAGATAAAATAAAAAACAGTTATAATTTCGGGGACACAATGAGAAAAAAATGGTTGGTGAACTTGATACTCATAAGACATATTGGAGGTAAAAGAGATTCAGAGGAACAGCGAGTAAACTTATCAACAACCTTATAAATAGCTAGCATAACAGGGGCTGGAAAGGATAGTAAGAAGCAAACCTTGTTTAAGAATAGGAAGTGGTGGAGAGCAACTTTATCCTATGTCTTGAAAGGACAAGACACATACAAGTGAAGAGAAATGAAAATATGTATGCTACAAAATATAAATGACCAATTATATTTTGCATTTTTCTTTTTAAAATACAATGTCCCTTCAGAACGTAGGCGGTTATGGCTCTCCGGACATTCCTTCTTTTGATCATCTGTGAATTTCTTGGGGAAAGATAGTGTAGTGGTTTCCTGTTATCTTTCTCACAGTTTGAAATTCAGATATTCTTTTTTATGTTGCTTCCGGCTCAAGGATATGCAGTCCAGACTACTTTGTTATTTAACCCATAGCTGTGGGATAGAGAAGAAATGAATTCGTGTTTTTCCAATAGCATTCATGTGAAAGTGAACGCAACAGACTATCCTGGAATTTAAATCTGGACACGAAATTAGCCACAAGATTTTCCAGGGATCTTCTAATTAGGTGATAGCAGATACCCCTACAAATTATCTGAACCTTTATAATGCCGTTTGTCGTTATAGAAATATGTTACTATCGATGATTTTTCTTTCGTGTGTATATTTAATATTTTTTCTCTTTCTCTCTCTCACACTCTCTCTCTCTCACTCTCTCTCTCTGTCACACTCTCTCTGTCACACTCTCTCTCTCTCACTCTCTCTCTCTCTCACACTCTCTCTCTCTTAGATGGTTCCAGTTCTAAAGGTCAAAGTTTTCTGCAATTCAGAGACAAAAGACCAATAACAAAAGAATTTTAAAAAAAAATCAAAAATTAAACCGTTGTGGCTTGCTTTTCTGAAGGCTACAACCTCCAGGAATTTAAATGCAATGTCAATACCCATCTCTTATCCACTTGACTCCAGTCCTTTCTACATCACCCTGTATATCTTGTTCTTTTCCTTTCTCTCTACCTTGGCAACCGTCTTCACACCTGTGTTTCCATCCTTCTCTTGCCCTTTCTCTGACACCCCCTGTAACTGTTTCGTCTTTCTCTTCATTCTCCTCTTGACTAAACTTTTACTCTAATGTAGCCCCCTGCGCATCAGTGGCGGTACCGCCTTGCTTGGTGTGAAACAATTAAAGAATAAATAAATATACAGGGTGCGATGGATAAATTGCCGTCTAAATTACGCACAAATAAAAATAACTTATATCTCATTTTAACAGATATACTTACCAAAATTACATTAAAAATATCTTGAAATACTAAAGAGTAAATTTATTCGATAAAATCGCCATTGGCTTCAACCACAGACCCAAGACGACTTCGAAATTTCCTTCAAATCTTCTAGATGGTCTTCTGGTATAAGTTGGTGAATGTTCTTGCTCAACTGCGCCCTACACATAATAATCAATGGGGTTGCAGTCTGGAGAGTCGTGGCCAAATATAATGGGTGATACATTTTTACAGTAAAATTTCATGCAGTACATTTTAAAGTAAAATTATTACCAATACAATTTTATAGAACTCCCAACAATATATATTTATAGAAATATGACCAATAATACATTTTATCTCTAGTTGAAGACATACGATTTCGTTTAAAATATTTTTAGTTGAAGCTATAAAATCGTATCCAAAATATTTAGATTTTGGCATTAAATAATTCCTAGACATTAATATGCCACTGAACGAAATCAACCAAACAAGCAATATGAAAGAACTCTTTCATGACATTAATTCATACAATATCCTACAATTTCTTAAAGAAATCAAACTGTATTCCGAAATATAACTTACGATATTCTAAAATATAACTTCAACAAAACTACAACATAAAACAAACGCATTCACACAAACATATATACATAAATAATCGTTTCACCCCAAGCAAGGCAGTACTGCCACTGATGCACAGGTGGGGGGGGGGGGGGTACATAAGAGGAGAATAAAAAGTTACACAAAAAGAGAGCGAAGAGAAAGAGGAACAGGTTACAGGGAGTGTCAGAATGGGTAAGAGAAAGACGAGAATTCTTGTGTGAAGAGAGTTTTTTTTTTCTTAATCATATCACCCCAAGAAAGGCGGTAAGGCCACTGGTGTGCAGGGGGCTACGAAAGAGTGAGTAGATTGGAAAAGAGAAAGCCGGAAACCACATCCTAAACAGGGAACAAGGGATGAGCCTCTACACCTGTTCAATAGACGTGGGTGGAGTGTGAACCGGGCGATAGTTCAGTCTATCTACTCCAATTGAAAAAAAAAATAAACAAAAAAGAAAGTGAAAAGATTGGAAAAGAATAAAACCGGAAACCACATCCTAAACAGGGAACAAGGGATGAGCCTCTACACCTGTTCAATAGAAGTGGAGGGAGTGTGAACCGGGCGATAGTTCAGTCTATCTACTCCAACTGAAAAAAATAAATAAACAAAAAAGAAAGTGAAAAGATTGGAAAAGAGAAAACCGGAAACCACATCTTAAACAGGGAACAAGGGATGAGCCTCTACACCTGTTCAATAGACGTGGGTGGAGTGTGAACCGGGCGATAGTTCAGTCTATCTACTCCAATTGAAAAAAATAAATAAACAAAAAAGAAAGTGAAAAGATTAGAAAAGAGAAAGCCTGAAACCCCATCCTAAACAGGGAACAAGGGATGAGCCTCTACACCGTGGGTGGAGTAGTTACGTGAGAGTAAAGTGAAAAGGAAGAAGAAGAAGATACAGAGGGTGTTGGGGAAAAGATCAAAGAAGAATGGGAGTCAGGGGGATAAAAGATGGAAAATGACTTTGCATTTAAACTCTGGGGGACTGTAGCTGTAAGAGAAGTAAGTACACGGAAGGGAATTCCACAGGCGGGAAGTGAGAACAAAGAAGCTGTATTTGGGCGTTTTGACTGTAAAAGTTGCGCAAGTAAATTCGTGTAGAGGAGGCACCAGGGAACTAATCTCGCCGGAGCAGAAGCCGTGCAGATATTTATAAAAGAAACAGAGGAAAGCCACATCCCGTCAGTGAGAAAGTTAGTGGAGTTGAGCTGTCAGGTTGCGACCGACTTCATTGCAGATCCTCCGCTGGATCCTGTCGAGAATCCTGAGATGAATATCAGGGTCGCCCGACCAGATATGACAACAGTATTTAATGTACGGGCGGATGGCTGATTTGTATATAAGATGGATTCAGGGAAGAAAAATTTCCTGACCCGACACAGTGACCTAAACTTCTTAGCAGTCGATTTAGCTATTGATTGAATGTAGTGGTTCCACTTGAGGCCAGCTGAGAGAGTGAGGCCGAGAAAAAGCAGTGTATTGCTTTCCGAGAAACAAGTATAGTCTATGCTGATGGGGGTAGGAGGGGCTGTCTATGGCGATTAAAGAATAGCAGCTTCGTTTTGGAAACATTAAAATTTACGAGCCATTTCTTACCTCAGCCCACCACAGATTGTCGGTCCTTTCAAGATCAGCTGCGAGGTTATCTTCGTCAGCCTGTGTAGATTTCTTACTAAAGCGGGAGTAAATGGTGGTCTCGTCAGTGTAAATGCTTACTTGGGATTTGATCACATCAGGGAGATCGTTGAGGAAGATCAGATAGTGTGTCAGACCTAGGATAGAGCCCTGTGGGACAAATGCGTTCGTGTGATAGGATCTGGAAGCATGTCCATTCAAAACGACCTTCATTACGCAGTTTGATAGGAAAGATTGGATCAAATTAAACAAGCGTCCAGTTATACCATAGCCTTGTAGCTTGGGCAAAACGCTAGTCTACTAGATTCTATAAAAAACTTTGGAGATATCCAGTGCAACAGCTCTGACTTCACCGTTCTTATCAAGAGCCCGGTTTATGTACTCAGTGATGGTCGTTAGCATATCAAGACTAGACCTGGCGAAGCATAAGCCGTACTATCTGTCGGAGAATAGGTTATGGGCTTTCAGATTTTGGACCAATTTAGCATTGATGATAGCCTCGAACACTTTGCCAAAAATCGGTAAAAGGCTGATAGGACGATAATTAGAGGGGCTGAGGGTTCTCCAAAGTTCTTAAATAAAGGAACCACAGAGGAGGATATCCAGCAGTCAGAAAAACAGACAGGCAGTAGTTATAAAGTTTGGAGAGAACAGAAGAGAGTTCAGGGGCACATTTCTTCATGACGATGACCAAGATTCTGTGACCTCCGCTCGCACTTATATGCACAAAAGCTGAGTATCAACTACCATGTATTTAATTGTAAAGCAGAATAACATATATTTTTATCACTTCCAAGGTCTACAAAATATTAACTTTCGGTATTCAATGACCTATAAGGAGTTGATATACTATTAAAAAGTTAAATAAAAAAGAAATATGAAAATTATGAAAATAACTGCTTTCATCTCTCATTTCAGACAAAATGGTTACAGTAATGTTGGCCATTTCTTTATAAGGAAACATTCGGCGTTCATTGACTAAGCAGCTACTGTAACTTTCGGTCGAAATTTATAAAAGCTTCCCTTAAAAGAATTTTCTGGATAATAGATATATCAAGTACTAGCAGTATAGCCCAGCGTTGCTGGGGTGTAATGAAAGCTTTAAAACTAATCCATAGTCCTGGAGCTCAGACTCTTTGGACGTTGGCACGAAAGACTAAGAAGCAATATTTGTTTGCAGCTAAAGTGAAACCATAAACTGAAAAAAAAATGAAATTTTGATTTCCTGGTATTGATATAAAATGAGTTTTTTTCGTCGTAAACTGAATTTTGAGTCCTCTGAGTAAATGGTATCATGGCTGAGACTAAGAAGTACAATTATACCTATTTTGAGCCAAACGCGAAGAAAAAACTAAAAGTGGTGAAAAAATACAGACATACAGGCAGATAAACAGGCAGACACACAAACATCTTGCCTTATATATATATATATATATATATATATATATATATATATATTATCGATTTTCTGCACTACTGTAAGAACTGCAACTTTGAAACTTCTGAATATTGTTTCTTATGTCTTTGTCTATGAGTGTATCAAATTTGATTAAAATCGGACTACTCCTTCTATAACCCGATTTTTTCGATTATCGATTTTCGATCTTCATCTGGGGTACCTTGACACAAAACCTAGCTAAGAACACTCGCAGACGCTTATAGTACAACTGTGTAGATTTTCAAGAAAATCAGTTCAGCCGTTTCGGAGTCTTTAGGTAACGGACACACACATAGACACACAGAGACAAAGTTCCATTTATAAATAAGTTTAGATTTGTTATTCCTCTTTCCAGTATTGATGAGGGCTTTCTTCCTAATATTCTGTTTGAAGTACTAGCCACACCCACCCGCAATTGGCCAAGCGCGGTGAATACGGCTACTCTCCTGAAGACATAGTCAATCAGGGAGGAATTTCTTAAACTGGAAAGAGAGGGCACTTGATCTGTTCATCTTGCCTGCATTTTTCGGTTTGTGATATCTTATGATAATATAACGTAATGTTCTTTAATTATTTGTTATTAAAAGTACTAAGTATCGCAGTGCTTTACTCGCAACCAGTTAATAATGGTTCCCAATTGATCCTCAATAATTTGTGTGCTTCTTTTGCTGTCTCTCTTTGAAATACAACAGGATCTAGTTGATTATGTTTCGCAGCTTCCCTTTCTTGATTCTTTCGATTGCCACGATTTTTGTGGAATTATAGTGGAGTGGTTTAGCATTGCATTCTCTACGGCTCTGACTTCTCTTAGACTGGTTGCCAGCCACGACTAGAAAGCTCAGATTGCAACAAAGCAGCATAAAGAATAAGATTATTTCTAACAATTATTATAGTGAAAATATATAATCTCAGAATGGCAAATTTTCTGTTTAACTTTTATAGGAATTCGAACATTTCTTTCACCATCTGAGGAACTTCAAAATATTCATGGACTAATTGTGTTCACAGAGCAACAAACGTTTCCACAAGCTTTTTTAATAAAGAGTGTTTAAATGTTTGCAATCATTAGAAATAGTTGGTATTTTTTATAGACTGAAGTATTTCTTAGATTTCGTTATAGACTGTAACAGTTACTAACATTCGTTATAGATTGAAGTAGTTGTTACATTTTCTTATAGATCAAAGCAGTTAAACTTCATTATAGATACTAAAGATTGTTATAGATTGAAGTTCTTGTTACATATTCTCATATATTGAAACAGTTGTAAACCCTTGTTATAAACATTAAAGATTGTTATAGATTATAAAACAAAGTTAGTTATAGATACTCATGATCGTTACAGACTGAACTATTTGTTACAAAACTGTTGTTAATCTTCGTTATTCATACTAAAGATTGTTATAGATACCAAAGATCGTTATAGATTATAGAACAACCTTCGTTATACATACTCAAGATTGTTACAGGTTGAAGTATTTGTTACTTTTTTCATAGATTAAACCTGTTGTTAACCTTCGTTATAGACACAAAAGATTGTTATCGACTGAAGTCTGTTACCTTTTGCCAAAGATTCAAAAGGTTATTAACTTCCGTTTTAGATATGTAGAAAAAGGTGTCTTTAATCTAACATGATAAGCTTTTTCAGGGATTTTTTAAGACGAGTGACTTTAAAAAAAAGATTAAAAACACTTTATTGGAGTAGATAGACTAAGCTATCGCCCGGTTCACACTCCACCCACGTCTTTTGAACAGGTAAAGAGGCTCATTCCGTGTTCCCTGTTTAGGATGTGGTTTTTGGCTTAACATGGTTGTTAGTTATTGAAACAATGCTATTTAAACTATTTATATTCGGACTATTGTCCTTATTTTCGTTGATGCTATCAAAACGTTTCGGCTGTTGTGCCTTCCGGCCTTCCTCAGGTGTATATTCATCTGGGTAAGCTGGAGCTAATCGTTGTGATACAAATACAAAAATAAGGACAATAGTCCGACTATAAATAGTGTAAATAATGATAAATCCTCATGTCTGAAATTCAGGCAGAATAATGCTAGTTTGAAGTCATCTTAACTAAAATAATAATTTCATCAAATTTTCGTTCTGTTTTGCTGCAAAAGCACAGTCGTTGAGCGCCTAATAACTAAACTCCCTAAACACTAACGTATGCGCTTCAAGCCTATCTACTAAGTTTCTATCTGTGCATACAATTTCAGTCAGGATGTGCGTTGTGGTAGAGTGGATATCGGCTTGGACGACAAATCGGTGTGACGAGTTCGAATTCCAGTTGAATGCCCTGCATTCACTTACGTGCAAATAAACTTGGGAAAGGTATTAATCCGTCTCTTCCTTCTAGTTATGGGTTAAATAAGACAGATTGGGTTCTATATCCTTGGCTGGCAACCAGTCTACCGCAGAAAGCAATGGCAACCTACTTCGGGATAATCTTCTGCCCAGTCAGTCATTCGAGACAGGATCACGAAGCGTGTATCACGTATGACTGACTGATAGTATTTCAATGTGTTTGTAATAAATTTAGTATTGAAATATGCAAGAGTGAATCCGTCCAGGACATGACGATAAACTTCATCCGGCAGCAAGGCCTCTGATCGGGAGGTATTAAGAGGCGTATAACAACCTCTTAATTGCTGTTATTCCCAAGCCCATCATGGCACGAGGTGGTAGTACTAGTTAGTGTCCCAGTTATAGACAAATTTTGAACCCCTAAACTATGGTCAAAACACTATGAAATCATAAAAAATTAGTCAACATAGCAATACATTTTAGTAAAAGAAATTACTAATGCTCCCAAGAAACTTAAATTTCGGCAATAAATGACCCATAAGAAGTTGATATACCGCTAAACAAGCAAACAAGAGTTAATATTGGTTTATAATATTATTTTTCCATAATACCTATGCATGTAAATCGATACGATCTCATAAATCTGTTACATTTAAAAATAAGACTTTCTTTTGAAATATAAAGTATTTGTTTGTCGAGTTCACCACAATTCATGAAGTGGTTTACTAATAAAATTAATAGTCAATAGCCAATTCTTGTAAACATTGTCTTGAGGTTTATCGCAGTGCTGACATACATTGACTATAACAGTTTCTTGGGACGGGAAAGGTGTATCTTTATTTACAAGTCAGTGGTCTGATTTGCGTGGGATATATGAACAACGCGGCCAAAGAGAGGCGCTAATGAAGCTTAGGGACAAAACGAATTCCATCATTAGAAAAAGATCTAAACTTATTTATAAATGGAACTTTGTCTGTGTGTCTGTGTGTGTCCCCGTTACCTATAGACTCCGAAACGGCTGAACCGATTTTCTTGAAAATTTACACAGTTGTACTATAAGCGTCTGCGAGTGTTCTTAGCTAGATTTTGTGTCGAGGAACCCCCGATAAATATTGAAAATCGATAATCGAAAAAATCGGGTTGTAGAAGGGGTGGTCTGATTTTAATCAAATTTGATACACTCATAGACAAAGACAGAAGAAACGAGATTCTGAAGTTTCAAGGTTGCAGTTCTTACAATAGTGCAGAAACCAATAATATATAAGGCAAGATTTTTGTGTGTGTCTGTTTATCTGCTTGTATGTCTGTATTTTTTTTTTTTCAGCCCTTTTATGTTAGTTTTTCCTTCGGATTTGGCTCTAAGTAGGTATAATTGTAGTTCTTAGTCTCAGCCGTGATATCATTTACTCAGAGGACTTATTTAGCCTTCAAAATTTAGTTTACGACGAAAAAAACTTAAAGAGTCTGAGCTTCAGGACCATGGATTAGTTTTAAATCTTTCATTACACCCGAGCAACGCCGGGCTAGTTTGGAATAAACACTGAACGAATATTTTATTATGCTTAATTGCGTTTATTTATTTATATGATTTTTTACGAAATGTTCACTCAAAACAAGACCAAACAGCCACTCAAGGTAGGTCAATGAGATTGTTGCACGGGCGTAAAAGGAAAAACCTGTGAGTATATTCTCAGAATAAGTTGAATAGATTTAAAGAGGGTCAAGACTGTCATAATCGGAAAATTCTCCCCTCGATATCTGACCCACAAAGTAGCGGGTTTTTTTTTTTTGTGAACAAATCGAGTGGAACTTCTTTCTTACTAATAGAATATGAAGAGTGATTGTAATGAAGGGTCCGTTTCGAAATTCCTAGCACCACACAACAATCTACTCTCGCATCGATCAAAAACCAGGTGTGGACGACAAAGTGAACCTCGCTGCCGTA
This sequence comes from Ascarosepion bandense, assembly GCA_037127315.1. NCBI lineage: Eukaryota > Metazoa > Mollusca > Cephalopoda > Sepiida > Sepiidae > Ascarosepion > Ascarosepion bandense. The sequence goes on from JBBBDQ010000293.1 coordinate 6,005,155, forward strand.
CTTGAAAAGGACCTCCAATCCGTAGTGGCCTGGTGTAGGAAATGGCTGGTAAATTTCAATGCCTCTAGAACGAAGCTGTTATCAACTAACCACCATAGACAATCGCATCTACCTCCCATTAGCATGGGACAGGCTAACCTCCCAGAGAGTAAAATACTACGCCCCCTTGGCCTTACACTTTCGGCGGACCTCAAATGGAATGGCTATATCGAATCCATTGCCAAATCTGCTGCTATGAAAGTCAGTTCTCTGTGCAGGGCCCGGAAGTTTTTCCCACCTGAATCTATTCTGCACATATACAAATCTACCATCCGCCCGTGTATTGAATATTGCTGCCATATCTGGTCAGGTGCCCCTGCTGCTCTCCTTGGGCTTCTTGACAAAATACAAAGGAGGATCTGTAACGTGGTTGATACTGACTTGGCAGAACAGCTGCAACCACTCTCTCACCAGCGTGATGTGGCTTCCCTGTGCCTCTTCTACAAGTACTTTCATGTCTTCTGCTCCGATGAGCTTAGATCACTGGTGCCGCCTAAGTATGAATTTACACGAGATACTAGATTAGCAACTAGGTCCCACCCTTTTACAGTTAAACAAATAAGATGTAACCGTAAATTCTACTCCAACAGCTTCTTTCCTCGCGCTTCCCGCCTGTGGAACTCCCTTCCACAAGTCTGCTTTCCCGACAGCTACAATCTCCAGGTGTTTAAATGTAGGGTCAATAGACACCTCCTATCACACTAACTTCCAATTATTCTCAGAACACTCTCATCTACCCAACCCTCATTCTCGGTATCCTTACCCGCCTAACACCCACCCTCTGACATTTCCTATATTTAATCATCCTTTCTCCACTCTATGTAGCCCCCTTCGTAGTAGTGGCAGTGACATGCCTTGCTCGGGGTGAAACGCTTATAAAAAAAAAACCTGAAGAAGGCCGGAGTGTACACCGGCCGAAGCGTCGTAAAAATGGCAACGAAGATGAGAACAATAGTCCGAATAATATAAATTATGAGAATTTGAAGAGAATTAGGATGATTCAAACGTGTCTACGTAGCATTACCGATCCTAGCTGTAATATTTTCATGGCAATTCTTCTGACGAGCCCTAACTACATGAATTTAAACATGATACTTACGCGCAAATACCCTTGGGTAATGCATTAATCTGTCTATTCTCTCCAGTTATGGGTTAAATAACAGGACAGATTGGGTTCTATAACCTTGGTTGGCAATCAGTCTACCACAGAAAGTAATGGCAACCTAATGCAGGAAAATCTCCTGCCCAGTCAGTCATGTCTCTTTCGAGACATGATCGCCCAAGCGTGTATCAGGTATGACACTTGACTGACTGACTATATTGGCATCTAGATCCTACTCGTTTATCGTTGAAATAGTTAAATGTAACAGCTACTTCTACTCAAACAGTTTCTTTTCTTCCATTTCCCACCTGCTAAATACTCTTCCTTTTACTTGCTTTACTCGTAATTACAATCTTCAAAAATGTAAATGCAACGTCAGTCGCCATCTTAGAGAATCCCGTTCATCTTTTTTATTTTCCTCAAGCCTCCTCAGTTCTTTTCTCTCCCACTTTCACTTCCTGTAACTCCCTGCGTATTAGTGGTATTCCCGCCTTGCCTTGGGTGAAATAATTAAAATAAAAAATTCTGAATTAATGGATGTAAGGAATTTCGCTTTTTTTTTATTTAGGCGATGTGGTGCAGTGAATATCGACTCGGAATGTGGAATCACAGAGCCGAGTTCGAATTTTAGTCAAATTTGTTCCATTCACTTACGTGCAAATACCCGTTGGAAAGGTATTAATCCATCTCTTCTTTCTCCATGGATGAAATAGCAGGACAGATTGGGTTCTATAGCAACTGGTCTACCGCAGAAATTAATGGCAACCTACTGTTTAGTCAGTCATGTCTCTTTCGAGACATGATCGCCCAAGTGCGTATGATGTATGGTAATTAACTGACTAACTGATTTAGACGATGGCACTTAATCGGTAGTACGTCAAATTGTCTGACAGACCATTGCTGGTGTAGTAACGTATAGCATCACAAAATAATGTGGCTTTGAGTTAAATCAATGTTTTTCAAACAAGTTGAGGGGGATTCCTCTGATGGGAGTCAAAGCTTCAAGGGCGGGGCTTTTACTTTTTCTAATTTTTAAAATTAAAAAATTTGGAGCCTATCATGGGTATAAAAAATCTCGTCTATAAGAACAATCTATGTAAATGTATTAATAAGACAAAGATTTAAGATTTTCAATAATGTATGCATAAATGGAATTCTCCTTTTGAATTGGACAATCATGAAAGATGAGGGGTAACACTCTTACATATGGTGAAAAGGGGGCATTGGACAAAACAGGTTGACAACCACTAAATATTTACCAGTAACCTTCCTACTGAGGCCGGGCGGGAAACAAGGTCAGTTTTTAACGTGCAGATTCCGAACTCTTAAGCTCAAGCAAAAAAATTCCCGTAGACCTTGCATCCGGCAAGGTCGGACTTCTGTGTGTGTGTGTGTGTGTGTGTGTGTGTGTGTGTGTGTGTGTGTGTGTGTGTGTGTGTGTGTGCTTGTTTTTTTCCACACAAGGCTATGCCAAAGAACATAGCCTCGCGTGGGTTCTTCTCCGCCAGAAGGTAGAGAGTTCGGGTGGGACTAATGGTAATTATTAATGCTTTGATTGACAAACAATGAGTTAGACTGAGCTAGGCTTCATAGATTAACTTTACTAGAGCCTTGATGATAAACTTGTTTTTGTCGTTATAGTGAAGGGAGATATTCGATTCGCAATGGGTATCTACTTTTCTGTTTCTTTAAAAAAAGCAAAACTAAGTAAAAAAAAAAAAACTACGCTTACTGGAATGCTTTTTGATGGTATTGTAGGGAGACATAATTGTCTTCCCTTAAGAGGAACTATAGTTGTCTTTTCTTTTTGAAAAAACTCTTCTTTATCTGGGTTATTCCCTTCCTTACCTCGGTGGGTATAATCACGAGGAGTACTGCTGACCTAACGGTATGTCATTTCTTGTCTATTCTTGCTAAAACATTCTCGTCCATTTGGACAACATGAACATTCATCTTGTTTTGTAAAGTACTTAAATATTCTGAACGTATTGTACTTGTTTTTGTTATAGTAAAGGCCTCCTTGTTATTGTCATGTAATATGTCCTTCTTTTACTACACGTACTACGGCAGCGTATTATACTAATGTTTATATTAGTATCACGTAACTAGAAATATTGTCGGTTCACAAATAATATTAATAGTATAATTAACAAACTAGTCCTGCAGTTTATTTGGACCCAAACTAACCCTATGCTTAATTAAATCTCTACACACTTGTAAACCACTAATTTTACATCACTGATTTCGAAATATGCCAGGTAAATCGCTTTACCGGATCAACCATGCTATACAGTAGTGATTCAATAATAAAACCGGCCCACTAATTGTGCACCTGTCGTATCTCCACGGCACCGTCGACTGTTAGAAGCTTACATTAAACAATTTTTATATGCAATGCCACTTACCGCTGCTCGGTGAGTTAGTTTGGTGATCGCGTAAAATTCGAATCACGTATTCAAATCGCATTGAAATCACCACATCTATGTATGTGTGTCTCGGGCAAGAGAGTCTGATGAAGTCAACCTGTTTTTTAATTCGAAGTTGCATTTCTAGATTGGCTGCTACCCATAGCTAGAGAACCTACTTCGCACTATTATTCAACTCGCAGCTGATAAAAGTGAACGCAATAGACTAGCTCTGAAATTGAATTCGGCTTTCAGCGCTAATATCCGTTACACGATACACAAGTCCAAAAATCAAGTTTTTTTTTTTCAAACGCTTGCATATCCGGATTTTAAAAAAAGTTACTGAACCATACATTGCCAGAAAATGGGTGTTGTACATGTACTTTGCTTTGTGTTTAATCGGTACGTATCTACGTTTTACAAATTCAATGTTGATTGTTTTCTTCCATTTTAAAACACCTGGAAACATACAACATAATTATTTAGTCAGGCAGTCAAGTGCCATACGTGATACATGCTTTGGGCGATCATGTCTCGAAAGAGACATGACTGACTGAGCAGAAGATTATCCTGCAGTAGATTGCCATTACTTTCTGCGGTAGACTATTTGCCAGCCAAGGCTATAGAACCCAATCTGTCCTATTATTTAACCCATAACTGGAGGGAAGTGACGGATTAATACCTTTCCCAAGTGTATTTTTTGCATAAGTGAATGCAACGAATTCAGCTAGAATTCGAACTCGGCTTCCCGATTTGTCATTCCGAGTCGATATCCACTGCACCACAACACTGGAATTGAGATCTCATGCATATACAGTTGACACGGCTACATGTAAACATAAATTCTATGCTAACAGTTTCTTTTCTCACACTCCTTACTTGTGGAAATCCCTTCTTGCTCCATGCTTTCCAGCCAATTTTAATCAGCAAAAATTTTAATGCAATGTCAATCGCTATCTACTGTCCTCCAGATTACTCTTTCTTCTTCCCGCTCATTATTAATGTTCCTATTCCTAATTCTTCTACACCCTGTAACCCCTTGCGTCTTAGTGGCTTCACTGCCTTTCTTGGGATGATACCGTTTAAAAAATGTCACTTTATGAAAAAAAAAGCACCACTCGATACACGTACTGGTAATATGCAGGTAAACTGTTGTAATCGACGAAAAATATAAAATATAATGAAATCGATTGACTTGAAAGTTTCTTCTAAGATGTTTCGATGATGGCTATTGCTGATATGATCTAGTATTTTGCTGTGATTATAAACACAGTATAATAACAGATTCGGTGATCAAGCGGAACTGTTACTAACGTATCCAAAATGTTTTTCTTTACGATAGCGTTGTCAAGAACCTGAAATGTGCTGTTTATTCATCGTCCTTCGATTTCTAATCTTATCATAATCTCTAATCTTATCATAATTTATGGCCACTGCTAGCGAAATTAGAGATAGAATTGTCATGAGACGATCCTCCAAATATTTTATATATCTAAAGTTTGGTGGCACAACGTGAGAAAAAAATTATTGTGTGATGAGTTTCGAAAGGACATCTTCAGAATATTTTTAACTTGATCAGATACACTCCTGATCAAAAATTTAAGACCACTTAAAAATCTTTAAAAAGAAATTTTTTTATGGATAGATTTTAAACTCCTCCCACTTAAGGTTACCAATACTACAATCTAAAAGGTTTGGGAACAAAAAACTACATTCCAAACATTTCATTTAGAAATTTACATTTTTATAAAATGAGGCGATTTACACATGATCAAAATTATAAGACCAGAGACAAAAATTCTACGAAATTGTACAAAAAGTGTATGAAAAGTGTGTGAAAACATTCAACAACCAAATTTAATAATGAGTTCTACCTCCACTGCTTTTGATGACTTCAAAAGTTCTGTCGGGCATGCGAGAAATAGGTGTTTCCATTAAGGTGTGGAGGATGTTGCTCCAGCTTCTGAAGATGGCTTCATGAAGTTCATTTTTTGTTGAATATTGTTTGCCATTTCGATAAACATCTCTTGTCATCCATCCTCAAACATTTTCAATTGAGTTCAAGTCTGGTGAGCATGCAGGATGTCCCAAGAGATGGACACCATTTTCTTGTAGAAAGGTCAAGGTCCGTCTTGCAGTATGGATTGCAGCATTATTCTGTTGGAATAACCATCCATCCCCACACAAACGATGGCCCTCCATTATCAAATATGCTTTTTGTAGCATGCTAACATAACCAGCCACTGTCTGACGACCCTGCACCACCTGGATCTCCATCGTCCCTCTGTAAGAAAAGGCACCCCATACCATTAGGGACCCTCCATCACTATGACGTGTGGAGAAAATTTCGGGAGGCATGTTTTTGCTATGCCAATATCGTTGGAAGCCATCAGGACCATCGAGATTGAATTTTTTCTCATCAGAAAACAGGACTTTCTTCCACTTCTCAACGTCCCATGTTTGGTATTCACGACCAAACTTTAAGAGGTCCACCTTGTGACGTGGAAGCAGCCGAGGAATTTGTTTACGCTTTTTATTTACCATGCCTTTTTGTCGTAAGTGTCGACTGCTGGTTACGGAACTGCAATCAGCATCTGTGTCTGCCTTAATTTGACTAGAAGAAAGTCCCTCGTCTTTCATAATAACCCGTCTTATTATCTTACTCAATGCAGGAGAAATTTTTTGCTTTTCCATAATTCTCACTGTTCTTTAGAAAGTTGCAAATCACAGTTTTACTGCGATTTACCTTAGCTGTGATCGCCCGCTGTGACAAACTTTGTTTATGGAATTCTAGAATTCGAGAACGCGCAACTTCGGTAAGTTTGCTTGCTTTAGGCATGGTAACACCTTTACACAGTGATTGCTAATCTCTAACTGAACTAAAAACATTGAAATTACCATAGATCGAACAATTTATACCCCTGGTCTTATAATTTTGATCATCTGTAAATCGTCTCATTTTATAAAATTAAATATTGTAAATTTCTAAATAAAATGTTTAGAATGTAGCTTTTTGTTTCCATAACCTTTTAGATTGTAGTATTGGTAACCTTAAGTGGGAGAAGTTTAAAATCTATCCGTAAAAAAAAAATTCTTTTTAAAGGTTTTTAGGTGGTCTTAAATTTTTGACCGGGAGTATATATGTAAAGAGAGGGAATGATATACAAACAAACGTCGAATAAACATTACACATCGAGAGAATCGTTGAAATTTCAAGGAAGGTTTAACTTGCAATTTTAAATTTCCCGCCTTCAGTGTGCTTAGATGCAAAACATAACTGACCTAATTCAACTTTCTACTGCAGCCTTCTTTATTGATATTGATGTTTTTTAATATTCCTCATAATATTATGTTGTCCCAAAAGTTCGTAAACACTTGCAAAAAATTTAAATTTTACTCGCCAAGTAATCTAAGGTTACCAGAAAGCACTTGCAGAAAATTGAAATTTTACTCGCAAAAACAACAAAAATTATTGCTCAAAATAAAGACCATCATTTTCCAAGACTTTCTGTCATCGATCTGCAAGCTTTTGGATCTGGTTAAAGTGCCATTCAGCCGGCTTCGAATCAAAGAATTCTTGACACACCTCCTCGACTTCATCAAACGAGTCGAATCGGCGGCCCTTCAGAAAGTGTTGCGTTGAGTGGAAAAGGCCGTAATCTGATGGAGCACAGTCAGGACCGTAGGCTGGATGTGGCAGAATCTCAACGCCGTCCAGCTCTTTGGTCTGCCTGGCGGCGTGTGGCTTGGCATTGTCCTGCTGCATCAAAGCGCGCTTTCGGTTGATCAGAGCCAGGTACTTTTGCTTCAACTTTTCGTAGATCCGCTCAAGTTGCTGACAGTAAAGTTCGACACTGATGGCACGACCATTCGGAACCAACTCAAAATGTAAAATTCCTTCAAACCCCACCAAACGCACAACATGACTTTCTTGCCGAATTGATCTTGTTTTGGAACCGACGATGTCTCTTGTCCTTTCTAAACCCATCGCTTGTCTCGATCGTGATGGACCAGATAGACCCATTTCGCAAGTGTTTCAGAACTTTTGTGACAACCTAAGCAGACGATATACTGTATCAATATGAATGTAAATTTATCATGGATGGCTTAAACATTCATGCATTTTCTATATATTTCAGCTTTAATAAAATATTTGCTCTTATAATTAAATCTGCACTTTTAAGTCAAAACTGTGGTCCGACTTAATGAGATAAGTGACTAATACATTAATTGTAAAGAAAATATACCCCAGGACTGAAATCAAACCTGTCTTTCTACATTTTCTTTAGTAAGATTTTCAATCACTGGACCGGCAGACATTACTGTTTAAATGCAACAGTCAAAACATGTGTATCCACTAAATATAACGTTTTTAGTAATAACTAATAATTCTGATTGCGAAAAGAAAAATCCATAAATAGCTTTAAAATTTCTTTGGGCTTCCGTGGCAGACTGTTAGAGCACACTTTATTCAAAAGTTACTTTGTTTACTTTAATAATAATGTATATATATATAACAAGAACGTATAATAATAATAATAATAATAATAATAATAATAATAATAATAATAATAATATATATATATATATATATATATATATATATATATATATATATATATATTATAGGAAGCGACCGGAGTCTAAGCCGTTCTGATGAGCTGTAATACAGCGAAACAGATCTGTCTGCGGATGACTATAGTATTTACGCTCTCACACCCTGATTGAGTACTCTGGGAGAATGGTAGACTTTGTAAACAGTAGCTACTCCGGCATTTACGCACCGCTCATTCGATTATGAATTGGAGCACGTTAGCTATTGGGTGTGTTTATACGCGCTAAAAAGCTTGCTTTCTTCTACTGGACGTTCGTGGCCTAGGGGTAGAATCGCCGACTGACACCACCTCGGTCGAGTTACAGTCCTGGGTTAGGAAGCGACCGGTGTCTAAACCGTACTGATGAGCTGTAATACCGCGAAACAGATCTGTCTGCGGATGACTAGTATATATATATATATATATATATATATATATACATTAATACTAATTTTACTTTTAAAATTCTTTGAGCTTCCGTGGCCGATGGTTAGAGCCCACTTTATGGAAAAAAATACTTTGTTTACGTTTCGGGTACTAAAATAAAATTAGAAGAGGTAAACTTGGAAATTTCCCAGTGAGATATTTGAATTTCGTTAAGTGGGTAGTTGCACTTTGCTTTACTGTGGAGGCTTTCTGAGGCTTAATGATAAAGCACTGATTTTAAAATCAATTAATTGCATTAACTAATCTTAGTCTGATATAAATTCCAAACAACTGGTTACCTAGTCATACTCGAACTCACTGCAGTTATAGCGACATACTCGGATAGATTGCTTGCCAACCACCTACAGCAAATATTCTGTGTAATTTCTTCCTCAATGTGCCGTGTCCCTTCAGGATGTAGGCGATCATGGCTCTCAACAATTTTATCTTTGGTAGCTCTTAGAAAATATTTTCTTCTCGCTATCTCTCCTAAACTCTGTTCTGCCAACCCTTTACACGAATTGGTTATGTGTTGTTTTCCTCTGCTTTTCTAGCTTTCAATATGTCCTGTCAGTGCCAAATGTTCAAAAAGTTTCTTTCCTCAATCTTATATTTGTTTGATGTTTGCGATGAAATCACTATAGTATTGCAATCAGTAAAGCTGCAAGTCACGAGACAATAAATAATTTTGTGTAACTAGTTTACGAACCATCACTCTAAGATAGGTAGTCGCGTTAAAAAGTAATAGCACCATGACGTGGTGACAAATGTGTCTATCGAGATCAGTTACAACGGAGTAATGAGTGCGTTTTGATGCAATAGTTATCGGCTCGGAATGATATATCGGGGAGTCGAGTTCGAATTCCAGCTGAATTCGTTGGAATCACGCGCAAATAACCTTAAGAAAGGTTTGAATCCATCTCTTCTCCCCCCAGCTATGAGTTGAATAGCTGAAAAGAATAGATGGAAAGATTGGATACTGTAGCCTTGTTTAACAATCATTTTTCCGCAGAAAGAAATGGCAACCTACTGCGGGAAAAATCTCCTGTCGAGTTAGTCATGGATCGAAAGAGACATGTATCACGTATGGCACTTAACTGACCGATTGATTCATTATGTATGCATTGTCTTTGATTGTTTTTTTTTGTTTTGTTTTTTTTCTAACGTTGCCGTTTTTATGCGTCAGTGGGTGTTATGCCAAATTTTCTAAAAATACATTTTTGTCGCATTTTTTGGCTTTCTACCGCAGAAAGAAATGGCAACCTACTGCGGGAATATCTTCTGAACGCTCTCTCCCAGCACACATTGAGCCAGCATGGAAGAGTAACCATATCAAATTAACATGAGAATGAATATCTCATATTGATGAGCAGTCTGCAACATTACGGTGTAAACGAATGAGTTTGCCCCATAAAGGATGGGCCATACTTGCGGTCTTGTGCCACACCTAAGTTACACTTCGTAAATAGTTACTTCTATCAGAATTATTTCATCCTTTTCTTGTCGGTTGTCTTATTTTTTGTAATGCCATGTCCCTTCAGAACATAGGCGATCATGACTCTCTCCGGATTAGATTATTTTATGCAAACTACAAAAGAAAGTGGAAATGTAATAGAGTGGCTTTTTGTTGGCGTCTAAACAGTTTCGAATTCAGAGTTTTCTTTCTCTTATACTGATTTCTACCCAAGACCGGTGAACCCAACCGACTCTGCTATTTAACCCATAGCTAAGAGGAGGAGAAATAGATTAAATCTTTTTCAAGAGTATTTGTGTGAAAGTGGACGCAAGAGGCTAGACAGAAATTTGAACTCAGCTCTCCGATTTCATTTCCCGACCTCATATTCTTTACATTATCCGAACATCCCTATTTATGTAAATTAATGGAGTTTAAATTTATGTATTATAAAAAGAAGTCGTGACTATTAAGGTCATATTGTTACTCGTCTTGGACATTTCGACATGGTACAAGCTTGTATCGATTGACCAATCAGTACAGTGTCGTAAGTTTGATTCTCACTGAGTGTTCAATATTTGTGGCCTTGTACCATACCTGAGCTGTGCTAAAGAAATTACTATCTTACGTCTTGGACGTGGTGCCATTGTTATCATACATACATAATAATATTAATTCTTTAGTTTTTGGTCATAATTAAGTTAGACCAGTACACAGTTGTATTAAAGTGTTTAATATAATTATATTGTAGAACTTTGAATATTTTTCATTTGTAAAATGAGTTATTACGCAACCCAAGTTTCTACTTTTCGGTGTCTTCAGGCGATTTACAATAACTGATTTTACCGTGTTTTTAAAAACGCTCATGTAACAGGGACCTTTTATGAACGCGCCATTTTCAAATATTAGGAGAAGTTACTTAAAGGTCTTAGAACATTTTCATCCATGATTGTATAATCCTAACCATACCAACAAATTAAGATCATACATTAATAGATGAAAATGTTCTAAGACTTTTAAGTAACTTCTCCTAATTTTGAAAATTGCGCGTTCATAAAAGATCCCTGTTACGTGAGCACGTAGAAACCTGGGTTGCGTAATAACTCGTTTACAAGTGAAATATATATATATAAACGACTGGAAGAGCAGGAGACATCATTTTATTATACGCCTAAACACAGAAAACTTACACTCTGATGTAATTTTTAAAATATTTTTGTAAACGTACTAATATAAAGACTAAATTTGTTCTGTTTTAATCAAGGATAACTTTATTTTCCTCGCGTAATCAGTCCTCCAAAATGGCAGTGAATGCTGGTCAATCTCCTCAAAGAAGAAACAACAGAAATGTGTTTCTACACAAAATGCTGAAGATACCATGGACCGAACATGTAACCAACGACGAAGCTTTAGAGAAAATAGAAACAAAAATATAACTTATACTTAATATCAGCAAGAGTTTTACTGAACACATATACGTCTTTTTTTAATCTCGTGCAAACTGGGCCGATGTATACCTTTTTTGACTCTCGTGCAAACCGGACTTATGTCTGCTTTTTCTGACTCGTACTTTTTGTCCTGCTACTTAATATCAGTTGCTGTATTTTTTATAAAATACAGCAACTGATATTAAATAGCCTGCAAAATAATAATAATAAACCAAACCAAACCAAACAACCCAGACCAAGAAAATTATCAAAGTTGATATTGCTTAATTTCGACTCCAAATCAAAAAATTTACATTATTCGGACTATTGTCCTCATTTGTACGACGTTTCGGCCGTTGTACGCTCCGGCTTTTTTCAGGTGCTAGGAATTTCGAACCGAACCCTTTATTACAATCACTAAGGTATATGAACTTCAAGTATTGCCTCTTCTGGTAGTCATGAGTTATCTCCCTCTAACCATGTAAGTTACTGTAGCCTGGTAATGAACTCACAACACTTTGGGTCAAGTCACAGAAACTAACCAACGTCTATATCCACTGAGGCATGTGCCCTTAAGAACGAGAACAACTGAAATTTTGGGACTTATAAACCTAATTTACTCTTTTTTTTTTTTTTTACCAGAGTTCATACTGCAATTCTTTATGTTAATTGTTTTCTCTAGTATCTTTTATGTTAATGAATTTCTCTAGTATTTTTTACCATATTGCAATTTTGACACTAATGATTTTCTCTGGCACTCCGTATTACTGGTTCCCATATTGTGTTCATCTCTATGCTTATAATAAAGAGTTCGGTTCGAAATTCCTAGCACCTGAAGAAGGCCATAGCATACAACGGCCGAAACGTAATACGAATGGCAACAAAGACGAGGATAATAGAACGAATAACGTAAATACTGTAAATACTACCTTATCTCAGAAATATAGACAAATACAAAAAATAGGTGTTTCCAATATTTTACTACTCTAGGCTTAGTGAATCTGAGCATGCACAATCTTACCTATAAATTAATGTTGTATTCGCAAATGTATCAGTAATAAATCATGAGCCTATATTTGGGCCAATGGAAACGGAAAATAATCGCTTATAATTAAAAGCTATGCATAACCAACTGATTAACAAAGAAATCCCTTCACAAACACCAAAGACGGTAGTAACTATTTTTCCATGTGACATCAACGCTTGCACATAGTTTAAACAATAAAATGCTGATAGATTCACAAACATAGAAGCAGTTAGGTTTATTTCTACGCAATTTATCTAAAGTAAATATATTCAAGCACATAAAAGAAATGTATTATTCATAAATTATATATGTTATATGTCAGACGAAAATATTATCACCTTTTATGTGAATATATGGTCTGTGTGTCTAGCCAATTTTGAATCGAAACTGACTTGACTGTCTCATGAAGATAATTAATTATTACAGCAGATAGAAAGAAAATGAAACAAAAGGTATGGGCAATTCCCAGATAATTAAGTAAATAAATCTGCGGAGAGTCATAAACGTGTTCGTCTAGAAGGGACATGGCATCTTTTTAAAAAATAACTGTCCAACCTATTTAGCTTACACATCTAAACTTATTTATAAATGGAACTTTGTCTGTGTGTGTGTGTTTGTGTGTATTTGTGTGTGTATGTGTGTGTGTGTTTGTGTGTGTGTGTGTGTGTGTGTGTGTGTGTGTGTCCGTTACCTATAGACTCTGAAACGGCTGAACTAATTTTCTTGAACATTTACACAGTTGTACTATAAGCGTCTGCGAGTGTTCTTAGCTAGCTTTTGTGTCGACGTACCCCAGATAAATATCGAAAATCGATAATCGAAAAAATCGGGTTATAAAAGGAGTGGTCCGATTTTAATGAAATTTGATACACTCATAGACAAAGACATAAGAAACGATATTCAGAAGTTTCAAGATTGCAGTTCTTACAATAGTGCAGAAAGTCGATAATATATATATATATATATATATATATATATATAAGGCGAGATGTTTGTGTATGTGTCTGTTTATCTACCTGTATGTCTGTATTTTTCAGCCCTTTTATTTTAGCTTTTGCTTCTGGCTCTAAGTAGGTATAATTGTAGTTCTTTACTCAGAGGACTTATTTAGCCTTCAAAATTCAGTTTACGACGAAAAAAAACTTATTTGATATCGATACCAGGAAATCAAAATTTGACTTACATTCATTCATTTTTCATTCAGTCTACGGTTTCGCTTTAACTGGAAACAACTATTGCTTTTTAGACTTTCGTGCCAACGTCCAAGGAGTCTGAACTCCAGGACCATGGATTAGTTTTAAAGCTTTCATTAAACCCGAGCAACGCCGGGCTATACTTCTAGTTTAACAAATAAGATTGAGTCAACAGAAATGTGGTTCTACTTAAGAATACTGAGAATATCATGAACTGAACATGTTAGCAACGTCGAAGTTTTAAGGATAATGGAAACATGCAGTTAGAATCCTAAAGAGACAGTAGACATTTCTAGGGCACATAATGAGAAAAGAGGACTTAGATAATTTGATACTCACGGGACATGTGGAAGGCAGGAGAAAAAGAGGAGGTCAACGAATAACCTACCTAATGAGTTTGTGTAAACGGTTAGCAATTGAGGAATAGCAGAAATAGCAAAATTACATTGTTAGGACTTACAACTTAAAAGTGATAAAGAGTCATGATCGTTCACGTCCTAAAGAGATATGGCACATAGAAAAATAATTTTGTATACTTTTTCGCTACACCATGATTCGGTACTGTTTTTGTCGAAAAGTAAAATTTCACCACGGCTAGAAAATCAAATACGGATCCTGGTTTAGATATACTGGGTTAGGTAGGTGATACTTAGGACATTTTTCCAACAATACTTGACATCTGTCACGACAAATTAACAGACCACATCGTCAGCCAGCTTGAATTCAGTCTACCTCCGCGTTTATATTTCTCTTACGTTTTAAACGTATCTTTGCCATCACGCTAACTACACTTGACTCTACGTCGCCACACACGAATCTATCTTTCCTCTATCGAGATTGACCAAAACCCCTATCCTCCGGCCCAATGATACTCGATCCCGAAATATTTTATTCATTTACTTATTTATTCTCCCTACTATTTCTTTAAAATTTTGTAGATAAAACATCAATATTTTACATATATATATATATATATATAATTACGGAAATCAACGTATTTTAACGAAACTTGGTTATAAGCAACCGACAATTTGAAATTAGTTGTTTGGACATTATTTTTATCGATACTCGTATTTAAGTAGATATTCTGTATTTTAATGAAACAGTATTATATATTTATATCTACCGGCCTGATTATTTACGATACATTTTTATTACGAAAATGTGTGCCATTCGGCAGGATTCGAACCTGCGACCCCTATCTATATAGGGGAAGCTACCATTTGATCTGGTAACGTTTTAGACCTCTCGACCACGAATAGTCTCCAGTCTAAACGAGGATTGTGTTATATAGGCTTGATAAAACTTCGTTTAGACTGGAGACTATTCGTGGTCGAGAGGTCTAAGACGTTAACAGATCAACTGGTAGCTTCCCCTATATAGATAGGGGTCGCAGGTTCGAATCCTGCCGAATGGCACACATTTTCGTAATAAAAATGTATCGTAAATAATCAGGCCGGTAGATATAAATATATAATACTGTTTCATTAAAATACAGAATATCTACTTAAATACGAGTATCGATAAAAATAATGTTCAAACAGTTCATTTTTTTTAATATATATATGTGTATATATATATATATATATATATATAAATAAATAAATAAATAAATAAATAAATAAATAAATATATATATATATATATATATATATATATATATATATATATAAATAAATATATAAATATATATAAAATAATGATGTTTTATCTAAAACATCATTATTAAAACCGGAGAGGGGTTAATTTGAAGCTTTCACATCATGGTTTTACCGACGACACAAAAATAGACATTTTGTGTCTATTATATTTAATTATCTTTATGTCTAATGTACAGATATTCTTTCCAAAATGTCGCTATTATGTGTCGATGAATTGGTTGAAATTCATATTGTATTGACCCAACAAAGGCATTTGCTGAAGAGCATTAGTCCATTTGAAAAAAGATCATAAAATTTAAGAGACATAAAAAGTCCATTATTTTCAACAATACACACACACACACACACACATACATACATACTTATATATATATATATATATATATATATATATATAGTATAGTATAGTAATATGACACTAAACATAAATATGTCATTTAGTTTCATTCTAAAATATAAAACTTATGTCATAAATATTCTAATATATATGCGCAATATTTTTCACGGGTAATAATTATTCGAAAAATCAATCAGACTGATGTCATGTGTTTCTTGACCTTAAACAAATCTTGAAGGACAATTAGAGTATCAACCGGTTTTAGTGATAATATCTCTAAATATTCGTACGTCAAATGCCAAATCGAGAATTTCGAATGCTTATACGCATAACAATACCAAAAAATATGACATTGTTCATCGTTAATCATTTCACGCCTCGCTTCCCGTTGTAAAGTTACTGAATTGTTCCTAATTGGTTCTCAAGTCACGTTCTATGAAAAGATTTCTTATGTATTCAATGTCCCACTACAATTATTCGTGCTCAACGTAAACTGTTTTCTTTTATTGTTTAATTCATTTTTTTAATTTCTTACATGTATTTTATAGCTACATTTCAACGTGATGTTCATACAGAAGCATAAAGTAAACATATTTCTAGTAGTTATATATTTTAAGGTTTTTTAGATAAAACATCATTATATATATATATATATATATATATATATATATATATATATGAAACGAAATCCCTGATATATATGTGTTCGATATCATCCATGGAGAATCCTAAAGATGAAAAAATATAGATCGGAAACATCATGAATGTATTTAAAAAGCGATTTTACAATCACCTCCCATCCTTCAATAACAAAGAAAAACAAAACATGACGTCTCTTTCCAAATACTTTTGGAAATTAAAAGACGAAAATAACACACCTAAAGTTAAATGGAAAATCCTCAAACAAGCAAGAACAGCTAAATCGATAAAGGAACCATGTTTCCTTTGTCTTCAAGAAAAATTGAAATCATTAAATATATGAACAGCAATAAGCTTTTAAACCAGAGGCATGAAACCACAGTAAACTGCAAGCACATTAAAGAACTAACCTTACAATCATGCTAAAAATACCTACGAAAGCCAGAGCTAGGACCCCTTAGAAATGATACAACTTCATAGTACTAACAACACTCTTACACACACCACAAACCATGATCTAAAAAATTTTTTTTAAAAATTAAAAAAAAATTTATAGAAAAAATCGATTTCCTAAATTCAAACTTGAGGTTAAATATACAAAACTAGATTAATTATAAAAACTGTGCTTAAATACACACATTAAACTTTACCTATTACCTTAAAAACAAACATACCTATTACCTATTTACCTATTAACTTAAATACAACATTAAATCTTACCTCCTACATTAAATTCTACCTATTACGCACCCATTACCTACTTAGCTATTACCTTAAATACTAACATTAAATTTTACCTCTTACATTAAATCTTACCTATTATACACCACAAACTGGGATCTAATTTAAAATTTAATAGGCAAAATCGATTTCCTAAATCCAAATTAATGTTAAATATACAAAATTAGATTAATTATAAAAACTGTGCTTAAATACAAAAATATTCTATAGTTGTACAAATAAGCGGTAAGTCCAATCCCACCCCCACCCCTTACACCTCCCTACTCTGCTCCTCTAAGAAACCCAAAGGATAAAGTCTAGTCGTAAGATCATAAAACTTACAATCTTATCTGCTAATGTTAAATCTGTCTACAGGATTCCAAGACACTCATTAATCAGCTGTGTTCACTACCCACACCACTTTCTTCAAAATTCAAACGGACAATTTACAAGACTTGTTCCCTTATCACCAATATCCCACACACAACGCACCAAATATAAGAAAAGAGGCTTTCCATTCCTGTCCACACCACCTGATGAGACATTGTAG
Source organism: Ascarosepion bandense (assembly GCA_037127315.1). Taxonomy (NCBI): domain Eukaryota; kingdom Metazoa; phylum Mollusca; class Cephalopoda; order Sepiida; family Sepiidae; genus Ascarosepion; species Ascarosepion bandense. The sequence continues at coordinate 6,022,729 of JBBBDQ010000293.1, forward strand.
TTTCAATGTCGAAACAAATGTACGATTTATATTGGATATATAAAAAAAATTTGTACATGTTCTAAAATATAAATTAGAATACATACATATATATATATATATATATATATATATATATATATATATATATACCATTATAACAACTATTACAGTACATATATATATATATATATATATATATATATATATATATATGAAATAATGATGTTTTATCTAAGAAAAATTTAAAGAATAGTAGTCGCACAAATATATATATATATATATATATGTGTGTGTGTGTGTGTGTGTGTGTGTGTGTGTGTGTGTGTGACTACTATTTCTTTCATTTTCATTTTATCGTTCATCTTAATTTCGGATGCATTTTATCGCAACTCCCGGATTGTCATTCTCGGGCTGTTAATTAGCAATACGTATCGTAAATGTTCATTGTTAAATAATATAATTACTAATACTACTTCTTTTATTTGCCTTGTCTCTTCAGGGCGTGTGTGATCATGGCTCTCTACAACTTCTAATCTTCCTAACTGTAAGTAAGGTTTGCTTCCTTATTATATTTCCTATTGGAGCAGACTGGATCCAAGTCTGGTAGAGTGACAACTCTTAATGCAAAACCGATTCGGCTATTAATTCGATCCCTTAAAAAGGCTCTATACTCCAATGGCGTATGTGCAGGATATGAGACTGGGTATCTAGGTGTGTATAAGAGAGAGAAAGAGATAAAGAAAGAGAGAGATAGTATACCGCTAAACACTGTTCTATTTCTCGCTATTTACGCAAGCTCGTAAGGTAAGTTAATTACCATTCTCTCTGCATTAAATGCAGCTTGTAAGTATTGTTATTAGCTTGTAAGTATTAAATTCTCTAATTCCTCTTTCCTCATTTTAGTGCATGTAAATAATGGCAACCTATCCTGTGATTGGAGAAGCTAAGAAATGGTGTTAGAGTTCAATATAAATAACCGCAAATCCAAAGTCCCTGTAGCCTAATCGGTAAGACCGCTGCTGCATTAAAACATAATTATTGAGTAAAAAAGAAAAAAACTTCAAGAAGCTTATTGTCTTATTTCTTAACTGTGTCAGACTTACTAATGAGGGTAGAAAAACAGGCTGTATGATAGTTGCATTATTGAAATGAAGAAATATTAGAAAAATAATTAGTAAATATTTTATTTTTTCCAATTTTTAATGAAAGTGTGAAACAAAGTAATGGTATATTTTAACTTAATAATATGATATGATCTGCATTCTTTTCAGTGTGAATGTTTACTTAGTGAATACAAACATTCATAATCGTTTGAAAATGCGTATATATTATTAGAGACATTGGAAAGATATATATATTTAATTATTACGTTAGAGTATGTGCAAACTACAAACTACTTCCTAGTAGTTTGCATATGTTCTAACGTAATAATTGATAATAAATATTCATTGCTTCATTTTTATAGTGGGCAATTTTTAATTAATGTTTTGAACGTTGCAATTATTCTCTTCGCTTCGTTCTTAATCATTTGGGTATATATATATATATATATATATATATATATATGTGTGTGTGTGTGTGTGTGTGTGTGTGTGTGTATGTATATATATATATATATATATATATATATATATATATATATATATATATATATATTTAAGTACAATTTTCCTCTTGTTTTCTTTTTATTTAACCATATGTATATATATATATGTGGTTAAATAAAAAGAAAACAAGAGGAAAACTGTATTTAAATCGCCTACACGTTTCGTTCTTTGAGGGACTATATCAATGCAAAAGGACGAAATGAGCTTTATTCTAAATTACGTATCTATAAACAAGCAGTGTTGGCAACTATAAAAATGCTTACAAATCATTTAAAAAGATTAACAGAATATTTTAGTTTCAGAATTTCTTCATGTGTAGTGCAAAGTCACGAGATGTTAAAATGAAGGTGATTCAACCGTTTTCTTTGGACTTTTTATTATGTATGTTAGTCTGTTTTAGTATAATTTCCATAAGGAAAGGTGAGATTGGGAAAAATCTGGGGCGCAAATTGATGTTTTGGTAGTATTGGATAGCGGCGCTCTCGAGAACTTGTCTTCTGAACAAATTAGTCTGGCATTTTTAAAATCGAAATTGTGGTTGAATTTATTTCTGAGAATCACTAATGCATTTGTTAGATTATTATTAGTGATGTCTCTTTTGTGTTCGCATGTACGTTGTTTTAGATTTCTACTTGTTTCTCCGATGTACATGGAAGAACAATCCCGGCAATTTATTCCGTATACACCTGCTTGTTCATCATTATGATTTCGGTTATTTTTAGATCTGATAGTTTTCGAGGTAGTTGTTACTATGTTTGCGTTTTTTATATGAGATACATTGTTTTGGATATTAGATGCAATGGAGTTGGTTGGTAGTATGATGTATTTGTTATTGTTTAGATTATTATTGTTAACAGTGCTTCTTTTGTTGTGGTTGTATATATTATGTGCCTTTCTTTTTGCATTGTGAATAAAGTGATACGGGTAATGTAAGTTTTTGAATGTGTTTTCTGTGTATTTTTTCTTCTTTTGTTAAATACTGGGTTGTTGACAAGATCTGCTAAGTTAGTAGTTTCTGGATAGATTAGAAGAGAGTCGTCTATATATCTAAAGTAGGAGGAATTTGGTGATAAAATGTTTCTGTAACAATCTCTTTCCAGAAATTCTAAAAATAAACAAGCGAGAATACCGCTAAGAGGCGATCCCATTCGTAAACCAAATTTTTGTCTAAACATTGCTGAGTAATTAGCATAGTTTTATGATTTTGTGTGTAGGTAGAGGTAATTTTGTTTTTGTTTTTGTTAAGTGTGTTTTTAATTGATTTAAGCATTTATCTATAGGAACATTTGTGTATAAGGATTTTCTGTCTAGACTTGCTATGTGTTTGTTTTTTATGTCTGTTTTTTAGTTTGTTCAAAATTAAATAGTTTTCCTCGTCTTCTTTTTATTTAACCATCCTGTCCTTAATCTCAGATCATAACTGAGTATATTTTTACACACACACACACACACACACACATATATATATATATATATATATATATTAAGCACGTGTTAAACGATAGAGACAACTTAGTCTTGTATATTTTATTTGTACTTTCTCATATTTTCTAATGAGGCTTTTTATTTCCGAATTATATTTATGTAAAAACTGTCCAATATATATAATATAATTCGGAAATTATCGTTTAACACAACGTGTTTAAAAACGAAGATGATGCCAAAATATACATACTATATATATATATATATATATATATGATTTTTTCAATTATTGGTCAGAATTAAATTAGACCCGTATTCAGTTGTATTAAAATGTGCTGAATACATATATAATGTAGAGCTTTTAAATACTTTTATTTAGAAGTCAGTCGATTACGCAACCTTGATTTTGACTTATATATATTGACTTGCAATATTTTCAGGCGTTTTATTTGAACTGATATGATATAGATGATATAAAACGCCTGAAGATACCGAGAGGTTGAAACCAAGTTTGCGTAATTGACTGACTTCTAAATTAATATATATATATATATATATATATATATATATATATATATATAAATTATTAGTACACAATGACAACACTTAATTTTGATAATGTATTGGAAAAATTTAAATGCAACGTCAATCGTTATTTCATACCTGTTTAATCATGTTCCTTGATTGTCTTTTTGTAATACTGGTTCCTCAATCAATTTCAGTCTCTGTACTGTCTTACACCTTAGTGGCTTCATCGCCTTACTTGGGGCGAAATCTTGTCTTTCTTTTTTAATGTACTAACGTTGTGACGACAAAATGAATAATAACTAAACTTCATCGTTCATATGTAATATTTTTATTCAATTCACGACTCTCGGATAGAGCTGGTGAGCAGCCCCGGAGCCATCGTCCAAACTTATAATCTCGCCTGATAGTCTCTGCCCATCTCTTGACTGGTGTGCGTGCTTATATATCTTTGCGTCTCTTTCTCAAGCGTGCATCCTAAATGCAGCTCTAGCCGTCGCAATCATCACTGACATCAACTGAATCGTTGATCTAGCAGGTCATCTCAGACCAACGCTGCATTTTGTTTCTTTGAAGTACACTAAATGCAATGCATATTCTGCATGATCTAAGATGAACCACACATTATAGATCTGATTCGAACTAATAAATGGCCATCTATGACGTTAAAAAGTAACTATTTTTTTTTACTAAATCCATTTATTTAGATTAATTTTGCTTGCATAACTGTAATATCTATGCAAAGATTATGAAGTCCATCCAGTTCTTGTACGATCATTGAAATTAAACCAAGATGGACGACACCCTGGGAATACCAGGTAGTGTAATCTTGGATGTGCGGGTGGAGCAATAGATAGCTGGCAATTGAAAATCGGAGAGTCGCGTTCCAATTCCAGTCGGTTTCTTTATATTCACTTATGTGCAAATACCTCTTGGAAAAGTATGAATCCATCTATTTTTCGCCCAGCTATGGATCAAATAGTAGAAATATCATTATTATCTCTAAAAAATACAGAAATACCAAAACATTTTCTGCCTTTAAATAACTTGCAAACGGTTGACAAGCCGTAAAAATAAAAACAAATCAACCAATCAATCAATATGAAGTTCATTTTGTAGAGTAGTCTTTTATGTTTTTTATTTGCACCAAAACGTATTTGCTACTTCTCTTGATCTCGATTGATAGCCTTCTAAGTGCAAGTCCGATAACTCTCCCAAAAAGGATAGACCTAGATGGCGCCCTGTTCCCTACCGAGCTTTTATCCTTTCTATTTTCTCTTTTTTTTTTTTAAGTTATATATGTAATTTGTTTTCTTTACCTTGCTTATCAGTTTATCTAGCTTAGCCTTTCCTGATCTCTACTTCGTAAATGAAACTTTAAACATCTACCTGAACGTGTCCATAAAATTGTAATCAAACTTTGCATGTGGTAGATTTGTCTCTGAAAACTAAACAGTCATCTCAGTTCTTAGTTGTGGATTATAAAAACTTTTGGTTATATTACTTACTCTTATTTGCGCCGTGTCTCTTCAGGACATAGGCGATCATGGACTTCCACTTACCCCTATCCCTTGTCGTTCTCAATACTTGTCCACTTGGAATCCATCCCTGATCCCACACCGATATCCACGTCACCAAGCCAATCAAGTATGTCTAGTGCTGCCTTCCCCTGTCTCTCTTTTCCTTTATCTATCCGATGAGTATCAAATTCTCCAAACACTCCTTTCCTCATTGCGTATCTCGGAAACCTCAGCTGTCTCTTCCTGATGCTAAGTATAAGTTTTTAGGTGATTTTCTAAGCTTAGATGTGGCACAAGGCCGAAAGTGAGGATCGAACTCACTACTCAGTTATAATGATGCTAGCGAGACAAGCTTGCTAACCATTACACCACCTCGAGGTGTCCAGGTACATAATATCTGTATAATCTCAATAAACGGGGATTAGATTTTGTTTCAGCGTGCAATAAAAAGTGGAGCCATAATAAAATGGGTTGGAAAATCATTTAAATGATTTAAAATTAATTATTATTTTAATAAATTCGGGGGATGGTGAAAAATCTCCGTCAAAGCAAGTAGGCATAACCCGAGTCAATTAGGTAACGAAGAGTAGAAGCATACAAACGGATGAATATACTTTTATGTACTTTCTCTGTTCAGGACTTAGGTGATCACAGCTCTCCACATCTTTCTATCTTTAGTATCTCTTAGAAATGTTTGTCTTTTCGTTATCCATCCCAATTTATGCTCTGCAACCCATTTACGCAAGTACCCCAGGTAGGTTACTCGCTATTTCTCTCTGTCCATGCGTCTTTCCTCATAATGTACCCGAAAGATTTCAGCTGTCTATTTTCGATTCTAAGTTTGCTTTTTGATTCCATTTCCCTTAAAACGTCCACATTCTTTACATGTTTCGTCCATGTATTTCTCGGCATCCTTATGTCGAACAACCTGTTTCTCACTTCAAATGTCTTCTTTATCTGTTAGAAAAATATGCAGCATTCACTGCCGTCTTAGAAGGAATTGTAATACATTGCAGTTCAAAAGTCTTTTCTTTGTTTCTATTTTTTTCTTTCTGAATTTAATGGTTAATTTTAATTTATATCCATAATTGCCATTAACAGGTAAACGATATGCTACTCAAAATTCCGAGGGGTTTGAACAAATGGATCTATAGTGGTAATAAAATGCTGCAGGCAGGATTAATGCCTAAGGTATGTGTGGAGGCGTCTTGTATGTAAGGAAACAGTCTTTGTTGTATTCGCTCCTTAGGTCAGTAAGTATGTAAGGGATGTCTTTGATGTATTCGCTTCTTGGGTCAGTAAGTAGATTTTGAGGCAGGGAAGAAGGAAAGAGGTAAGGGAGGCGAGCGTAGTAAGCCACTTGACTTGGGGTCAAGGGAGATACTAATTACTCTCTTCTCTTCTCTTCTCTTCTGCCTGTTGGGGACTGTCTGTATCCGCTTTTTATATCTTCTTTTTGGATCACAGCAGTTCATTTGGGATTTCACATTTGTATTTGGTTCTGGACTTCCCATTGGCTGATAAATAAAATTCGCGTAGGCTCGCGAACTGGAAATTTAATATTTAATTAATTTTTAGTTTTCAACCGGAACATCTGCGCGGAGCCGGCGGCCCAGAGACGACTTTTGGTCATTTGCATTTTTGGTCGTGAAAGCGCAAACATCCGGTCCATTTTGCTCGGTATCACCACGGAAGAAATGGATCAATCTTTTTATCTTGCCTGTTAGCGAGATTTTCACCGGAAATTTCAAACATCCTTTGAAACCATTCAGTTTTCTGCCTTATGAGAAACAATTTGTAATGAAGTGGGGATGCTGAATTACTTTTGTTCTTTTTTATTGCAAAGTCAAGTTTGTTTTTTTTTCATTCTGCAGCCGGTAATTAAGCCGTAATAATTAAAAAAATAGAAAGGAAAACGAATTACTCTCTTAAATTATTTGAACTCTCAGTCCGTATTCTTACCGATTTAGGCACAGAGTGAAATTATACATAATTAACATTTCTAGAATATATTCACATGTTGCCGTGACATTAGATATTAAGTATCATAAAAAAATATAAGTAGGTCTTTACGTGTCTGCCTGTATACATATAAGTTTTTCCATGGATCTCTGTATATATAATATACAGGTTCGGTGCACGGGTTACGTGCTCACACCAATCTATGACACGGAGTCTCCACATTAAATATATATATATATATATATATATATATATATATATATACTATAGTCATCCGCAGACAGATCTGTTTTGCTGTATTACAGCTCACCAGTACGGCTTAGACTCTGGCCGCTTCCTAACCCAGGATTGAAACCCGACCGAGGCGGCGTCAGTCGGCGATTCTACCCCTAGGCCACGAGCGTCGAGTAGAAGAAGGCACGCTTTTTAGCGCGTATAAACACACCCGATAGCTAACGTTCTCCAATTCATAATCGAATGAGCGGTGCGTAAATGCCGGAGTAGCTACTGTTTACAAAGTTTCCCATTCTCCCAGAGTGGAAAGGGTGTGAGAGCGTAAATACTATAGTCATCCGCAGACAGATGTTTCGCTGTATTACAACTCATCAGTACGGCCGCTTCCTAACCCAGGATTGAAACCCGACCGAATTGGCGTCTGTATATATATATATATATATATATACAGGCACTCTCTCTCTCTCTCTCTCTCTCTCTCTCTCTCCTCACCTGACGGTGAGTCACGTACAAACATCTGACACTTATTTATAATACCACTTCTATTTACTGCATGGTTAGAGGACAATACAATTTTACTCTAGTCTACTCATCTAATGTAGGGTTTGCGAAAGTTCTGGGCTGGTCTTAGAATTTTGACCTTAAACGTTCCTCTATATGGTCTGGTGCATCCATTCCAGACATGGGTGATCATGGCTTTCCACAATTTCCTATCCTTTGTAGATTTTACCCAAGAACTACTATGTAAAACATAATCCCGTGTGGAAGTTTGCTATAACACTACAATTTTAACCACTTCAAGCGTAGCTAATTATCCCCCTCTTTATCTTCATAATATTCATCATAACCCTCACCCAGTTTCATTTGAATCACACACCCTCGTTCATCATAACCATATTAGCAGTAACATTTTTACAGAGTTCATACGCTTTGCTATCCTGGGTGAAATTTAGTGTCATATTTGTTTTCCCTCTACTGCCCCTACCAGTTCTTGTTCTGCCATCCATTTACGCAAGCTCGATTGGAAGGCTACTCAATGTTTTTCCCTGCTCTTTTTGTCTTCAGTATATGTCTTGTGAGTGTCAAATTCTCCATGCCTTCTTTCCTCATTGGGTGTCACAGAATCTTCAAGTATTTCTTATTCTAAGTGAAAGTATTTTTTCAATTTCCATTTTACTTAAAAGTATCCTATTTCCTCAAATATTCTGTATATGGTATTCTCAATATCCTTCTGTAGAGTCACATCTCGATTGCCTTAAGTTCAAGTATCTTCTTCAACTCGGATTTCTATGCCACATCTTCTGCCGTCTGTTATAACATTTCCCAGTTAATAAAAAGAGTAAAAAATATAAATGTTTTACCTATAATTTTTATCAACAATAATTTGTTAAGTTAGGTACTGTTGGTAAAAGTTTACTGGTTATCTAAAATAGAGTTAATTTCTATTTAAAAAATAAAAGATGTGTCAACCACCGGATGCCGAAACCCGGGATTGAACCAGGGACCTTTAGATCTTCAGTCTAACGCTCTCCCAACTGAGCTATTTCGGCTGACATTTTTGTCGGTTATTCAAAGCTTATATAAAGTCACTTACCGTATCAGTTTCATTTTTTGTAAATTGATTCTGCATTTATTTTCCTTTCCTTGGCGATATATTTACGTATCGTGTTATAAACGTCCCGTAATCAACTGGAACATTTTCAAACAGAAAACTAATATAGTATCAGTTTGTATACATACATGCATAAATTCGAAATTACAGATAATTGCTTCAGTAAATGTGAATCTTTTTCTAAACTCGGTTCTTGTTCTTCAATTAAGTCAGTTATTTATTATTTGCGAAGTGTGAAATATCTAATCACTTAGTAAACAAGACTGTTGTAATAGTTATTTTTAGACATTTCCTAACTGCACGCATTAAATGTCAGTAATAGTCAGTACTTTTTATTTTTCTAAAACAAATTTCCCATATTATTTATTTTATTCTTGGTTATACTTTTTAGAAAGTTTAACACAAAGTTTTTTTAATTAAATACTTACGTTGCCTATATCGTTGTATTGTATATGCCACGTCTCTTTTAGGATGCGGGCGATCATAGCGCTTTACAACTTCCTATACTTTCTAACTATAAGCAATGTTTCCACTCCCTTCCAGTTCCTATTCTGCCATCCATTAACACAAGATCGTTAAGTAGGTTGATCATGGCTCTCCACAGTTTCCTATCCTTTATAACTTCAAGCAATGTTTATCTCCTTACTATCCCTCTTAGTTCCTGTTCTGCCATCCATTAGCGTAAGCTCGTTAGATAGGTTACTTGCCTCGGCACCATTATTTGCTTTCTGCCATTATCAAATTCTCCACGTCTCTTTTTTCATTATACTTCCTAGAAATTTCAACCGTCTCTTTCTGATTCAACTTATTTGTGCCCTGTTTGTTTATATTTTCCTTAAAATTCATCGTTACTCACATGATCAGTAAATAGCATACTCAGCATCCTTCTGTGGAAACCCATTTCTGTTGCATACAGATTTTTCTTCTACTGTGCGGAAATTGTCAAATATTTACTGCCATATAGAACGATTTATAGTTAAATCCTCTATTGTCTTTCATTAAAATTTCCTGTTACATAATACTTTGTTTAACTTTTAGAAGTCTTCTTTCGTTATTCCAATGCGACTTCACATTTCTGCATTATAGTTTCGGTGATCTGTAATGATGTTTCCTAGGTTATATTAAATCAAATGTAATGGTCATCGAGCGGAAGTTAGAGAGATGGAGTATATGAATGGATATAGCTTACCCCACATGACCGTTCGCACGTATCTGAAAATGAAAATGGATCGCCATACTCTTTTATTTTTTTTTAATTTATTAGTAACAGTTTTGTCAATCTTTTCACCTCAAGCAAGGCAATAAAGGTACTAAGACATAAGAGGTTAAAGAGTGTAAAATAAGAAGAGAAAATAGAAAATAATTAAGGAGGGAGAAAAATAAAAGAACGTAATTTAAGAAGAAAAAGATACCGATTAACATTGTATTTTTGAAGATCAGAATTGTGTATTAATTGCTGCAATCTTCTGTTATAATAAAGATCGTTGTATATATATATATATATATATATATATATATATATATAGTGTGTGTGTGTGTGTGTATTTAGGCAGCATTTTTACTTTGATGCATGTTTCATGAAATAAATTAATTAATAATAAATAATTAAATAAATTAACAAATTAGATTCGATTATAAAATATTATGTTTCAATATTGTGATTTTCTTTCTTCATTTAATGATAATGATATTTAGCTTATCAAACAATATGAAAAAATTTACATGAAGTAAGTAGACAAAACTTGTCTATATTATTTAATGAAGCATGCATCAATATATATATATATATATATATATATATATATATATATATATATATATATATATACAAATGAATAAGAACGAAGAAAATAATTGCAACGTTCAAAACACTAAAACAGTGCTCAATATAAAAATAGACCAATGAATATTTATTCTTAACTATGAATTAGAATATGTGCAAACTGCAAACTAATACAAAATTGTACATTTTGCTTCGACATTGTTGAGACATTTTTCTTTCAATGTGTAACAAAATGTACAGTTTTTCTAATAGTTTGTAGTTTGCACATGTTCTAAAATAATAATTAATAATATATATATATATATATTTCCCTGATTTCATGCTCGGGAGTTTGCATTTTTTTCTTATGTCTTAATGTGAGATATTCGATAGTAGGTAAATCAATATATATGTTGTCGTCATTTTAGACGGCATATCTATATAAAAATTTTGCCACTATTTTTGACGGTACGGTCCCACTCGTAATACAATAATTGTGGCACAAGATGAAAGGGGAAGTGTGGTGAGGTTTGTCAACACTTTCGATCTTAGATTTAGCGAATCAGATTCACGGCCCAAACAAAATTTGTTCATTCACCACAAAAACTCATCCATCACCTCCCAGTCCTACATATACCATAATACCACATATTCTCAGGGGGCCTAAATGAAGGGAGAACCTATTACATCAAATTTTATTATATATATAATTTTTTTTTATATATGTGTACAAAAATGTATCTAAAATATAATGATATGAAAATGAGTGGGGGGGATGAACATCAAAACAAATTAAAATATAGCAAAACATCAAACCAAAATATACAATGTAAGACCCGTCGACCCTACGAAACTAAGAGTGGCTGCTGTATTCTGCCAATAGACAGAACCAAGAAGCACCTCACTAAAAGGTAAAAGGATAAAATAAATAATGAAATGGGAAAATCAAAGACTGACCCAGTCAAGATAAAAAAATAAAGAAAACCGAGGAGGTTGGGAATCTCAACGTGGATATTAGCAAAAGAGAACGCGCGGAACAGGCTAAGAACAACACTTACTAATATTAACTAGGTAAGAAAAGAGAGTCTATCTTAACCAGGAGAAGGTTCACAGAAAACCGCCCCGTTATGTCAAAGTAGTCTTAAAAAGGCAAATGAGTGCTGGCCACAATTGCATGAAAATCAGAATTCATTCTAAAGCAAAAGTCCGGAAGAGAATTTTCCAACTCAGCTGAATATCTCGATCTAATAAAGGAACTATATCAGTCCGTATAATTGTATATTGTCTGACGGGGTACGCAATACGAAAAGATTTTAAACCTCATCAAAACTACGACAAGGAAGAAATAAGGACCCCAGCCTTTTTAATCATTTTTCTACTCTATGCCCTGCGCATATGCAAACACATATGTGAGTAGATGGCTACTGATCATTTCAGCATCCATAATACTTCTCAAACGATTCTAAAATTAAACAGCGTTCTTACTTTCCTTCCCGAAAATTTACCGATGTTGGTTGGGGGACAGGCTGATGACATAGACATTTATAATTGGGATAAGTATGATGTCGAGCTAAAAGATCAACATTATCGACCACGTATTCCAAGAAATAGGACTCAAGTTGAACATTTCTAAAACAGATACTCTGGTCTGGAATTGGAATAAATACAGTGATGGCACCCACCCTGAATCCATTATGAAGATCCAGGATTTGGAATTAGTAAATATTAAAAACACTTCAGATACCTTCGTGTATAGATCAGTTATAACAAACTTAGTATAATCGATATAGAAATTGAACCGGTGGGATAGGCTGTGCTAGAGATTTCGCACAACACAACACATTGTTCAGTCAGTTAAATATCATACGTGATACACACTTGGGCGATCATGTCTCGAAAGCGACATGACTGACTGTACAGAAGATTTTCCTGCAGTGGGTTGCCATTAATTTTTGTGGTAGACTGGTTGATAACCAAGGCTATAGAACTCGATATGTCCTGCTACTTAACCCATATCTTGGAGGGAGAAGTGACTGATTCATACTTTCCCGAGGCTATTTGCACCTTTGTGAATGCAACGAATTCAACTAGAATTAGAATTCAGTTCTCCGATTTCTCGTTCCGAGCCGATTTACAAAACCAAAAATATTAAACCAAAAACATGTCTTATCCTTAAATAACGTCATCAGGTCGAGAACCCCATATGGATGTCAGGCATGACAGCAAACTCGTTCAAAAACATTTACATTGTAAGTAATATACAGCAGCTTTCTCTGACAGATGATTAAAGGCGACTTCGAGCGAACGAACCTGTCCTTCGAGCTACGTGGACTGGCGCTACAGAATCACAAAAACTGTAGTAATTAACAAAAACTACAGTACTTGAGGACTTTCAATAACAGCAACAACTAAAATGGATAACACATAACTCGAAGAGAAGATAATGACATAATCCAAATGTTGACGTTCCGCACTAACTCAAACAAAATGTTAGGAAGGAAACCCACATCAGTACTGGAAAGAGTAATAACAGTTACTGAACTTGAGGAACCTATTTTCATGAAAAATTATTTTAAGAGAAATATTTTATCAATTTCAACTTGAAGTGGCACTGGCTGCTCGGTCAGTGAATGTTGAATGTTTCCTCACTTTACACGGCCTTCTATCAGATAAACAATATGGCTTCCATTTCTCTAGGTCAACCGCTGATGTATTAACGGTTATTACTGGATTTACTTTAAATAAGAACAGTGAGACTTGGGCAGTGGATTTAGACATCTCTAAGGCATTTGACAGAGTTTGGTATGCTGGATTTCTTCACAAACCGAAGAGCTACGTTGTCTCTATCCGAATATTTGACAATCCAATCGTTCTTACAAATTGTGTAATGAAGGTAGGTCGTGTTAAACGAAAACGTTTCTAGATCATTTCATATGCGGTGGTCTCCAGGGCTCTATCCTTGGACCTGCGTTGTTTCTAATTTTCATCAATGATCTTCCCGATACCATCAATTCCCAACTAGGTAAATATGCTAATGACACAACTATTTACTCCTATCTTTATAGTATATCTGATAGATCTGACAAAGTAAAACTGGAAAAATGATCTCAGATCAGTTGTTAACTGGGGCAAGAAATAGCTTGTACATTTTAACCCCTCCAAAACATAACTGGTAACTTTTAATCATCATGAAGAATATTTTTGCCTTCCATCAATATAGCTGATGCTAGCCTCCAGGGGAGCAACTCATTGTGCCTTCTTCGTTTTCCACTGAGATGATTATATCGAATCAATTGTGAGGTCTGCTGCTAATGTGTTGCACCAAAATTCTCAGTTTGAAAGGAAGCCGACTTCTTTGGCTCTACTGCCACTAGTGACAAATACGCTATCTTAGGCATATGCAAGCAGTGAGAGAAGTTTCCTAGAGTTGTCTCGAAATCAAACTTTTTAAAATAATTGTCTCAAGTGCTAATCCTGCTCAGTAATTACACCTGACACTTGTGCAAAAGCCGAAATTAGGCTATGACGCCATACTTAGTTGCATTGTTGCACGTCTACCTGCTGATAGTAATTCATATTAATGAATTTCATATTTATGATTCTTATTCTTTAATGTGATTCCGTGCGTTGCTGTTGTTGCGAGAGCATGGAAACCAACAATCGTTCGTCTATTAAGTAAATCAAAATGACATTTATGTCCTGTAAAGATACATGATTCAGTTATATTAAGTGGATTCCCGTTTTAAAACGTGTCAGGCATTCAATTAAAATAGAAAAATGGTGAACTGTTGTAGCGTTTTTATGTCAAATGTGGTCAATCTGGTTCCGATGGGCAACCAATGCAACTGATGTATTGTTTTGTAAAATGTCACTTTTGTGTTCATATAACTAACACTGGTCAACACGATTTTTATTGCCAAGAAACACAACACGTTTTTTAACTAATTTGATGATGCTGATTCCGAAAATGATCTAAAATTTTCAGGGTTAGCTACCGTTTTTGCCGTGGTGAAGTCGTTCATTCGTGTCATAAAAGATCAACTTATCAACTTGGCTGATTGCAACATTTAGTTATAAAGGCCGTAGAAACCCATCAGTTTTCAGATAGGCCGAGCAATTTATGTCAGCCACCTGAAATAAACTATTTTTATAAGTAAAATGTGATTTTGAGTCAAAAATTTTAAAATAGAAGTACCAATTTTTTTCCAATTTATTGCCAAAATTCAAATTAACGAATAAACTTTATTAGTAATACTCCTTACCTGTAATATGCTAATATAAGTATTAAGGTTCATTTTTACCTAGCCAACCAGATAAATTTCCGGATAATTGAGACGGTGTGAGTGATGAGCAAGTAGAACATTTCAATCAGGATATCAAAACAATGGAGAAGCGCTACAATCGAATGATGACTGACTATTGCTGGCGTATCAAAAAGGACTTACTAACACTGAACATGATAGACACTCAAGAAAGAGAATTTTTTACCATAGTTCTTATGTTCACGATGGTTTTATTTCTGGTGTTAATTTATTAAATGGCTAGCAGTATAGCCCGACGTTACTCGGGTATAATGAAAGCGTTAAAACTAATCCATGCTCCTGGAGCTCAGACTCTTTGGACGTTGGCACGAAAGACTAAAAAGCAATAGTTGTTTCCAGTTAAAGTGAAACCGTAGACTGAAAGAAAAATGAATGGATGTAAGTCAAATTTTGATTTTCTGGTATCGATATCAAATAAGTTTTTCGTCGTAAACTGAATTTTGAAGGCTAAATAAGTCCTCTGAGTAAATGGTATCATGGCTGAGACTAAGAACTACAATTATACCTACTTAGAGCCAAACCCGAAGCACCAACTAAAATAAAAGGGCTGAAAAACTGATTTTGATCAGACCCGGTAGGATATCGGGGTATCGATTTCCAATATCGGAGTCAAATAAGTCATCCAAGGACAGAACTGCAACCTTGAAACTTCTGAATATCGTTACTTATGTCTTTGTTTATGAGTGTATCAAATTTGATTAAAATCGGACCACTCCTTCTATATCCCGATTTTTTCGATTATCGATTTTCGATATTTATCGGGGGTACCTCGACACAAAACCTAGCTAAGAACACTCTCGGATGCTTATAGTACAACTGTGTAAATTTTCAAGAAAATCGTTTCAGCCATTTCGGAGTCTATAGGTAACGGACACACACACACACACACACACACACACACACACACACACACACACAAAGTTCCATTTATAAATAAGTTTAGATTTAGATTTAGATAGATATTGTGGCCGCCAATGACGAATCCTGGCAAAGGTTTAATTTCTTTCATAATTGCTTCGCTGTGAAGGTTGAAAAGTTCCGGTAAGAAAACACATTCTTGTTTTACGCCCCTTTCTATTTTTTCATAGCTGCTAAGTTCAATCTTATCCGTACACAAGTGGTTTGCTGCTAATATAAATTCTTGATTATCACTAACCTCTTTTCCAAAAATGTCGAGGATTTCGAGCATCTCTATCAAGTCCTTGTGTCATACTTTGTCGAACGCCTTTGCGTCGTCTATATAGCACGGATAAAGATCTTTCTGCATTTATATTGCTCGTTCAGATAGCATTCTGAGCATGAATATCACATTCCTCGTTCCGGTATCTTTAACGAACCCGAATTGTTCTTGTCCTCTCTCTGGACCGATTCTGCTGCTCGCTCTGTTCATCAGATTCCGGATGATGAGTTTTGTTATGTGGCTCATTAAACTGATTGTTCGATGGAGCTCACATTCCATTTGCACCTGGCTTCTTAGGTAGTGTTATGAAGATTGATCTGCTTAGGTTTACCGGCATATTTGCCGCTATTGTAGATTTCATTTATTATTTCTGTTAGCCTGTCTTTACTCTTTTACAATACCGTCTGGTCCCGCTACTTTGTTTCTCTTCAATTTGAGTAGACGTTCCCAAGTAGCCAACTCAAACTCCAGGGCTCAATCCGAAAATTCATGGAGAGAGCTGAAATTGTGAATTCAAAGAAGGAACCCACAAAACCTGCATGAACTAAAGAAATTTGCCGTGAAGAAAGGAAAAATATTAGCCAAGTAACATGCAAGAAATTCGTAGGGGACTACTCTAAACGTCTACATGCTTTATTTAGCAATAACGGTTAAACTAAGAAATATTCTTCTTCTTCTTCTTCTTCTTCTTCTTCTTCTTCTTCTTCTTCTTTGTGTCCTGTCCTTTTAGGACATAGGCGAACATGGCTTCCCACGTTTCCCTATCCTTGGTGGCGCTTAGCATACCTTCTCTTGTTGCATCATGCAACCCACGTTCCATCATCAACCTGATTAGGTCCTTCAAATATGTTATCCGTTGCTTTTCCTTGTCTCTTTTCCCCTGTATTTGGCCTGTTAGTATCAGGTTCTCCAAGCCCTCCTTCCTCATTGCATGTTCCAGGAATTTCAGCTGTCTCTTCCTGATGCTCAGTATTAACTCCCTTTTCGTTTCCATCCTTTCCAAAATCTCATCATTGCCCACATGCGCGATCCATGATATTCGCAGCATCCTTTTATAGAACCACATTTCAGTTGCTGAAAGTTTTTCCTTCATCTTCGATGATATTGTCCAGCATTCACTGCCATATTGAATAACTGACATCACATAGCAATCTAGTACTCCCTTCTTTCTTTCCATCGAAATTGTCCTGTTTCTTAATACTTTACTCAATATCTGGAATGCTTTCTTCACCATGCCAATTCGCTTTCAGATCTCTGTGTCGCACTTTCCGTCTTCTGTTAGAACACTTCCCAGGTATTTAAATTTTTGTACCTGCTTGATTCTAGTATGACCGACCTGTATTTGGCATATTGGACTGCTCTTTATACTGATGACTATGCATTCGGTTTTCTTGCAGTTTATTTGTAGTCCTTTCTTATCACTCTCTTCAGCTACCTTCTCTAGGAGGTCTTGTAGTTTCCTTTCTGTGTCTGCTATCAGCGCTGTATCATCTGCGTATCTTACGTTTTTTAAATTGTGGCCTCCGATGACAAATCCAGGCATAACTACTAGGGTCCTCAAAATATTCTCGCTGTACAAGTTGAACAGATCCGGTGAAAAGACACATCCTTGACTTACGCCCCTTTCTATCTTTGTATATCTGCTGAATAAGAAATATTATTACACGACTTAATTAATGTATTGTAAACTTTTGCGTTACTAAATATTGGTTTTGTTTCGTGTGATATTTTTATTATCTTTTAAAAATCAGATTGTTTGATTAAAGGCTTAAACATATGCATCATTAGCTGTGTATATATATATATATATATATATATATATATATATATATACACATGCATGCATATATATATGCATGCATATATATGTGTATGTATATATATATATATATATGCATATATATATATATATATATATATATGTATGTATGTATGTATGTATGTATATAAATGCACAAATAGCACCTAATGAGCCAAACGAACCGACCGAGGTTTCAGCTAAACGGATCATTAGGTGAAACCTAGGTAGGTTCGTCTGGCTCATTATGTGCTATTTAGTTTGCTCTACTTTTGTATTGAGCGCTTTCTGTTAGATGATTGCTCGTGTCGGGATTTTTCTTTGGGCTTCGTGTTGATTTCGGTCCGAACTCTTTTGACTGACCTTCATGCTCTAAGCTCTTTCTTTTTTTACAACCATTTTCCCCTTCATTTGATAGTTTTCGAGGAAGGTTTCCGAGACGTGTATAATTATAATTTCGTGTATATAAATGCATATATATATGTGTGTGTGTGTGTGTGTGTGTGTGTGTGTGTGTGTGCGTGTGTGTGTGTGTGTGCTTATACATGCATGTATATATATATTTCACACTTTTTATACTATTCGAGTGTGTGTGTGTGTGTGTGTGTGTGTGTGTGTGTGTGTGTGTGTGTGTGTGTGTGTGTGTGTGTGTTTTATAATATCAAGAACATATAAGCATAAAGAAAAAGTAAGAATTGCTTTTAATAAATGGATAGGAAGCCTGAGTGTTTATACTGTTTATACTACGTTTAATAAATCGAAACAAAATATTATTTTATTTTATTTTATTTACATACTAGAAGAGGGAAGGATTATTTAGATTCGCCATGACTATTAGGTATAATTTAATCAATATATCCAGATAATATGCAATCACAGCTACTTCTTATCCAACCAGTATCGTCAATAAACATACGTGCATAAACGCAGACAATAATGAGTGCGATGCATATCTCTGTAGATAAATAAGCTATTGAATAATTGCAACGGGACCCTATCACCTATATCGTTTCTTCTTTCCTTTCTTCCCTCTCCTCTCACTGTAACTCCTGCGAACCAGTAGCATTACTACCTTGCTTGGAGTGAAACGATTATTTAAAAAAAACATAAAAAAGTAAAAAACATTCCTTTTGTTTTGAAATTAAAAAAAAGTGTATCAATGGCTACCGTCGAATGTTATTTTTTTTAATCTTTTATCTTCGCGGCAAACTGTAGAGGATCGCGTGACACACTAGTACGCTGCAGCTCGGCGGTCAAGAACCACCTCTGAATTGCTGCTGCTCTCACTTCCGCCCAGACCCAGATTGATAAAACCTGCTGGGGTTCTAGCTATGTTCAAATAGTGACCCTCCCCCCGCCCAACAAAAACACTATGAAAGTATTTTGATATCAAAATACCTGCAATACTTTTTTATATATATAAAAAAATTACCAACAATACCTATTTATAATAAAATTGCCAACAGTACGCATTTATATCAAAATTACCAACAATACTTTTTAAAGCAAAATTGTCGACAATATATTTTATCGTGAGATTACCAACAATATACTTTCCCTTTAGTTGAAAACTAGCAGTATAGCTCGGCGTTGCTCGGGTATAATGAAAGCTTTTATATGTATATTATCGATTTTCTGTACAAGAACTGCAACCATGAAACTTCTGAATATCGTTTCTTATGTCTTTTTCTATGAGTGTATCAAATTTGATTAAAATCGGACCACTCTTTCTATAACCCGATTTTTTCGATTATCGATTTTCGATATTTATCGAGGGTACGTCGACACAAAACCTAGCTAAGAACACTCGCAGACGCTTATAGTTCAACTGTGTAAATTTTCAAGAAAATTGGTTCAGCCGTTTCGGAGCCTATAGGTAACGGACACACACACACACACACACACACACACACACACACACACACACAGACAAAGTTCCATTTATAAATAAGTTTAGATAGATAGATTAGATATACAGTTGCGTTCAAAATTTACTTAACTGAGGCCATAAAATAGTGCTCAAAATATTTAAATTTCGGTGTTAAATAGAGGTGTTGATATGCCGTTAAACAAAAATCGCCAAATCAACCAACCCTAATTTATTCGTAAGATCGCATTGTTGCGGAAAGTAAACTAAGATATATCAAATACAGCCCGTGTCCTTGGTGCTACTTGAATAGGACGCCAGTGATTCAGTTTCTATTAATATCGGACAAGCCTATGGAGAGTAGTTTTTATTAACCATTTCGCCCCAAGCAAGGTGATAATGCCACAAAGATGCAAGTGGTTACTGGGAGTGAAAGAGACTGAGAAGACGTCAGAGAGGAGAGAGAACAATAAAAGAACAGGATCCAGGAAGAAAAAAAGATGACGATTGATCTTACATTTAAGTCTTTGATGAGCATACATGACAGAAAGTCAAATATTAATTTTAGATGTATAATTTTCTTGAACAGTCTTCTGGGGATGTATAATCTATCTTTGATTACCATGGACTAGTACTAGTGTGTCCAGATAGTTAAACAACTTATAAAAGTTATTAGATTTAAATATATTGTTCATGACAGACATTGACTTTATTTTATTCTACTAGTTGTACTATGAGAAGACACTGAAAAAATACCTTGAACACATCACAGACCAATTTGCCTGAGTGAAAGTTAATGAACGTGCAGTTGTAATTGCTGTGTAGTACCATAATTTGTTAATTAAAAGATTAAGCTGAAGTTTTTCTCTTGAGTTGATATTGTGGCAAATTTATCTAAGAGACGTCTGTCACCGTGTTAGATGCTTAGTAAGAGCGGCTAATTTCTGTAAATACGTCCCTGGTTGCATTGCTTGTATGCTTAACATTCCAATCCAACATTTTCCGAGATGACGGTAAGGCAATTAACTGTTTTCTTCTATCCTTTTAGAAATCTTTGTTAAACATGGGATTTTTATGCATGTTTTCAGATAGATAGATAGATAGATAGATAGATAAAAACTGAAAAACAAAACAAAAATATTGTGTGACTAGATTGTTTGTGGCATGGTGCAGAGTCCTGTTGCCAGATATAAGGTCTTTCAGCGGCCACCATCTTGACCCAGAGGCCTACCTGCTCAGTGCACTTGAGGTAGGCCTCTGTGTTGATACTGAGGCCCTGTGGAAAGATAAACTAATTTATCCCACAGAAGGCAGTGAACTCTCTTTTCCCGCAATATATGGTAAGCCATGCATTATTTTTCTATCGGTTGACTCTAATACGTCGAAAACGACAGGAGAGTCCAATATATATATTTAAGATTATGATATGTTTTTAATGGATACGCGTATTTGAATGGAAAGTCTGTTTTTTTTTCTGTATATATATATATATATATATATATATATATATATATATATATATATATATAGTCAAACTACATTATAATCACCACTGGCTTAATCGTTTAAGAAATCGTTTGGAAAACATCTATCTTCCGGTAGAAATCGAACCTGCATACTCCCACACCGGAGAGTTGCGTCTTAAGATCAGACGTGTCTTTATCAATCGGCCTACGAAGAATTTCATGGTAAACGAAGTTCAATTTAACGCTTATATAGTCATTCTCCAGATTTTATCGAACGATTAATATCTGTTCAGATTGTATCGAAATATAAACGAACTCAACAGAAGACAACATTACGAAATTATACGGAAATTTACGAAACTGGCATTAGCCAACAATTTGAATTTTTATTTGTTTAACATTGTTATTTTTCTTAATATTAAACAAAAAAAAATTCAAATCTTTAAATAAAAATAGATTGTAAATAAAAATTCGTAAATTTCCGTATGATATATATATATATATATATATATATATATATATATATATAGGCAGTTACCGATTAGTTAGTATGTTCGCTTTCTGACCATGAAACATGGCTTCAAATCTCACTGGTAGATTCGCGAGGAAGGTGAAAGACAAGACAAAAACATTGTATGACTAGATTGTCTTGTTTGTGTGACATGGTGCAGAGTCCTGTTGCCAGACATAAGGTCTTTCACCGGCCACCATCTTGACCTCTTGATGTTATCGTTTTAGTGGAGGCGATTCCAGCGGGCGGCACCTTTAAAACGTGTCTGAAAACATACCACGGGTTGACTCAAGCCTTGTGATTGAAATTGAGTAGACGGCACCATCGTCGATGGCTGGGCTAGCTCGTAGTCGCAATTCATCGTGACCGAGGATTTGAGCGTTCTGGCCTTGTTCAGACTGTTGTTCATGCTAGATCACGCGCTCTCTCCCAGAAACTGTAACTAAGGTCTGCTCAGCATAGTTGCTGCATAAACCCAGTTGGGCTCTATTAGTTTTGAACAAATACAAGTTTGCCTGAGCAGGTGTCTGTAGTGGGGATTAGCTAGCCACCCTGGTAAACGAGTATCCTCGAATACGAATGGCCAGCCAGTTATGTATATATGTATGTATATTTGTGTAGTTAGGCAGCAAATTTTCCTCTAGACATGTCAGATTAAATAAATTGCAAACATTGTGTCAGCTTATTTTTAATAAAATCCGTTCATACTCAAGGATAATCTTTCGCGTATTATAATTGAAAGATGTAAGTAATAAGGTCTAACGTCGACAGATGATATTATTATTAATTTTTCGATGTTCTCAAGTACTTTCAATATCCTTCCGAGATCATCTTCAGGCTTGAATGGAGTATGAATGACTTTTATTAGAAATAATTTATTCAATCTCTCTCTCTCTCTCTCTCTCTCTCTCCACACACACACACACACACACACACACACACACATATATATATTATATATATATATATATATATATTATATATATATAAGTCAGATTAAATAAATTGCAAACATTGTATCAGCTTCTTTTTAATAAAATACATTCATACTCACGCATAATCTTTCGCTTATTATAATTGAAAGATGTAAGAAATGAGCAGTAACGTTGACAGATGATTTTATTATTCATTTCTCGATGTTCACAAGTACTTTCAATCTTCTTCCGAGATCATCAAAACAACAAACAAAAAAATAACCGCAAAACTGTGTTGCTAAAAAATATTGTAAATTTTCTTCTTGCTTCAAATACAACTCTTGAGAAATTGCTTAGCGTTCACTAGAAAGTGAAAATTATCCAAAATAGAATTTTTTATATGTTATAATGTCATGATCATGCACGTGTTAAAGCATGTATGTATATGTATATGTATATATGTATACAAGTATATACATATACAAGTATATACATATACATATGTGTGTATATAAAGGTATAATATATGTGTATATATATCTGCATGTATATTTTTTCAACTGTACAAGACTCGTGGGCTACTCAAGGTAGAGGTTTACAGAGTAAGAATCATAGCTTACGTGGATATGTGAGGAAGATAATGGTTAACTGTAGAAGTGAACAGGTTAAGATTGCAGTGAACAGGTTAAGATTGCAGTATCCTTTCAGAGTGAGTTGCACAAAGCAGACGTTCGTGGGAAGAAGTTGCTCGAGTGGAAGGAATGCAAAGGAATGAGAGGCTCGCATGACGAGTCTTAGCCGTAAAGTTTAGTACTAGTGGAACTAAGGAGTGTAGTTCATTTGAATACTTTTCATGGAATTAGCGATAAAGTAGTGAGAAGTTTACAGCGTCTTGACTGTGAGAAACGTGTTATAGAATAGACGCGGAGCCGCTTGTAGACTTTAACGAGACTGAAAAGTGCCGATTGGGTGGCTCCAGGCCATATATGTCAGCAGTACCCCATTTTCGGCCTTATAAAGGTAGAGAATATCAGTAGGAGTCAGGTACTTGATGGAGCGGTCATGGGAATTGAGCATTTTCCAGTATCTTTAGCAATGGATCGTATGTACGAATTCCACTTGAGGTTTGGGTTGAGTTTAAGTCCCAGCAAGTGCTCAAGGAATTGGGTCTCAAAGAGGTGGTGCGATTTGAACCCGGGTTTCATGGTCATGTTAACTCGGCCACACACCCACTAGATATTGTCGCATAAACACACACACACTAAGAGATAAGGTTCTACTACTTAAATAGATAGCTACGCACACACATACACATACATAAATAGCAACTTGTATTTGTACTTCGTAGCTCTTGAAAAACTCTTTATATAAGCGGAGCACTGAACAACAGTAAGTATAAATGTATAAGTCTAATTAAGTTGCGTCTTGGGCGCTGACGTTAAGAAGGCAAGTGATGAATGGTTATTGTTGGGTAGATTTAATCAGCTTAAGAAAATCCCCGAGTTGATGGTTATTTGACTCAAACAGGGACAGGAGTGACGAGAGATCCAACTCAGCAACAAAGTTAATTGTATCAGAAGGAATAACACAACAGAACAAGGTCGAGGTCACCAAAACGCATTCAAATCAAAATTAATACACACGTTCGAGTACACACACACACACACACACACACCGCTACAATTTTGAACGGAAATGTACTTCGTTTTTTCTTTCACACACATACTAACGTTACCGTCATATAAACACACTTAATTCTTCTATAATTTAAAGACGTGTGATACATGCCTTATTTTCGAATACATACACTTACATGTAAAATAAACATGTATCGCTTTATTACATGTGACACGAACCTAACTAATGAAATCAAACCTCAATCAACATACTATCTCTTTGGATTTTTAAAAATAATTAAAACAAAAATTTAAATCATTCGTTTTAAAAAAATCTCTGAAGAAGCTTATTATAATGAAACATGTTACATTAAAAACCCTTTTTCCTACTTGTTTTTACTTATTCTATATATATATATATATATATATATATATATAAATATATATATATATATATATATAGGGATAGATAGATAGATAGATAGATAGATAGATAGATAGATAGATAGATAGATTTGTGTATTAATAAACATGTCTATGGGTATACACTCAAGTTTATGCACATGTATAAAATTATTATTTAGGTGTAAATAAAACAGTGCTCAATGTAGTATAAACAGAGCTATAAATTATATATTAATAAATATATATATCATCCTACGTCGATAGCATGATTCGGAGTTTCATACGCTACGCAGTCATCAGGTGCACATTATAAACTGACCGTTTAAGAGATTTGAATTTAAATTTACTTGATGCTCATGGAAGTTAAATCTTACAATATTAGGGTACTACTTTTTAATTTATAAAGAGTATAATTTGAATGAGCAAAAATTATGTGAGGACAAAATACAGAAATTAAAAAATATTAAAAACATTTTAAAAATATATGCACCTGATGCGTAGCGCATAAAACTCCGCGTCGTGCCCTAGACGTGGGATAATATGTAATTATTATTATTATTATTATTATTATTATTATTATTATTATTATTATTATTATTATTTTATCTAAACTTATTTATAAATGGAACTTTGTCTGTGTCTGTCTGTCTGTCTGTCTGTCTGTCTGTCTGTCTGTCTGTCTGTCTGTCTGTCTGTCTGTGTCCGTTACCTATAGACTCCGAAACAGCTGAACCGATTTTCTTGAAAATTTACACAGTTGTACTATAAGCGTCTGTGAGTGTTCTTAGCTAGGTTTTGTGTCGAGGTACCCCCGATAAATATCGAAAATCGTTAATCGAAAAAATCGGGTTATAGAAGGAGTGGTCCGATTTTAATCAAATTTGATACACTCATAGACAAAGACATAAGAAACGATATTCAGAAGTTTCATGGTTGCAGTTCTTACAAATGTGCAGAAAATCGATAATATATATATATAAAAGGCAAGATGTTTGTGTGTGTGTCTGTTTATCGGTCTGTATGTCCTTTATACAAATCCACAATTTTTAGCCGATTCTCACCAAACTTCACACAAATATTCTTTAGACTGAGTCTGATCCCTACGACCATGGATTAGTTTTAAAGCTTTCATTACACCCGAGCAACGCCGGGCTACACTGCTAGTATGCATATGAAATATTTCATACTCACTTTAAAATACCGTCTCCTGTAGGCGAAATTTTAGTGTTGTTTTCAGTATTTTGAATCATTCCTTGCAGAAAATGCTATATAGTATTTTGGTATTATTTACAAATATTTGTCTTGTTAATTGTTTTATTTCGGTTGGTTTTATGTGATTATCCGTAGGTGTAGGAACTGCAATAATTTTCGACAACTGAAATGTTAACCCGAGAAAGAATGTAGTGCAAGTAGAACCAATGTAAGAATTTCATCTTATTTTTATATTATTATTGAATATTTAGGCTTTGGGTTTTGACTTCAATATCCACTTTTATATTTACAAACGCTCTATCCTGTTTTGTAACTGTAGAAACCCAAACCAATGCCCCATTTCCAATAAATGTTTAACGAAATCCCTAATATATATGTGTTTGATTTCATCCATGGAGAATCCCAAAGATGAAAAAATGTATATCGAAGACACCATGAACGTATTTAAAAGGCGCTTTTACAATCACTTCTCATCCTTCAATAACAAAGAAAAACAAACATGACGCCTCTTTCCAAACACTTTTGGAAGTTAAAAAATGAAAATAAAACACCTAAAGTTAAATGGAAAATCCTCAAACAAGCAAGAACAGCTAAATCAATAAAGGAACCATGTTTTCTTTTGTCTTCAAGAAAATCATTAAATACATAAATAGCGACAAGCTTTTAAACCAGAGTAAACTGCAAACACATTAAAGAACTAACCTTGCAATCATGCTGAAAAGTACTGCACAAGCCAAAACTAGGACCCCCACTAGGGACGATAAACCTTTATAGTACTAACAACGCTCTTGTATCTTTCCGGCTTTCTCTTTTCCAGTCTTTTCACTCTTACATAGCCCCCTGCGCATCAGTGGCGTTACCGCCTTGCTTGGGGTGATATGATTAAAAAAAAAAAAAAAAAAATTTTACCTACTACACACCACGAACTATAATCAAATATAATCTAAAGTTTTATAGAAAAAAGTAATTTCCTAAATTCAAAATTAAGATTAAATATACAAATTTAGATTAATTATAAAACTGTGCTTAAATACAAAAGTATTCTTTAGTTGTACAAATAAACATTAAAGATAGGTCCAATCCCACCCTTTCCCACCCTTTACGCCTCCTTATTCTCCCCTTCTAATAAAACTAAAGAATAAAGGCTAGCTAGGCGGTCATAAAACACACTTTCATGAATCAACTCTATCTACCCCTTCCTTATCGCTAAACCCCGCCAACAACCCACACACAACTCCCAAATATAAGAAAAGAGGTCTTCCATTGCTTTCCAATGTCGAAACAAAATGTACAATTTGTAGTGGATATATATCTATATATATAAAACCGTTAGTTATCATTGTGCTTAACGTACCTAACGCTTGAAACCCGGGTAACTTGGTGTTGATTCTTCATTTAGTGAGTTTATCTTTGCTCCACTTTCTTCTGATCGTATTGAGCACGTTTTTATCGTTTCATACCTTCAACAGCGGTCTTCTACGGCGATATTATTACATAACATTAATATATTATAATATCTCTACAAAAGTGGCTATTTTGTTACTTTTGTCTTATCAAATGATGGTACTAATTTCAAGTTGAAGAGTTTTATAAGGTTCCTGGAACCATGGATTCCATGTCGAAACAAAACAGCTACTTTTGTAGTGATATAACATATTTGTTTTTAAATTCTAAATAAATATTACTCGCTCTACTTTGTATTGAGCACTTTTAAGAATAATGTTTTTAGATACGGAATTTTATTCCATCCATACATAACTTATACTTGAATATATATATATATATATATATATATATATATATATATATATGTATATATAAACAGACAAATCTAAGTAAGAGCCAACAAACCTAACTAGGTTTCACCCTACGGCTCGTTAGGGTATGACGAGCTGTAGGGTGAAACCTAGTTAGGTTTGTTGGCTCTTACTTAGATTTTTCTGTCTTTGTTGCTCTACTTTCGTATTGAGCGTTTTAGTGTTAGGGTTTTCGTCTTGGTTTTTTTTTTCTTTCCTACGAGTATTTGACTTTTGTTCATGTACTTCATTTGTTTCTTTTTTTTTTATTTCCCCTCCTTTTCCCTCCGAGTTCGTTCCCGGTGAGTTTGTCAAAGCGAATTTAAATATTTAAATATAGTATAACAATCACTGGTATTAGCATTATTATTTTTGTTACTATTAATATTATTATTATTATTGTTATTATATATATATGGCTGGCCACTCGTTTTGAGGCTAGCTAATCCACATTGCAGACGCCTACTCAGGCACGGTTGTGTTTAAAGTTTTAGAGATAATGGAAACAAAAAGGAAAAATATTTCAAACCAAGGAGAAGACAGTTGAGATTTCTAGAGAACATAACAAGGAAAAAGTGCTTGTAAAATCTGATAATCACAGATTGAAGGCAAGAAAGACAGAAGAAAACATTACATAATATACATCGTGAGCTTCAGTAAATGTATGGCAGAACAAGTTTTAGGAGGAATAGCAAAAAAGACAAAATTTAGGAAGGACAGAAATTGTGGAGAGTTATTATCGCCAACGTCCCGAAGGGACATGACACATAAAGAAGGAGAACCACGGAGTTTCAAATAAACCGAATGTTTGCTTTCCGACCATGAAACACGAGTTTGAATCTGACTATTAAACCGCTTATCAAGAAAGTCACTTCTTGGTGTTATTGGAATGGGAAGGCGATTCCAGCATGAAAGACTTCCAGAAAGTGTCTGAAAAACATACAACAGATTATTGAGTAACTCAAGACTTGTGAGTGAAAATGGGTAGATGGAACTGTTCAGATCGTCGACAGTTTTGCTAGCACGAAATCGCAAGTCATCGTTACCGAGAGGTTTGAGTGTACTGGCATTTTTAAAACTGTTGATCACCTCAGATGATACGCAATCTCTTTATTTTTAAGGGCACGCGTTTTCAAATTGATTAGAAATCGAGAAGTCCCTACAAATTGAAAATCTGCCTTCCGACAGGAATCGAACCTGTATTTATCTTTCTTCCATGGAAACTACACTTTAATCGGTGTACCTTACCAATTTGGTTAATGAATGCCGAATGTTTCCTCATAAGGGAATGGCTAATATTATCATTATTATATTTCCATTAGCGTAACCTTAAAAAATTGAAAGCAAGAGTTGCGGGCATTTACAATAAACTGCCGTTTCAGATTGACGATTTAGTTTGAGTGACCCGAGAAGAGAATGACACGAATTGCCAATGATATCAGTATATTTCTTCCTTTTTTTTAAAAATATTAATGAATTGAGATTGGTTCTAGCTTCTATAATTAATGAATATGAAATCTCTCCACAGGACATAACTTTGTCTATAGTTAAGTACTAAACTACGTGATAAGAGAAGCACGAATGCATATAAAATCTAATATCAAATAAAAAATCGATCAAAATAGAAAATAAATCGTTTCTAAGCAATCATATCAAATGAACCGATATTCAGTGAGTCAGTTAAGTGACATACGTGATACACACTTGAGCGATCATCTCTGGCAAAAAACATGACAGACTGAGCTAAAAAATTTCCCGCAGTAGTTTACTATTAATTTCCTGCGGTAGACTGGTTGCCAATCAAGGATATAGAACCCAATCTGTCCAGCTATTTAACACATAGCTGGAGAGAGAAGAGATGGATCAATACCTTTCTCACGAGTATTTACACGTAAGTGAATGCAATAAATTCAACTGGAATTCGAACTCGGCTCACCGATTTCTCGTTCCCAGCCGACATCTACTACAGCAGAACGCACGCCCGATCCGAAGCGATATTGTTAAATCGAAAACTGTATCTTACTTTTAGTTTTCTCATATTGATAAGTAAGGTTCTAAACGGACGGGGTCTCATTAGGTGGTATTATACATTTTTAAGCGGCTTACGGCCATATCACGTTAAATACACCGGTTCGCGCTCGATCACCGAAGTTAAGCAACGTTGAGCCTGGTCAGTACTTAGATAGGTGACCGCTTGGGAATACCAGGTCCTGTAAGCGTTTAGTGACGGATGTGCATTGTGGTGCAGTGGATATCAGCTCGGAAAGAGAAATCGGTGAGCCGAGTTCGAATTCCAGTTGAATACCCTGCATTCACTTAAGCACTGGTACCCTTGGGAAAGGTATTAATCCGTCCCTTCCCTCCTGTTATGGGTTAAATAACAGGGTAGGACTTGGGGACCCTGCCCTTAAAAACAGATCCCAATGAATCTTGATACACGAAAAGAGTATTACTGGACACAAAAATTATATAAAAACAACAATAAATTGTTGAAAGAAAAAGGTATTACTAACAATAAATAAATAAATAATTTAGTTGGCAATAAATGACCCGCCGAGGTTGATTTGCCATAAAGCAAACCAACCAACCAATATTTTTAAGGACGAAATTAAATTAAACTTTATCTTTTTTTTTCTTTTTTTTTTAATTTTTATTTGTTATATTGTAATGTAATGAAACAAACCTAATAACAAATTTACTTAGTATTGATGGGTCGCTTTTGCTCTGGATGCGAAAAATGTACATAAATTAATGTTAGTGACAAAACACTCAAGTACAATGTG
Organism: Ascarosepion bandense; assembly: GCA_037127315.1. Classification (NCBI taxonomy): domain Eukaryota; kingdom Metazoa; phylum Mollusca; class Cephalopoda; order Sepiida; family Sepiidae; genus Ascarosepion; species Ascarosepion bandense. The sequence continues at coordinate 6,053,228 of JBBBDQ010000293.1, forward strand.
ATTCAATTCAAAGATCAGTTATATTACTTGAAATCACATCACCAGAACGACAATAAGACTGAATCCGTACCCAATACAACCTGAAATCCACCCCAGGATATAGTACAAGAAAAATGAGTGAGCTCAAACAACTCTTTGAACATCTTCGTGCGCATATTATGCACTTCTAGCTCTCAGGCTTAAACAGTCTCGAAAACAAAGCGCGTATTATAAATTAAGAATTACGATAGTTATCCGAGTGATCACTTTGAAATATCAGCTGCTTGTAGCTTTTAACTGTCCATTAAATGCCATACGTGATACACGCTTGAGTGATCATGTCACGAAAGACACATGACTGACTGAGCAGAAGATTTCCCTGCAATAGGTTGCCGTTACTTTCTGGCTGCCAACCAAAGCAATAGAACCCAATCCCTCCTGCTATTTAACCTATACCTTGAGGAAGAAGCGACGGATTTATACATTTCCCAAAGCTATTTGCGCGCAAGTGAGTGCAACGAATTCAACTGGAATTCGAACTCGACTCTCCGATTTCTCGTTCCGGATATCGGATATATTCACTGCACCATAAAACCATCACAACCATGGACGAGTTTTTTCTTTTATTTACGCTGCAAATTCTTTTCACTTCTTTAGCATATATTATAACAATATCAAGTAACTGCGACGACTGACGTTTTCGATTCATCATCCTCACATAAAACAAACAATGCTTGAATGAACACGATGAACTTATATTTTGTTATCAACTCTAAACATATTTTTTATGAACCATAAAAAAACAATAAGTTTCATTGTTTAAGAAAAACCAATACACAACGGTGACCAATCACTGAGGCGTAAATAAAACGAACATATATAATAGTGGAGAAATACTTTGTACTCAGTTACCGCGACATCACTAGCTGGGTAACCATTAACCCTTGAGTCGAGCGTCCGTGCTGGTGTTCCCCACTTTAAAAACCGACCTTGGATGTGCGTTGTAGTGCAGTGGATATCGGCTCGGAACGAGAAATCGGGGAGCCGAGTTCGAATTCCACTTTAATTCATTGCATTCACTTACGCGCAAATACCATTGGGAAAGGTATTAATCTGTCTCTTAATTCCAGTTATGGGTTAAATAACAGGATAGATTGGGTTCTATAGCCTTGGTTGGCAACCAGTTTACCGCAGAAAGCAATGGCAACCTACTGCGGGATAATATTCTGCCCATTCAGTCATGTCTCTTTCGAGACATGATCGCCCAAGCGTGTTTCACATATGGCACTTAACTGACTGACTTGTGTCGCAACTCGCTCCAGTGAGGGAGCTCGTTAAATAGTCTTAAATGGGGGTTAATCTGGAACAAGGACACAATAGTTTGAGAATAATTTGTGAGATGGAATTTACAACAAAAACTGCCTGTATGAATATATACAAAATGTTAGGTAGGTTGTTTGAAAATGAAGGTATTTCTTTGAATTGCCAATTAGTTACTTAGGTAAACACGAAATTACCTAGGTAGACAAGAAATTACCTAGGTAGACACGAAATTACCTAGGTAGACAAGAAATTACCTAGGTAGACACGAAATTACCTAGGTAGACACGAAATTACCTAGGTAGACAAGAAATTACCTAGGTAGACACGAAATTACCTAGGTAGACACGAAATTACCTAGGTAGACACGAAATTACCTAGGTAGACACGAAATTACCTAGGTAGACAAGAAATTACCTAGGTAGACACGAAATTACCTAGGTAGACACTAAATTACCTAGGTAGACAAGAAATTACCTAGGTAGACACTAAATTACCTAGGTAGACAAGAAATTACCTAGGTAGACACGAAATTACCTAGGTAGACACGAAATTACCGAGGTAGACACGAAATTACCGAGGTAGACAAGAAAATAAAGAAGGAATAAATAAAATGAGATGGCGGCTATAAAACATAAAAAGTTGTTATTCGCCAAGGATTCAAATGAATAAATTTGTTTTCTGCGATGAATATATAAATAGAACAAGAGTGACTGATTGAATTTAAAGAAATTAAGAGACGAAGTTAAAGATGTATATCTAAAGATATATCTAATATCTAAAAGGTACATATGCATACACGGGTTCATATATAGTCTTGTCATACGTCAGTTTCTGTCTGTGCGCGTGCGTGTTTGCGTGCGTACGTTAGCTCTTAATTTAAGAGATGTTAGGTCATGAAAAATTTGATTATAGCAGAATTTAAAAAATGAAAAATCTCCAAGATTTAAGCTTGAAAATTATAGTAAGAATATATATATAGTTTTCTGATCGCCTGAAAATTACGGTAGTGAAACTTAAGTACTTATTCTCTTTATGAGTTGTAGCGCCGGGAAGTGTAGTGACTTGTCTTGGCAGCTTAGAGATGGAGACCTCTTTGTTGCTGTTTAGGCAGGTGTTTGTTATTTTCTTTTCTTTTTTTTTCTTATTTTGTGTTTATTTTTCTCGTTTTCTTACATCATTTTTATTTCCTAGAATTTTGTTTTATTCGTTCTTAGTTTTTTTTTTATTAAGTTGCCTTTTGGTCACTTCACAGGTTTTCTGCTGTTTGTACCAATACTTTATATATATATATATATATATATATATATATATATATATATATATATATATATATATGGCCGTGTATAACGATAATATACAAGTTAAAAAGTATGCCTTCTTCTACCGAACGCCCATAGCCCAGAGGTAGAATCGCCGACTGACGCCAATTCGGTCGGGTTTCAATCCTGGGTTAAAAGCAGTCGGAGTCTAACCGTACTGATAAGCTGTGATACAGCGAAACAGATCTGTCTGTGGATGACTATATATATATATATATATATATATATATATATATATATATATATATATCGAAAGAGAGAGAAAGGGTGTAAAATAAGATACAGAAGTTTAAAGAATATCACAAATGGAAAACTGTTTCATTGAAACTTTATTACGCGTTTCGCCCTTACTAGGCTTCATCAGATCAAAAGTTTCGTGTATAATGAAATCGTTAATGCTGCTTCTGCTGAGCTGGCGTTTCCCGGCATTAAAGAAAAATAAAATTGCGCGATTTTTGTAAAAATATCGTTATTTTTATTCTTTTGTCTTTACAATTTTCATGTTTTATTTTGTTTTGAATTTATTTATACATCCTTCCATTATGCATTGAATTTAAGGCAAATCCTCACCCTATTTTCAGAATAGCTCGAAATCAAAAGCTTCATATAACTTTTCCTGAAATTAATTTGAGGTCAATCTTTATCCCATTTTTCAGAAAGCATTGAAAGTAAAAGATTAATATATTTTTAGCTCTGTCCTTGTGTTTTCCATGTCGATAATATGATAGGGTAGAGAATCCAGATAAAGTTTGAAGAATATGACAAATAGAAAACCGTTTTATTGAAACTAGATCATCAATTACAGATATAAATGGTGATGGTGGATTTTATAATATTTCAGTTTAAACAACCTCTCTGAAGATGGCTCATGTGAGCCAAAAGCTTAGAAGAAAACCAATAAATAATTATCCAAATGTTGGAGAATTTTTGTCTTTATTTTCAACTGAAATTAAAGCAAAAATACGACGTTTAGAACGGCTCATGATTAAACATAATAGACATTCATTGTCTCTTATTTTTAACAGCATATGTTTAGAAAATATATATATATATATATATATATATATATATATATTAATAAATGTACATATTATCCTCCGTCTATGGTACTACTCAGAGTTTCATACGTTATGTAATCATCAAGTCCAAACATCACAATGGGAAAGGATATAAATGTAATATTTGCCTTTCAGAAAAACTTGTCACCTCAAACCATATCAAGAATACAAATTTGCTTAATAAAACGTGATTTATTGACCACATGCTGTTATAAAAAAAATACTTACTTAAATTCTTAGACCCGGATTGATATAGATTTCTCTGTACGTTTGTTCCTTTCTTTCTTTCTTTCTTTCTTTCTTTCTCCCGTAATATTTTAACAATTATGTATTAAACACTTTTTATTTTTGCTTTTTACACTTTTAATTCTTAATTTTTGATTCTTAATTTTAAATTTTACTTATTAATTTTTCTTTTCTTTTATTCATTTTCTCTTATTTTCTTTTATTTTTATTTTTACTTAAAATATTAAAATTTGAATTTTCCCTACATTTTTATGTATATATTATATTTGAATATTTAAGTTTTTAAGACTCATGATTTACGCCCCTTTGATTTTTTCTCCCTACATTTCATTATTTTTTATTTTAATTTTAATTTTAAATTTTTATCTACATTTAACCGTAGGATATTTAATTTTTTAATCTTGTTATTAAAAAAGCAGTAACTTAACTTGATAAGATTTAATTCCCATGGACATCGAGTTAACTTAAATTCAAATCTATTTAACTGTCTGTTTGAAATACGGACCTGGTGATTGCATAACGCACTAAAATCCGAGTCGGGTCATAGACGTAGGACAATATATATATATATATATATATATATATAGCTCTATTCATATATTGAGCACCGTTTTATTAACACCTGTATAATAATACTATACATATGTACGCCCTTTTCATATGTATATTTATTAATTTATCTATATATATATGGTAGAGTTTGAAAAACAATAGCTACTCTAGCATCTACGCATCGTTCATTCAGTAATGAATTAGAACACTCTTAGCCACTGGCGTATGTTTACATGGTATATCACACGGTAAAAGTTTGCCTTCTTCTACTGAGCGTCCATAGCTCAGAGGTAGAATCGCCGACTGATGACAATTCGGTCGGGTTTCATTCCTAAAAGCAATCAGATGTCTAACCGTACTGATGAGCTGTGATACAGTGAAACAGATCTGTCTGCGGATGACTATATATATATATGTGTGTGCGTGTGTGGATTTAATAGGTCGGTTAATCAAATTTGGGGAATAAAAATCCTACAAAATGATTACAATATTATCATTAAAATTGATGATATTCATTATATATCAGTCTTTTGACTAAATTGAAGTCCGAAGAGAAAGATTTGAAAACCGGAATTCCGTTTTAATCACACACACACACACGCACACACACACACACACACACACACACACACACACACACACATATATATATATAATTATGTAAGTTTGATTTGTCAAGAAAACAAAAGGTCTAGGAAACAATGATAATGCAAAAGTATTCTTACCTATTGACCATGGTTCCAATTCAAAGTTTCCATATTTGACAGCTTTAAAAGGTTCAAATCCGGCACACACATATGATTTTCCATCTTGTAACTCTTCAATGTTTTTGATGTTCTCGCCAGCCACCGGAGTAAAAATCTGCCGGACACCGTACGGTAGGTAAACATTCTGTGGCAGTTTTTTGGTCAAGTCGTTTAAAAGATCGTTAAAGTTGAAATACCTGTTGGGAGTTATAAAAAGTTTTTTACCCTTAAAATATCTGTTTCCATTGACAAAGAATTTCACTCTCCGGGGTCTGCGAAGTTCACGGTAGCGATCTTCAACGAGATCTCGATGAGCTTGCGACGTACCAATATCCGCCAACCTTTTTGAAAAAGGTACCATGACCGGCATGTTTAATCCAGAGACAATGATCAATATATATATATATATATATATATAATCTAAACTTATTTATAAATGGAACTTTGTCTGTGTGTGTGTGTCTGTGTGTGTGTATCCGTTACCTATAGACTCCGAAACGGCTGAACCAATTTTCTTGAAAATTTACACAGTTGTATTATAAGCGTCTGCGAGTGTTCCTAGCTTGGTTTTGTGTTGAGGCACCCCCCGATAAATATCGAAAATCGATACTCGAGAAAATCGGGTAATAGATGAAGTGGTCCGATTTTAATCAAATTTGATACACTCATAGACAAAGACATAAGAAACGATATTCAAAAGTTTCAAGGTTGCAGTTCTTACAATAGTGCAGAAAATTTGATATCGATACCAGGAAATGAAAATTTAACTTACATCCATTCATTTTTATTTCAGTCTACGGTTTCGCTTTAAATGGAAACAACTATTGCTTTTTAGTCTTTCTTGCCAACGTCCAAAGAGTCTGAGCTCCAGGACCATGGATTAGTTTTAAAGCTTTCATTACACCCGAGCAACGCTGAGCTATACTGCTCGTATATATATAAGGTGATCTCTTTGTCTATGTGTTATATATTCCTGTCGTTATAATATATAACATATGAAAGTAACTAGTCAAAATCAATGTCTTATCCTGGTGTGATGGTCAGCAAGATGGCCACACGGATCCGTATTACTGGCTAGTAAGTTCCATCCTTACTTGTAGCTTTGGGTTAGATCTACATTTAGTCAGCATCACCAAACTTTAAGAATTTCTGTTTGATTGAATATTTATCCATTCATATTTACTTATGTCTTTAAGTGTCTCTCTTCGCCGTAATCTGCTTATATGAACGAATTATTAGACATATTCATTCTCACATTGATTCACACTTAGAGACGCGTACGAATGTGTCTATATTCAGTCATTTCTTTTGTCTAATTGAGATGTTAGCCCGAATATATATCTCTCTATATATATTAGTGTGGTAATTTCTTTTTAAAAATAACGCGTTTATCTGACCGATTCCCGCATTTATTTCTATAAATAAACGCATTTTCCACAATGTTTTGACTCTTTTACATACCACTCTAGCTACCTATATATATATATATATATATATATATATATATATATATAGCAACTATTTTTATTTATAATTATATCTAAATATGTAACATGCTTGTTTGTATGACTATTCTGGGAGGTATGATTGCGTGTACTTTCGCTTATGAGACTATTTCTGTAAGCGTGTGTTGTTTGTTTGAAAATAACTGGGAACAATGATACGTTCAATTTACGGATGTATATACTCATGTACGTATACAAGTGTATCTAAGGTGAACTAAGTGTATGGTTGTTTCTACACACCCACGTAGGTGAATGTGGACGTGGGAATTTATATATATATATTTCTAAATATGTACGCTTGTATGTATTTTTGTTGTGGATTTGTGTATTCTGTTTATTCTTTCGGCTTTATATAAACCGTGCTTATATTTCCGTGAATTTCCATTCTCCCATAACGGTAGTTCTGTAAAAGAAGAAAAACATGTTGGAAAAACTCGAAAAACCTGTAAGTAAAACTAATAATCAATAAATCTGGTCAGAGAAATTTATTATACAAGTTTGCAAGCAGTAAAATGCATTATAAAATTGATCTTTAATGTTTTTGATTGCTATATCTAACTCTAAACTAAATCTAAACTTATTTATAAATGGAACTTTGTCTGTGTGTGTGTGTCTGTGTGTGTGTGTCCTTTGCCTATAGACTCCGAAACGACTGAACCGATTTTCTCGAAAATTTACACAGTTGTACTGTAAGCGTCTGCGAATGTTCTTAGCTAGGTTTTGTGTCGACGTACCCCCGAAAATATCGAAAATCGATAATCGAAAAAATCGGGTTATAGAAGGAGTGGTCCGATTTTAATTAAATTTGATACACTCATAGACAAAGACATAAAAAACGATATCCAGAAATTTCAAGGTCGCAGTTCTTACAATAGTGCAGAAAATCGATAATATATATAAAAGGCAAGATGTTTGTGTGTGTGTCTATTTATCTGCCTGCGTGTCTGTATTTTTTTCAGCCCTTTTATTTTAGTTTTTGCTTCGGGTTTGGCTTTAAATAGGTATAATTGTAGTTCTTAATCTCAGCCATGATACCATTTACTCAGAGGACTTATTTAGCCTTCAAAATTCAGTTTACGACGAAAAAAACTTATTTGATATCGATACCAGGAAATCAAAATTTGACTTACATCCATTCATTTTTCTTTCAGTCTACGGTTTCGCTTTAACTGGAAACAACTATTGCTTTCAAGTCTTTCGTGCCAACGTCCAAAGAGTCTGAGCTCCAGGACCATGGATTAGTTTTAAAGCTTTCATTACACCCGAGCAACGCCTGGCTATACTGCTAGTAGTAGTTAATATCAAGAACCAAATTTCTGATGCTTCAGGTCTCTTCTTTATCTGTGAGGAGATTGTTTAGCCTTCACTGCCAAATGAGGGCCTGATATTACGTGACATTTCCGTATTCCTTTCTTTCATTCTAATGAAATCTTTTTGTTTCTTAATACTTTGCTAAGTTTTTGGAAGGCATCTTTTGCTATCCAACTGCACCTTCAAATTTCAGTGTCGCACTTTACGTCCTCTGCTAAAACACCTAAATATTTAAATTTTTGTACTTGTTTCATTTTTTTTTTTCTTGGTATTTGCTTAGTTTTTGGAAGGCATCTGTCGCTATCCCAATGTACTTTTTCCGGGAAGGGACAACTCAACGACGGGAAAAATTCAACACCAGAATAACATAACTTTTTTTTTATAATCGAATAAAATAATTTATTAAGGATTAAAACCTTAATTAGTGAATACTTATTTTTAAAAAATAAGGCATTAAGTAAAATATGAACCATTTTTTTTTTTAGTTTGTTCTGCACCCCACATTTCCTGCTTGTAGGAAACGTGACAAAGCAAGCTTTTACAATGTCAACTTGGTAAGTTTGAGCCTTCATAAAAAAAAACTGCGTTTATTAATTCTATAAAACCTAGAAACACTTGGAGTTCTGGTTCAGTTTGTGAGTTAAATATAAGAATCATTAATATGGATTTCGCTTATTGTTGGAAATGCATTCAGAATTACTTAGTATTGACAAGAGAGAAGGAGTGGGTCAAAGGTCGTAATGGACTGCCTGCTTATATAGTTATATATTACGAGGGAGGTATAAATAAAAATGGTCGTCAAGGATAACGGAAATTCATAATGTTAATTCTAGAAATAAACGTATTTGCGCCACCACAAAAAGGAATCACACACACACACACACAAACACACACACACGTACATATGCGCACATACTCTTACAAATATAAAAAACAGAGCATTTGTAGATCTAATCAGCGGGAATTAAAAACCATAAACTGCATGATGACTTTCAGTCTCACGTCTCTAACGATCTTCAAGCCTCGTATCACTATTTTCTTCTTTTTTTCTTTTTTTTTTTTTGTAGAAGAAAGGAAAGAAAGAGACATACTCTTCTTAGTCCTTTTGTCTAGGGCTAATGGTTTAGGTTGTTTATAGATCTCAATTTATTTGACTGGGGAACCCCTTCGTGGACGAATCGGTTTAAAGCACATCGTATTTGATGGATAAGAGGCACGCGTGTGCGAACCCTATCGAAAGTGACACACCTTTTTCTTTAATAAGATTTCTCGAATATTTGGGCCGGTAGACGAAATGAAATAAATAAACTGTTTAATAAATAAAGCAAGCGTTTACTCAAATATGAGTATCTCCGGCGCCGAGCAATAAACTCAGCCCCCTCCCTAAGGAGCGGTAAAGCCTGGAGGGGATAGCCTCCTGGGATTTGGCGCCCCACAGTATAATCTTTCTCAACTGCATGTCAGTCATCAGGACAGACATACAATCAAGCAGCACTCGACCTGAGGACAGAGACGCAACTGAGAGGTGAATCGAATTTTACCCTCGACTTCGAATTCAAAGACTTTTAGTCTCTACTGAAATAGCTTTAATATTTAATATTGAACCCATCACACAACCGAAGCGACACAAGACCAGTTTTTTAGACAGGATTATCAGCAGTAACGGAGAAAAATTTCCAAACCCCCTCAGCAATTAATCTTTTAGGGATGCCTCAGGCGCCGGGCAATAAACTCAGTCTCCTCCCGAGGGATAGGTAAAGCCTAGGGGAAATGGCCTCCTGGCGTTTGGCACCCCACAGTATATATTTTCACAGCTGCATGTATATATTCAACCAACAAAATTGAATGGATTCATTTTTTTTTTTTTTTTTTGATAAATTGTCATATTTTATTTAATTACCCGGCCATCTCAGTCATTATAAAGAAAAGAATATTGTCAGTATTTTGATACTTTATGGCATTCGGCTGTTGAACTTAAATGGAGAGAATGAATTCTTGCTGCCTAAATATATCTCGTATGGACGAATGGTTAGATCATTAAATTTCTGACCATTAGACCCGGATTCGAATCACACCTTCAACAATTTGTCAGAATGGTTAATTCTTCATGTTATCGAGGGAAGATACTTTTATAATGTTAATGAAAACGATACTACGCGTTGACCCAAGCTATGTAAGTGAAATTGTCTCTGGACCTGCTAAGAAAATGATTGTGCTAGCACAAAGTGACAAGTCACCAGGACCGAAGGTTTGAGGGCGTGTTCAAGTTGCTGGCCATTTCAGATTATATAGTTTGTTCCAGAAACTGAAAGTAAGGGCCCATCAGCAAAGCTGCAATATAAATCACAGGTGAGCCCTGTGGGTTAATGAATAAACACAAATGTACATAAATAAATGCGCACCTATAATTAGCTTACTGTGATAAAAGAAAACTGCTCAGAAAACGTGTAGCCGTCTATTACAAACTCACTCACACACACACACACACACACACACACATATATATATATATATATATATATAAGAATTATTGAATTTTTATATATATATATATATATATATATATATATAAGAATTATTGAATTTTTATATATATATATATATATATATAAGAATTATTGATATATATATATATATATATATATATATATATATATATATATATATATATATAAGAATTATTGAATTTTTATTTATAAACCCAATAGGTTTTTATGACTTAAGCATTACTTACAGTGGATACCCATATTTGAATATTTAATACATGTTTCATATTTTAAACAGAATATTTATTATCGTTTACCACCCTTAATATTAGATAAATCTTATTAAAAAATATAATATTGCTCGAATATAATATTGCTCGAATATTCAGGTCGGTGGACAATGATAAATATACTATTTAATAATATAAAAAACAGATATGGGCATTAATTAAAAATAACGTTGAAGTCACGCACACACACACACACACACAGACACACATATATATAACACTTTTAAGTCATATCTATATATATGTATGTATATGACTTAAAAGTTGTTTTTTATCTTTTTATAAATAATATTTAAGTCATATATATACATATATATATATATGACTTAAAACGTTATTATTAATGAATGCCCATATTTGAGTAAACCGCCTGTTTTTATATATATATATATTGTGCATATTGGTACCAATCCCTCTTTTATACAAGTTCCATTAAAGACGACAGACTGTAATTAAGCATTTTATTTAACTTTCTTGTTTTTGTATATATGTTTTCTTTTCTAGATATAAAGTGTGTAAAAATTGTCCTAATGTTCTGCATATCCGAACGCTTTCAGCTATTCCTTTAGCCATTATCAAAGGTTCTTTTTAATATTTAACTGAATGTAACTTGTCAGTCGTCTTTAAAGATACTCGTCTATTGAACAGGTGTAGAGGCTCATCTCTTGTTCCCTGTTTAGAACGTGGTTTCCGGCTTTCTCTTTTCCAATCTATTCACTCTTACGTAACCCCCTGCACACCAGTGGCCTTACCGCCTTGCTCGGGGTGATATGATTAAAAACAATACATATATATATATATATATATATATATATATATATATATATATATGCTTAATTACAGTTCGTCGATATTAATGAAACTTGTATAAAAGAGGGGTTGGTACCCATATGCACAATATATATATATATATATATATATATATATATATATATATATATATATATATATATAACAAAAGGAGACAAAATTTGATTATGCGTTTTGTCTTTCTTGTCTCATCGGATACAAAAACGAAAGAAACGTGCGTGTGTATTTCTTTCTCTTGTTTTTGGATCTGGAGCCTAGTTTCAATAAAATGCTATTTCATTTGTCACATTTCTTCAAAACTTTGTCAGAACCTATCCTAATATGTTAATAATTATATACTTGGTTATTATTCCTAATAAGTAATTGCTGTACATAGAGCTGCAGCAACAGCTGTTCTTTTCGAGTTTGAGAAAACATTGTTTAATGATGCATAACGACTTGCCATAATACATACTCACATAGCATTCGGACCGCATTTGTCGACGATCATGATTTGACCGCCTATGGGGAATACATATCGTGTCTATCTTACTTGCATCAGACCAGCAAGCATCGATTGAATTTCCTGCTGGCTGTGAATTCGTTCCGATGTGTCATGTGATTGTTGCTAAGGTTTTTGCGATGCCAACTTAGATTCATTTCTGTCGATGTTCGTTGATATGCAAAACTCTTCAGGTAAATACATATAGGATAACGTTTACAGGGTTTTAGTTAGTACTTACACTCGACTAATACCCCACGTGAATATACATGCCTGCACACATACATACATGTACACACTACGAATTGATCGAATTTATTTATAATTAACGATTGTTTCTTATTACTTTAAACATATATATAGAGAATACACGAGTTTTTAAAAACATGTAAATCTACGAAGGCCACTAAATAAAATAATTCAAGTAAGAATATATATATATATATATATATATATATATATATATATATATATATATGGTTAAATAAAGACAAGAGGAAAAATGTATTTTAAATCGCCTACGCGTTTCGTCCTGTGATGAACTTTATCAAGGCAATAAGACGAAATGAGCTTTATTCTAAATTACGTATCTATAAACAAACAGTGTTGGTAACCACAAAGACGCTCACAAATCATTTCAAAAGATGAGCAGAATATTTTAGTTTTTAGAATTCTTTCATGTTTTAGAATTCCTTCATTCAACTTTGCACTACACATGAAGGGATTCTAAAACAGACTAACACACGAAATAAACAGTTTTCAAAGAAAGCAGTCAAATTCCCTTCATTTTAATATCTCGTGACTTTGCACTAAACATGAAGAAATTCTAAAAACTAAAATATTCTGTTAATCTTTTGAAATGATTTGTGAGCGTCTTTGTGGTTACCAACACTGTTTGTTTATAGATACGTAATTTAGAATAAAGCTCATTTCGTCTTTTTGCCTTGAAAAAGTCCATCACAGGACGAAACGCGTAGGCGATTTAAAATACAGTTTTCCTCTTGTCTTTATTTTATTTAACCATTCTGTCCTTAATCTCAGATTATAACTGAGTATATTCTTACACACACACACACGCATATATATATATATATATATATATATATATATATATATATATATATATTAATTTTGTCATTACAACGGTTTATAAAAGCATTATATCACTACAAAAAATTTCATGTTTCAAAACAATACTGTTCTTCTTCAGGTGATATTTTTAAATAAATGGTGAAATTATTTATTTAGGAAATATAAAATGAATTTAGGTTATTTAGAAAATTAATGAATGGTAGCTGGAGAATATGCTTGGAGGTATGTCAATATTGTTCAATGAATACTGTAACACTGACTTGCACTAGATACTCTTTTATTTTCGTCCGGTGCGAAACTAATTGAAGTTTAATAAATATTGAATTAGAAATTTTGAAAGAGAAATAATGAACCCATGGTCAGTGTAGCGAGTTCAAACCTTCGGTTCTACAATGCAGTGTTTCTTAGTAAAGCAGAAAGCTTCATTAAGAAACATTACTTTGTAGAACCGACTCCCGGTCACAACAATCTCGACCTGTTCAGATATGGAGTTAACCGTTATCTTTCACACATATTCCCATAAACTGTGTCTCTTTAACTCCCTACCTCGAGTGGCTCTTAGACCTTGTATAGGGTGCAAATTATTACAAAAAACAGGGGGAACAAAGACAAAACAGAAACATCTAAGAATAGTAAACAACTGAGTTAGTAGCACCGAGATACCAACAAACCCAGTACGTTTTGAAAATAATAAATTGAACTCAAGAGGTTAAATATACTTGCCCTGGTTTCAAACCAGCTTTATTATTATTATTATTATTTTTCTTATGTTGATCATGTAGAAATAGTTGTCATTAGTTAAGTTTCACAAGTAGAACTTGATACCTCAAAATCTTACATCGATAAGGCAAGAAATAATCGTAAGCAGTTGACAGTTATTTTATCTTATCTGAACATTCCAGAAATAAACTTTCTTGCCGCTTAGCGCAAAGATAAACTCGTTGGAGAAAACCGACGTTGATCACCAGCCCTCTTTGAATCTTAACAAATGTTAAGACGAAAGCAAAATTTATGTCAACACTGCTTTGGTATTACGAATTTAAATGGCACTTGACTCTATTTAAAACACCCATTCATAGTTGCACTCAACAGTCACAGAGAGTTAGTTTGAACGAGGTCTTCAGAAAGATTAATCTTTGCCCAAGTAGGTCACAGTACGAGAGTTCAGTATTGATACTGAACGAAGCGTCCGATTTATGGAACACTAGTAGTCATGTTAATGGTAATATTAACCATCTCCCTACAAAAAAAAGATTTGGCATTTATTGGCCCGGTAGTTAATACTGCTTTGGATTGAAATTTATATAATCTGACTCTTTAGACAATTTTTCATAAAAACTGGTTTCTCAAGTCTAGTAGCTGTTATCGCTCTTTCCAGTGTTAATAGGGGTTTACTTCCTGACCTTTTATTTGAAGTAGTGTGGATTGTTAATATCTTTATTATGTCATTATTTTCTTTTCATGTTACATGTGCTATCCATTTTAGTTTTTGCTGCTGTTGGTAGTCATCTAGTGATGTGGTTTCTGTTCTTTGCTTTTGATTCTGTAGCACCAGAAGCTGAGTAGAGTATTAAGAGACAGGAAAAATTCGCTGGAAACAAAGAAGAGATTATTGGATTGCTATGTGATATCCGTCCTTCAATATGGCAGTGAATGCTGAACAATCTCATCAAAGATGAAGGAAATATCTGAAGGAACCGGAATGCGGTTCTACAAAAGGATGCTGAGGATACTGTGGATGAACACCCGAGTAATGATGAAGTTTTGAAGAAGATGAATACAAAAAGGAAACTGGTACGTAACATTAGGAAAAGACAGCTGAAGTTCTTTGGACATGTAATGACTTGGTAAAGATATTAATCCGTCTCTTCAATCCAGTTATAGGTTAAATAATAGAACAGGTTGGGTTCTATAGCCTTCGCTGGCAACCAGTCTATCGTAGAAAGCAATAGCAACCTAAAGCGGGATAATCTTCTGCCTAGTCAGTCATGTCTCTTTCGAGAAATGATCGCCCAAAGTGTGTATCACGTATGGCACTTGAATGAGGAAAGAGGACTTGGAGGACCTGATGCTCACAGGACGGTTAGAAGGGAAAAGGAACAAGGGAAAGCAACGCGCAACTTACATGATGGACGTGGGCAGATGGATGGAGGAGCGGGGATTGAGTGGAATAACAGGAGAAGGGGTATTAAGATCGACAAGAGACAGGGTGACGCGGAGGGCTATGATCGCCAACCTCCTGAAGGGAGACGGTGCACTGATGAAGAAGCAGCAGTTTACAATGTTCAACGAAGGACGATCTTTGCCAAGTCCCTCAGGCTTTACTCACGCAAAGCCATTTTCCCCATTGATCTTAGAAAGCAGTTGTATGCAGCTGATAGTTTAGGTATTTCTAAACAAGTCTGAACCCATGCAAGACATCTATATGAAGGTTGCCATCTACTTAAGAACATGACTCGAGTTTTCAGTTTGATGTTTTGGTTTCGTAGCCGTTTACAATATTGGGCGAGACTATTTCTAATACAGTTCACTTTCTTTTTCTCTCAAGGAAATATGTGTCAAACCTACACATTGCATCTTGAGAATACTGTATTCTTAAATCAGTCAGTTAAGTGCCATACGTGATATACGCTTGGGCGATCATGCCTCGAAAGAGACATGACTGACTGGGCAGAAAATTTTCCCGTAGTAGATACCCATTGCTTTCTGCGGTAGACTGGTTTCCAGCCTAGGCTATAGAACCCAATCTGTCCTGTTATTTAACCCATAACTGGAGGGAAGTGACGGATTAATACCTTTACCAAAGGTATTTGCGCGTAAGTGAATGCAAGGAATTCAACTGGAATTCGAACTCGGCTCCTTGATTTGTAGTTTCGAGTCGATATTCACTGCATAACAACGCACATCCTGTGTATCGTTAAATACTGGACAAAAAATTATTTTTTATCGTTCTGATAGTCCTTATTGATAACGACTGTCGAATGCTATTGTATGAGAGGACAACCAAAACGTCTCAACAGTGTTTCAGTAGAATACGTCGTTAACTACCGAAACGTAATGCATATATAAATGTTCCATATTATTTAAACATTAAGGTTGATTTCCATATAAATGATTGTCGCTTCTCTGACGGCTGACGGCCATATCACGTTGAAATACCTGAGTATTTCAGGTTGAGTACGATCACCAAAGTTAAGCAACGTCAAAACTGAAACCTAAATGGGCGACAGCTTGGGAATACCAGGTAATGTAGGCTTGCATGCGCACGTGGTATAATGGGTTAGTGGCTCGGGACTGTTAATCGAAGAGTCGAGCTTCAATTCCAGTCTGTTTCGTTATATTCACTTAAGCCCAAATTCCCAACTTCCAATTCCAATTTCTCCACCTCCACCGAGCTATGGGTTAATTAGTAGGATTTGTATCAGTAAATCTTATTACTTCTAAAAACTCTTACACTTTCAAATTTTTTACTGGCTTTTAATAACCTTCATAGGGTTGATAACCTTAATAAAAAATAAATCAAATGATTCTAAAACTTTTTAATCCCTACTTTCGAGTTGAAATTGTCCTTGGAAACCCGATCTTGCGAGGGTCGATATTTTTTAATTGATGTGCCATGTCCCTTCAAGACGTGTGCGATAATGGCTATCCACAACTTTCTATCCTTTGTAGCTCTAAGCAATGTTTGTCCTCTTATTTTACCACCTCCCAGCTATGGGTTAATTAGTAGGATTTGTATCAATAAATCCTTATTATCTCTAAAAACTCTTACACACTCAAATTATTTACTGACTTAATAGCCTTCAAAGAGTTGATAAGCTGTAAAAAAAATCAATCAATCAAATGATTCTAAACCTTTTTAATTCTTACTTTCGTGTTTAAATCTTCCTTGGAAACCCGATCTTGCAAGAGTTGATACTTCTTAATTGATGCGCGGTGTCCCGATCATGGCTATCCACAACTTCCTATCCTTTGTAGCTCTAATCAATGTTTGTCTTCTTATTATACCACCCCAATGTCTGTTCTCCCATTTACACAAACTCGCTAGTCATGTTACTCGATGTTTACTCTCTAGCCTTCAATATGGGTGTCAGATTTCCCAAACCTTCTTTCTTCATTATGCATCGAAATATTTTTTGCCTGTCTGTTTCTGATTATAAATATAAGCACCTTTTTTGTTCTCATGTTTCTTAAAAATTTCTCATTGATCACATATTCCGTCAATAATATTTTTGGCATTATTCTGTAGAACAACATTTCTGTTTTCGCAAGATTCCTCCTCGTCTGAGACGAAATTGTTTAACATGCACTAACATATTAGAGAACTGATATTACGCAACACTTAATACTGAGTAATATCAACCGTTCTATATGATACAGATTTCTTTGTTTCTAACGAAATTTTCTTTCTTCTTAATCCTCTGTTTAGATTTAGGCATATTTTGTTATTCCAAAGAGTTTTCGGATATTTGTGTCACATATTCCGTCATCATGTTCGATACAGCTCCAATTTCAATCCATATATGCAACAGCTTCACAGGCAGTCAACTAGATGGGTAAATCGTCGCCATTATTTTTTTAAAATTTCGCACATGCACATTGATTGTTTGTTTTTTGTCGACTGCACAGTATAGTAGGGTCAGTTGGGCACCGTCTGTGAGAAAAAAAAGTACCATGACACAATTCACTCCCCCAGAAATTTAGAAACAGCATGCTGTACTAATTGGCATCCATGTTAGAAACTCCAATACGAACATTTCAGAGGGCTTGTGTGTTAATCTGAGGATAGTGAAAAGGATTTGGAAAGTACATAAAGCTGAAACCTCAATCTGATCATTCTGATAAGAAAAGAACTTCATAGTTAGTTACCTAGAGTTTCACACACAACACGAAGACCTACATCAAATGCATTGAGGAGTTAGTGATGCTCTGGGTCGAGACGATGGCCGCTGGAAAACTCTATGTCTAGCAACAGAACTCTGCACTAGTCACGGCTGTCAGACAACCTAGTCACGGCTGTCAGACAATTCCTACGACATCACGCTTTATATCTGGTCACCTAAATCCCCAGACTACAACTCACTTGTGTACTATGTATGAGTCGCAGATGAACGAGAGACAAAAAAACTCATTGTAACACCAAAGAGGAACTGAAGGCAAATGATTATGACAGCATTAACCAACTTAAACAAGAAGCCCGCCCAGAAGAGTTGCAGGAGATTCCGAAATCGTCTGATGGCCGTGGTTAAAGCCAATGGTGATTTTATTGAATAAATGTACTCTAGAGCATTTCAAGATATTTTTCTGTAATTTTTATAAATATATCTGTTAAACGAGATGTGTTATTTTCATTTTTGCTTAATTTAGACGACACTTTATCTATCGCAGTTTATATATTGATTTTAATATCTAGTCGAACAAATACGCATGTCTAAAATATATATATATCTTAAGCATAAAATCAATATTGCTAGATTCAGTGATTAATTTATATTTGTAAATTAAAAAAATATTATTTTGCACACTTAATGAATAATGTCATTATTTAAATGACAAACTTTTAAGTATATGTTTCACATCTATATATGCACGCACACATATACATATACATATTGATCAATATAGGAAAGAATATTAATAAAAAGTTTTGAATTTAAAAATGTACTTTTTTTGGACAGTATTTGTTTATTTTTATTATTGTATTTTATATTTCAGACCGCCCTCGGTCCTTCATCAGAAACGAGTGATTTTTAAATTTGAATTAGAAACGTTTTTCACGATAGCGTCAGAATATTTTTTTTGTTTACATCACGTGGTGTGTTTGTTCACAACATGCGGCAAGTCCGTAGAGAAAGTCTGTTTGTTTTAGATAAAAATTTCTTGGAATATCTGAGAAAAAAATTTTTTAGCTATTGAAATATTTGTAAAGATTCAACACACCTAAGTCCCTATTTAACCCTAGCTTGTGTGTATTTAATTTTAAAATCCAGTATTTTTCTTTCTTTCTGCGTGTGTATGTAGAACTAAAATTGGAGTCTATAAGTAAACATTTGCAATTTTCTAAAGTATGATCAGGTTGATTAAAATGAGCTGCAATTGGGGAGTATACATTTTTTTGTCGTATATTTAGTTTGTGATTATTGAAGCGAAATCTAAAGCTATTACCGGATTCGCCGATATATCCACTGTTGGGGCAAATTGAGCAGAAGAGAAAGTATATGATGTTTTCGCTGTCACAAGTATGGTTTGGTATTTTTATTAATATTCTTTCCTATATATATATATATATATATATATATATCATAAAAATAGCTTTTATATATTTTATATCTATGGTAAAGGCGTTCAATATTAGGGATAGTGTATAGATAAATATAAAATATAAAATTCGAGACTGTCAATATGCAGCGACAGCTTATTTCATGATTGAACGCTATGCTTAGGCTTGAAGATTGCGTTCCGGCATTTAGCAGACAGTCAACGCTCTGTGTTGACTTCAGTATCCACTTATAAATAGATAATGAACAGAGTGACATAGATAGATAGATAGATAGATAGATAGATAGATAGATAGATAGATAGATAGATAGATAGATATACCAAGCTGCACCTTGTGGAGCCTAAAGTATTAAAATAAAATCGTCGGTGATGGTGGATTTTATAATATTTCAGTTTAAACAACCTCTCTGAAGATGGCTCATGTGAGCCGAAAGCTTAGAAGAAAACCAATAAATAATTATCCAAACGTTGGAGAATTTTTGTCTTTATTTTCAACTGAAATTAAAGCAAAAATACGACGTTTAGAACGGCTCATGATTAAACATAATAGATATTCATTGTCTCTTATATTTAACAGCATATGTTTAGAATATATATATATATATATATATATATATATATATATATATATATAATAAATGGAACTCTGTGTGTGTGTGTGTGTGTGTCCGTTACCTATAGACTCCGAAACGGCTGAACCGATTTTCTTGAAAATTTACACAGTTGTACTATAAGCGTCTGCGAGTGTTCTTAGCTAGGTTTTGTGTCGAGGCATCCCCAATAAATATCGAAAATCGATAATCGAAAAAACCGGGTTATAGAAGGAGTGGTCCGATTTTTATCAAATTTGATACACTCATAGACAAAGACATAAGAAACGATATTCAGAAGTTTCATGGTTGCAGTTCTTACAATAATGCAAAAAATCGATAATATATATGTATATATATATATATATATATATATATATATATAGAGAGAGAGAGAGAGAGAGAGAGAGATAAGGCAAGATGTTTGTGTGTGTGTCTGTTTATCTGCCTGTATGTCTGTATTTTTTCAGGCCTTTTATTTTAGTTTTTGCTTCGGGTTTAGCTCTAAGTAGGTATAATTGTGGTTCTTAGTCTCAGCCATGATACCATTTACTCAGAGAACTTATTTAGCCTTCAAAATTCAGTTTACGACGAAAAAAACGTATTTGATATCGATACTAGGAAATCAAAATTTGACTTACATCCATTCATTTTTCTTTCAGTTTACGGTTTCGCTTTAACTGGAAACAACTATTGCTTTTTAGTGCCAACGTCCAAAGTGTCTGAGCTCCAGGACCATGGATTAGTTTTAAAGCTTTCATTACACCCGAGCAACTCCGGGCTATACTGCTATTATAATATAATTTTAGCATTTCATCCTGAGCAAGGCGAAAATGCTGCCATAGCAGAGCAGTTACGGAGAGTGAAAGTGAATGAGAATAAGAAGAGTGAAAATGGGGAGGATTGAGGAGATAGCGAAAAAAAAGGAACAAGCTTTAAGCAGACAGAAGATGGTGATTGAGGTTGCGTTTAATTTTTTAAGATTGTAGTTGTCAGGGGAGCAAGAAACCGAAAGGAAGGTCCAAGGTGGGAAATGCAAGAAAAAACTGTTATAGCAAAAATGGCGGTTGTATCTGGCTAGTAAAGCGGTGAGACCTAGTTCAGTCAGTTAAGTGCCATACGTGATACACGCTTGGGCGATCATGTCTCGAAAGAGACATGACTGACTGGGCAGAAGATTATCCCGCAGTAGGTTGCCATTGCTTTCTGCGGTAGACTGGTTGCCGACCAAGGCTATAGAACCCAATCTGTCCTGTTATTTAACCCATAATTGGAAGGAAGAGACGGATTAATACCTTTCCCAAGGGTATTTGCGCGTAAGTGAATACAATGGATTCAACTGGAATTCGAATTCGGCCCCCCGGTCTCTCGTTCCTAGCCGATATCCACTGTACCACAACACCAATCTGATAAATTTTCATTTAGGTAATTGGGTCCCCAGGTAAACAAGTTCACCCAAGTATTTACCACGAAAATATTTGTAGAAGGCACAGACAGGAAGCCAAGTCACTTCGGTGAGAAAGTGATTGGAGACGAGATGCCTGGCCAGGATCGATTGTATTGCAGACCCTTCTCTGGATTTTGTCACGAATTTCACTGGTTATAGTGGAATAATAATTTGGATTTAAGAATCTTAAACAATATATATTTCCCTCGTTTTCCACTCCTACGTCATTTATTTCGGTGTTTGATCTAAGCACCCAATGACTATTTCAACTTTTTCTCACAATAGTTAAAATATTTGTCTTGTGCCCGAAATAACTTTAACCACATGAATTACTCGCTATATATACGCTCAGAAACCATAAATGTATATTTAACTATCAGATCAGTCAATTATTCGTGCCTCAAATCTAATTCTCACGAGTAACTTCATTAATGGGATTCTGCTTCAGACTAAACTGGAGCAAATTTTCTAGGTTGCTTACCGTAGAAGGTTAGTTATTCTGCTAACCCCTGATAATTGTCTAGTTAGCCCCCAAAACGATAACTAATCTAGCGTGTTAAATCCACACTGAAAACATAGCAGTTGCGTTTTCGAGAAAGACCAACTCAAGCTTAGCATTTTAACTGCCACATTGTTATAGAATTGTTACCTGGCTATACTGGCCTGGAAAAATAGAAAAAAGTCTATATAAAGTCTATATAAGTTTTTGTCGTCAAAATCATTCTAGCACATTTATGAATCTCTCATCCGTCCGAACATTGAATACTATTGCCATATCTAGTCGAGTGCTCCTGCTATTCATCTCGCGGTTCTCGACAAAATCCAGAGAAGAATCTGCAATGAAATCAATCCTGACTTGATGTCTCGACTTTACTCACTTTCTCACAAACATGACGTGTCTTCCCGCTGTTTTTTCTACAAATATTTTCACAGCAACTGCTCTGAGGAGCCTTTTTCTCTGCTACCCCGAACACATGAATTTAAGCATGCTACTAGAATGACATCTAGATCCCTCCCTTTTACTAGTTGAAATAGTTACATGTAACCGCCTCTTCTACTCTAACAGTTTCTTTTTACGCACTTCCCGCATGTGGAACTCCCTTCAATTTACTTACCTTCCTGATAGCTACAATCTGTAAAAATTTAAAGTCAACGTCAAATGTCATCTTCTATCTCACGGAATCCCGTCCATCTTTTATTATTTCTTGAAAACCTCCTGTACCCAGTTTTTTCTCTCTCTGTATCTCCCTGCGCACTAGTAGCGGTGTGAAATAATTAAAAAAATAACGAACATTAAGTCAACTAAGGCTAAATTTATTCACCCACTAAATTATATCACAAAAAAAAATCAGTATTAACTGCGCTAATGATATCTTATACATATATCATTATTAATCCCTCATCAAAAACAATTGTAAAGTTCGTATGCAAAATGTGTTTGCTGACTAGAAACGCCCGTCTCCTTTATGTTATATTAAGTCAATTTCAGCCTACCTGTTACAGTGGTTGAAGAAATCGTAACTCTGTCTCTTTTCTTGTCCCAGTCATTTTTCAGGTTGACTACTACAGTTGCAAGATTGGAGTAGATAGATCTATCTATCGCCCGGTTCACACTCCACCCACGTCTATTGAACAGGTTAAGGGGCTCATCCCTTGTTCCCTGTTTAGGATGTGGTTTCCGGCTTTCTCTTTTCCAATCTTCACACTTTGGTTTTTTTTTTCTTTTCAATTGGAGTAGATAGATCTATCTATCGCCCGGTTCACACTCCACCCATGTCTATTGAACAGGTTAAGAGGCTCATCCTTTGTTCCCTGTTTAGGATGTGGTTTCCGGCTTTCTCTTTTCCAATCTTCTCACTTTGGTTTCTTTTTTTTTCAATTGGAGTAGATAGATCTATCTATCGCCCGGTTCACACTCCACCCATGTCTATTGAACAGGTTAAGAGGCTCACCCATTGTTCCCTGTTTAGGATGTGGTTTCCGGCTTTCTCTTTTCCAATCTTTTCACTCTTTTCTTTTTCTTTTTTTTTTTCAATTAGAGTAGATAGACTAAACTATCGCCCGGTTCACACTCCATCCATGTCTATTGAACAGGTGAAGAGGCTCATCCCTTGTTCCCTGTTTAGGATGTGGTTTCCGGCTTTCTCTTTTCCAATCTTTTCACTCTTACGCAGCCCCCTGAACATCAGTGGCGTTACCGCCTTGCTCGGGGAGATACGATTTAAAAAAACAAATCTTCTTTTTCAAGTCGATTTCTCTCTTTGTGTAGTCCTTGTGGTCTGCTACTTACTAGCTGAAGAATATTGTTACACGAATTCACCGTCATAGTTAAATAAAACAAAAATAAAAAAAAGTAAGAAAAATGGTAATAATTCCGCAGAAAAGTAAACATGTCACGAGAAATTTGAAAATTGTCAGTAGACACTTAAAATATTTTGACGCTATAATCCACAGTATAAAATATGAAGGGTGTCCTTGAAGTTATTTGTTACTCAAACATTTGAAATATTGAAAAGGATTATATGTGGCTGTTAATCATTGGTATCGATGGGCTTTTAATAATCTTAAAATGCTTTCAGTTGATAGGAATGACACTTAATAATAAGATTGGTTGTTTGATTTTTTCTTTTTTTTTTTTTTTTAGCAGCGTATCAACCTCTCATGATTATTTAATACCGAAAACTGAATATTTAGAATACGGTTTTATGGTTTCAACTGCATATTTTGAACACAATTGCATTCCTTCAACTGCAGAAAATGTATCGTTGGTCATTTTGCAATAAAATATATTGGTAGTAAACCTACTATAAAACTTACTGCTGCTAATTTTACTATAAATAGGTATTGGTGGTAATTTTTTATATTAAACTGCCATTTAATATGCTTATTCAAATATCAGCAACGTCTTTCAGGATGTTGCAATCTTATTGTGAATGGGTTTTCTCTCTTTATATAACAGTAACTGTAATATAATCAACTTTGGATATAATACTAATGTTTCAAATTCTACATTACTCGCTGGAATCACTTGCAAGAAAAACAAACACGACCTTAATAATAAAAGTACACATTTAATTACACAAGTGCAAACAAGTTTTCAATAAGGAAATGGATACTCCAAACGAGAACGAATCTATGCATCGATAGCTATCATCGCAAAACAATAAAGCAGATCAATTGTCATGTCAGGAATGATGCCTGGTTAATTCGGGTAACCTATTTAAGCTTTTTCACTAACACTACCTAAATGGCAATTCAGTTCCATTGTATAGTGGTTATTGACGATGAGAATCAATGATTTATAGGATCAAAAAGGTTGACAAATGCCAATAGTGCTTCAGAAGAGTTCGATATATTTGCGTACAAGTCAATGAAAAATATCATCTATCTTATTTACAAAACCATTTTACAACAATTTATTAATTTATTTATTTATGGTGCAGTGAATAACAGCTCGGAACTGACGTCGGAGAGACGAGTTCGAATTCCAGTTGAATTTGTTGCATTCACTTACGCACAAATACTCTTGGAAAAGGTCCGTCACTTCGCCTTCCAGCTATGGGTTAAATATCAGGACAGATTGGGTTTGATAGCCTTACTTGGCAACCAGTTTGCCGCAAAAAGTAATAGCAACCTACTGCAGGAAAATATTCTGCCCAGTCAATCATTCTTCTTTCGAGACATGATCACCCAAGCATGTATCATGTATGGCACTTAACTGACTGATATGTTATAGGAGAACGTTTGAGTGTCTCCTCGTGCCAACATCAAGATAGGAAATGACTAATTAGGCCTAACGGGTTACGGATAAAACATCCCTATATATTTGAACGGTAGAGAGTCCAAAGAAAGAAGACACGTTCATTGACCAGAAGTGAACTGCGTTTATTTGGGAAGGTGACGTTGTGACGTTGTGGTGCAGTGGATATCGACTCGGAACAAGAAATCGGAGAGCCGAGTTCGAATTCCAGTTGAATTCTTTGCATTCACTTACGCGCAAATACCCTTGGGAAAGGTATTAATCCGTCTATTCCTTCCAGTTATGGGTTAAATAGCAGGACAGATTGGGTTCTATAGCCTTGGTTGGCAACCAGTCTACCGCAGAAAGCAATGGCAACCTACTGCGGGATAATCTTCTGCCCAGTCAGTCATGTCTCTTTCGAGACATGATCGCCCAAGCGTGTTTCACGTATGGCAATTAACTGACTGAGGTTGTAGCGATTACATACACGCACAAACATATAAGAAGAGCTTGGAGGACAAGGCTTTTCTCGGTTCAACCCTATTCATTTTGTGAAGAAAAATGTTCTTTTAATACAGAGAATTAAAATTACAGTCACAATCTAAACTTATTTATAAATGGAACTGTGTGTGTGTGTGTGTCCTTTACCTATAGACTCCGAAACGGCTGAACCGATTTTCTTGAAAATTTACACAGTTGTACTATAAGCGTCTGCAAGTGTTCTTAGCTAGGTTTTGTGTCGAGGTACACTCATCGAAAATCGATAATCGAAAAAATCGGGTTATAGAAGGAGTGGTCCGATTTTATTCCGATTTGATACACTCATGGACAAAGACATAAGAAACGATATTCAGAAGTTTCAAGTGCAGAAAATCGATCATATATATAAAAGGCAAGATGTGTGTGTGTGTGTGTGTGTGTGTGTGTGTGTGTGTGTGTGTGTGTGTGTTTATATGTCTGTATGTCTGTATTTTTCAGCCCTTTTATTTTAGTTTTTGCTACGGGTTTGACTCTAAGTAGGTATAATTGTAGTTCTTAGTCTCAGCCATGATACCATTTACTCAGAGGACTTATTTAACCTTCAAAATTCAGTTTACGACGAAAAAAACTTATTTAATATCGATACCAGGAAATCAAAATTTGACTTACATTCATTCATTTTTCTTTCAGTCTACGGTTTCGCTTTAACTGGAAACAACTATTGCTTTTTAGTGTTTCGTGCCAACGTCCAAAGAGTTTGAGCTCCAGGACCATGGATTAGTTTTAAAGCTTTCATTAAACCCGAGCAACGCCGGGCTATACTGCTAGTACTAAATGATTGAAAACCCGGTACGTGTTTTCATTTCTGACCGTGGCATTGATTTCATTTTCCGTTCCTTGTGAACGTGCAGCACACCTTTCCTAGTCTTTCTGAAACTTGATATGAACCGAGAAGGTAAATCATAACGTGCGGATTCATCTGTCTGGATTGGGTGAATGACTGAGGGAGAGGAACCGTCATATGCTCACGGCGGTGATGTGTATAAATTACAATGAATTATACTTATAATGGTAACCTGAGACAGGTTATGCAAAGCTTCTGGGTATATGTAACCCTGAAAAATAGTCCCACATAATATCTAATACCAATTAAAAGTATTACGAGGTAATGTTTATTTTATAATCAGTTTTCAATTGAAAATTGTTATTGTCATTATTCACGTCCGTGAATGTCCATTTTCAACGTCGCTCGTCATGAATATGGATGGCGTTTGTCCAAAAGAAGAATAAAATGGATTTCACTAGTTTCCCATGAGTTTCTAATAAAGGATGTCAATTAAAAGAGAAAAGAAAATATTTTAGGAGGAAAACGATTCTGTGAAATTGTTCTCTTTCTTTTCCTTTTTGACATCAATCTTAAACAGAAGTTAGCATCATATACACACGATTAAAAAATAACTGTTATCATGAAATATATATCAGAATGACAGAAAAAAGTAATGCTGCTTTATTTCTCACGAGAGCAACTTCTTACATTAAAGCCTTCCACTGTGCCTAAATATATTCTACATAGTCAATTTAAGGGCTTCTCACGAAACCGTTGGCCATGTATAGCGAGCAAACAGATAGATAAAGAGACAGTGGTTGATAGATAGATAGATAGATAGATAGATAGATAGATAGATAGATAGATAGACAGACAGAGAGAGAGAGAGAGAGAAAATATTTTGTGAATATATACGATAGATAACGATGGATCTTCAATTTGAAGAGGTTAAGATAGTAGTGATCAAACGCATCCATTCGGGAAAACGTTCCACATTGCAACAGAAAAATAGAATCGCCACAAAGGAAAAACTACAGATATTATTAATTAAAATTAAGTTTCTACATTACTCATTATCGGTCAATTTAGCAAACAAGGAGAATCAAACACGATTCGCTATCCATTCGACCACAGAAAGAATGATCAAAATACAGTGATCATTTTACGGTTTCTGTTCTGTCATATCTAAATTTCTTCGGATAATGAGTTTAAAAAAATCAAAATAAAGTTGTTAAATTAAAGTAATAAATTTCGAGGCCAATGCAAACATATTTATGAGCTTCTACTCAAACGCTACTACTCATTCACTCAAACACACACATATAAATATGAACTTTAAATGGTATTTTTAGTGGATGCCTTTATTTTCGTATAAAAACAGTATATACAAACAAATAACTTTATTATACATGCATGTGTGTGTGTGTGTGTGTGTGTGTGTGTGTGTGTGTGTGTGTGTGTGTATGTGTGTGTGTGTGTGTGTGTGTGTGAGACGTGCTTTAGACGGCTCGGCCACATAGACCCTCACGTTATTCAAGCTTTGTTATTTGTTACAGCATTAGAATTTGCCACTGTTTATCCGGATTTATCGGAGGAGGAGAGAAGCATAATGTAATATAACAATCCCGCCCCACCCGAGGAAAGGCTGATGCAAGCGGGGGTGTTTTCCGGTCGCTGAAAGGAACGGATGTTTGTTTGACCTTATTTCCGGCAGTAGCGGAAATGGCTACAAGAGGCAAACAGAACAGGTGTCTCTGAGAATTACGTAGGCGTGCGTGGGCGAGGCAAAAATCGGAAGTACCGGTTTGGAGATTATAAAAAGACCTCGGGCACGGATTTCACAGACGCAGAGGAGGACGAGACAGAGAGAGAGAGACACAACAGATTCGACGACACTCCCGTCAACCCTTGGAAGCGCGCTCTCTCTCACTCTCTGTTCCCTAGGCTACACGGTCCATCGTCGCTAATAAAAATACTTTATATTTTTATATATACCCGTGTTGTCTGTTTGTTGTATATTGCTATATATAACAATAATAATGAATGCCAAAATAAAATCTGTTTTCATTCATAAAAAAAAAAATGTGGAGAAAAATTTATTCCAAGGAAAATAACTTTGCTATAACAATAGGATCTTTAGACTCGGCAGAGTTTCCAAATCTGGTTGGCTTATTTGTGCTATACAATCTTACAGACCATAAGGATATAAATACGGAAGATATTGGATTATACAGGGATGATGGCCTCATGATAGTGAGGAATGACACAAATTTCAAAATAGATAAAATTAGAAAGATAAAATATAGAGAATTTCAAAACTTTAATTTTAAAGTAACTATTACAACAAATATAAAAAATAGATTTCCTCGATGTGACTTTACATTTAAAAAAGTACATATACCAACCATATAAAAAAAATAAATACAAATCCTTTATATATCTACCTAAAATCCAACCATCCTCTATCCATGATTAAGCGTGTACCCTCATTCATAGAATATAGAATTAGTAGAAATTCAGCAAATGAAAAAGTGTAATTCCAGTTGAATCCATTGTATTCACTTACGCGCAAATACCCTTGGGAAAGGTATTAATCCGTATATTCCATCCAGCTATGAGTTAAATAGCAGGACAGACTGGGTTCTATAGCCTTGGTCGGCAACCAGTCTACCGCAGAAAGCAATGGCAACCTACTGCGGGATAATCTTCTGCCCAGTCAGTCATGTCTCTTTCGAGACATGATCGCCCAAGCGTGTATCACGTATGGCACTTAACTGACTGAATTTTTATAATACTGCCTTTAAAAATGGTGGATTTAAAAGCCCAAATATTTAATATGTAAAAGAGAAGATCTACCCCCAAAGAAATATTATTTGATATATACCTACTTTCAACCAAATGATTAGCAGTAAATTAAGAAAAAAATTCCTCGCTTTGATTAAGAAACACTTTCCAAATATAAATCCATTAAATAAGATTTTCAATAAAACATACTCTTAAATCAAGTTATAGTTGTATGAATAATCTGGAAAAAAATTATAAAAAATCATAATAATAATATTCTAAATAAAAATTTAAACCTAATTGCAAATAAGAATTATCCAATAACGGAAATTAACATTTGGACAATTAATAAATATAATATAGAGTGTTCTCTGGAAAACAGGTACCTTACAGAATCCATTGTCTATCAATGTACTATTTCTTTTGTGGAAAACCGTAGTAATGTAAAGATTTATGTCGGTAGTACTAAGAACACTCTAAAATATACATGCACATACATAGATGGAAATTATATATATATATATATATATATATATATATATATAATATGGTCGGTGTTTCATAATGTAACACGGACCAAGTCAAACAAGAAAATTAAATTATTTATTATAAAAAATTCAAAACTGCGTGCCTCATCATCAATAATAATAATTCACCTTCAAAATCAAAACTGCAGAGAACTAGTGTCGTTTACGAATTTACATGTTCTTTGAAGAACTGTGTTCCTTCACTATCCAAATCCATAAACAATTACACTGGCTATAACACAACAAAATTGAAGAGAAGATTGACCTTTCCTACAACAGTGCTATCCGATCTCATTTAAACACACATCGAGATCTTCCAGGTACTACCCGTTATATCTTCATTGATAATACATACACAATAGCATCATCCACATGCAAAAGAAGATTATAAATAATACTAATAAAAAAGATAAATCCTATACTTAATAACATCAATTATGACCATGGTAACAATGTGCTTACTGTGTCCTGAACTTAACATACACAAAACTCTATATGCATAAACTTTCCACATATTTATTTATGAGTAAACCAAAATTAATTCATGGTAATGGCTAAAAGTAAAGTCGAAAGCGCTCGAAATCCATGAGTTTGAGGTTCTCACGTCATCTGCGGACAAAGCTGAGTGCTTTGCCCGCAGATTCTCATCCAACTCCACATTTGACTCGTCCGGAGTACACACACCCGACTTCCCTATTAGAACTGAGGCCAAACTGCACAACGTATATATTACCCCGACAGTAGTATCCCGAGTAATTTCAAAACTCGAACCCCATAAGGCGTGTGGAGACGATGGAATCCTGGTGATAGTCCTTAAGAGGTGTGCTCCTGAACTTTCCCCTGTCCTCTCTAAACTATTTAACTACTGCCTTTCTGCTTCCTGCTTTCCCGCATGCTGGAAGTTCTCTTCAGTCGTTCCTGTATTTAAGAATTGTGGTGAACCCTCGGACCCACCCAACTATCGCCCTATCAGTCTTCTACCGATATTCGGGAAAGT
This sequence comes from Ascarosepion bandense, assembly GCA_037127315.1. Lineage (NCBI taxonomy): Eukaryota > Metazoa > Mollusca > Cephalopoda > Sepiida > Sepiidae > Ascarosepion > Ascarosepion bandense. The sequence continues at coordinate 6,084,098 of JBBBDQ010000293.1, forward strand.
ATTCGAGGCCATAATCAATGCTGAAATAGTTCATCATCTCACTGCCCAAAAACTCTTCTCTGATAGGCAATATGGATTCCGCTTTGCCAGGTCCACGGCCGACCTGCTAACAACCGTAACGGAGTACATGCTACAGGCCCTTGATGAGTCTGATGAGGCTCGCGCGGTTCCTCTGGACATCTCCAAGGCTTTTGACAGGGTTTGGCACTCTGGCCTTCTATGCAAACTACGGGGTTACGGTATTACCGGTCGCCTGCTTGTCCTAATCCAATCTTTCTTAAATAACCGCAAAATAAAGGTCGTTTTGAATGGGCGTGCTTCTTCGTCCTACAGCACGAATGCTGGTGTCCCACAGGGCTCTATCCTGGGCCCGACTCTCTTCCTTATTTTCATCAATGACCTCCCTGATGAGATCAAGTCTCAAGTAGGCATCTACGCAGATGATACTGCAATATACTCCCGCACCAGTAAGAAACCTGTCGTGGCGGACAGACATAATCTCGCTGCTGACCTTGAACAGGATCTACACTCTGTGGTGAACTGGGGCAAGAAGTGGCTTGTCAACTTCAACTCATCCAAGACCAAGCTGTTGTCTGTCAACCATTACAGGCAACCTCTCCTGCCTCCCATAAGCATGGACCAAGCGATTCTCCCGGAGAGCAATACACTACACCTCCTCGGACTTACCATGTCCTCAGACCTCAAATGGAACCACTATATTGAATCCATAGCAAAATCTACTGCTAAGAAGGTTGGGTCACTATGTCGACCCAGGATGTTTTTTCCGCCTGAATCCATCCTGCATATATACAAGTCAACCATCCGTCCGTGCATGGAGTACTGCTGCCATTTATGGTCAAGCGCCCCTGCTATTCTCCTCAGTGTTCTTGACAAGCTCCAAAGGAGAGTCTGTAATGTGATAGGTACTGATCTGGTGGCTCGATTGCAGCCACTTCCCCACCGCCGAAATGTGGCCTCCCTTTGTCTGTTCTATAAATACTTTCATGGTTTCTGTTCGGACGAACTTAAGTCACTGATGCCTCCTCAACAGGTGTTTACTCGTGCAACCAGACTGGCAACTGGGCCCCACCCATTCACAGTCAGGTTAGGTAAATGCAGACGACAATACTACTCCTGCAGCTTCTTCTCTCGTACTTCCCGCCTGTGGAACTTGCTCCCGTATTCTTGCTTTCCTGGCGGCTACAACCCCCAGAAATTTAAATGCAAAGTCAATTGTCATCTACTAACTATTGGACTCTAGCTCTCTCCCCACCCCCGTATAACCTTCCATTTCTCTCTACCTGTCATTGCACCTGCTTTCTCAGCTTTCTATTGCTCCTTTCTAACCAGTTTGTACTCCTCATTCTTTTCTAATTAATCTTTTTGCAGTTATGTAGCCCCCTGCACATCAGTGGCATTTCCGCCTTGCTCGGGGTGAAATGATTAAAAAAAAAAGTACAAAACCTTTGAACAATTCTTATATAACTTGAGTTCCGAAAAGAAAAATATTATACAAACACATGGAAAATTATATAAAAAAGCTTAATGATAATACCTTATCTGTCATTTTTAATGAAACATGTATAAAAGAGAGATTGTTGCCCCAAAACACAATATATAGATAGATGTGTATATATATATATATATATATATATATATATATATATATATAGTTATGTGAATTAATAAATATATATATGGGAATGCATACATGTATAAAATATTATTTACATGTTGATAAAACAGTGCTCAATATTGTATAAACAAAGCTGTTCATTATATATATTAATAAATATACATATTATACTGCGTCGATAGCATTTTTCAATCTAAAATTTTGATGTTAAATTTTTATCTTCATGTAGTTTTTGTCTATTTAAATTTTATTTTTAATAAATTAAAAAAATAGTACCCTGACATTATAACATTTAACTCTCATGAACATCGAATGAACTTCAATTCAAATATATTGAACGATAATTTATAATATGCACTTAGATTGCGTAACCTATGAAACTTCAAGCCGTGCCATATCCATTTCCCTTTTTTATACGCTTATTTATGTAGCTGACTAATTCCACTAATGTAAACTATACATTTACCAAGCCAATCACAATTTTAAATAATACGACATCGAGGTCAGTCCATTGTTTTTAAATGTACATATAAGTTCTTTACATTTTTTAGGTATGCAGAAGTGCTTAACATATTTAGAGTGGACTAATATATCTAACGTCTAATCTAAACCTATTTATAAATGGAACTTTGTCTCTCTCTGTGTGTATATGTGTGTGTGTGTGTGTGTGTGTGTGTGTGTCCTTTACCTATAGACTCCGAAACGGCTGAACCGATTTTCTTGAAATTTTACACAGTTGTACTATAAGCGTCTGCGAGTGTCCTTAGCTAGGTTTTATGTCGAGGTACCTCCGAAAATATCGAGAATCGATAATCGAAAAAATCGGGTTATAGAAGGAGTGGTCCGATTTTAATCAAATTTGATACACTCATAGACGAAGACATAAGAAACGATATTCAGAAGTTTCAAGGTTGCAGTTCTTACAGTAGTGCAGAAAATCGATAATATATATCTATAAAATGCAACATGTTTGTGTTTGTGTGTGTGTCTGTATCTGTTTATCTGCCTGTATGTCTCTTTTTTTTCAGCCCTTTTATTTTAGTTTTTGCTTCGTTTTTGGCTCTAAGTAGGTATTATTGTAGTTCTTAGTCTCAGCCATGATACTATTTACTCAGAGAACTTATTTAGCCTTCAAAATTCAGTTTATGACGAAAAATAATCGATAATCGAAAAAATCGGGTTATAGAAGGAATGGTCCAATTTTAATCAAATTTGATACACTCATGGACAAAGACATAAGAAACGATATTCAAAAGTTTCAAGTGCAGAAAATCGATCATATATATAAAAGACAAGATGTGTGTGTGTGTGTGTGTGTGTGTGTGTGTGTGTGTGTGTGTGTGTGTGTGTGTGTGTGTGTGTTTATCTGCCTGTATGTCTGTATTTTTCAGCCCTTTTATTTTAGTTTTTGCTACGGGTTTGACTCTAAGTAGGTATAATTGTAGTTCTTAGTCTCAGCCATGATACCATTTACTCAGAGAACTTATTTAGCCTTCAAAATTCAGTTTACGACGAAAAAAACGTATTTGATATCGATACAAGAAAATCAAAATTTGACTTACATCCATTCATTTTTCTTTCAGTCTACGGTTTCGCTTTAACTGGAAACAACTATTGCTTTTTAGTCTTTCGTGCCAACGTCCAAAGAGTCTGAGCTCCAGGACCATGGATTAGTTTTAAAGCTTTCATTACACCCGAGCAACGCCGGGTGTAATGAAAGCTTTAGTGCAATGCTAGTTAGTTATAAATACAAACTTCACTTGATTAATGAATTACTTTGAAAACTTTGAAGACATCTAAAAGAGAAATACTGACCTACACATATAGTTCATCTCAAAGTTTGCATTAATATTTAACTTCAGATTATATAAAAAAAATTTTTTGGTTACTCGAAGAATAATGATCGTTTTTAGAATAAACCTCTTGATTGTATTCTATATTATTATAGTAGTTGCAGAAAAATATATTTCTCATTCTTAGTGATTAAAGTATCCCCTTTGTTAACTTCATTCTGATCTCTTTCAGAATTTAGCTTAAAACATTATATACACATCAAGATGATTTTAGTACGAGTTCAAACTTGATCAATTTTGTAAAGTTGCATACACTAGAAATAACGCCTTCGAAGAATACTGTCAGACATTTTTCTTTTCTGACTCTAGTGCTTATTATGTACCCACATATATATTATTTTTACAACGTCACGTATCCAAGAAACACGATTCTTCTAATTACATGAAAACGAGGTCGACAATGTTTGTTCTATGACAATCAGAACGCTTCTCAAACTGATGCCAATATTAACACAGCATGGAGTAAAGGTTCCACTTGTTATCAGACACTGTGGCGCTGGTTTCCAAAGTTCCGCAGTGAGGAAATGAGTTTTGAAGGTCAGTGGTAGAAGAGGTTCATCTGCAATTGACAATCGAAATCTTGAAACACTAGCCGAAAAAAAAACCCTGCATCAAAGTGTCAGAGAAACGTGTCAGCTAATAGCTGCCAGCATTTCAACAGTATCGGTCGGGTCATCTCAAGAAAATTGGCAAGGTGAAAAAACTCGATAAATGTACTCAGTGAAAATCAAGGATTTCGACGTTTTAAATTGCGTTCGATGTTGCACCTGCGAAATTCGAATAATCCATGTCTTGGTCGAATAGTGACTTGTGGTGAGAAGTGAGTCCTTTAAGACAGTCGTAAACGATCGACTTAGTCGTAATTAAACACGTTAACACTTTCTAAAAACGAACTTGTTCCAACAGAAAATTATGGTAATTTTTTTTATAATCATATCGCCCCAAGCAAGGCATTTTACTGCCACTGTTTTGCAGGGGGTTACATAGGAAGAAATTTGTGAAAAACAGTGACAGGTTATATGGGGTGTCAGGAAGTGGGTAAAAGAAGGATGAGAATACTGATGAGAGTGGACGGAGAAAAAAGCATGAGAGAGAGGATGCAGGTTTGTAAGATAAGAGATGACTATTGACTTTACATTTAAATTTTTGGAGATTGTAGCTCTCGGGGAAGCAAGTAAAGGGAAGGGAATTCCACAGGCGGGAAGTGCGAGAAAAGAAGCTGATGGAGTAGAATTTGTGTTTATTGGTTTCACAGTAAAAGGGTGGAACCTAGTTGCTAATCTTGTTGCTCGAGTAAAATCATATATAATTGTCTGGTTGTCGATCATTGGCATTATCTATTTCAGCTTTCTGAAATCTAACCAGAGCAAAACTGCCAACCTCATAATGATTTCTTTCTTACTTTACTCAAAGTTTACTGCCAGCAAATGAATGAAATACACATTCAGTTAAACAAAATGCTACCGACACGGGTTAATCGACGAGGTCCAATTCCGCTTCATGACAATCCTTAGGCACATGTTACCAAGTTGACACTACAAAAGCTCACAAACTTCGAATACAAGGCTTTACCATATCCGCCATATTCTCCTTGGGTTTCGTTCACTAACACATTTTCAAGCAACTTGACAATTCATTTTTAAGCCAAAAGATATCCCGTTGCAAAAAAAAGATGCTGAAACTGCATTCAAAGATTTCTTGGCGTTTAAACGCTTAAAGTTGTATTGTAAATGCATAAACAACCGTGTAACTCGACGGCAAAAACATATAGATGTTCAGGGCTCTAATTTTGACTGATTTAAACACTAGATGCGCGTTGTGGTGCAGTGGATACAGGTCCGGAACAAGAAACCGGAAAGACGAGTTCGAATTCCAGTTGCATTCACTTACTCACAAATACCTTTGGGAAAGATATTAATCTATCTCTTCCCCCTTAAATGGCAGGACAGATTAGTTTTGATAGCATTGGTTGGCAACTAGTCTACTGTAGAAAGTAATGGCAACCTTCTACCCAGTCAGTCATGTCTCTTTCGAGACATGATCGCCCAAGCGTGTATCACGTATGGCACTTAACTGACTTAAATATATTAATTCAGAAATAAAAGTTGAATAAAAATAATTTCATCTTTTAAATAAGTTATTTTTAGGAAAATATGGTTAATGAAAATAAATCCCATGTGGTAAGTAGATCCTGTAAAATATTCATTTAATTTCATGGAGACTCAGAAGAGAGAAAAGTTAAGTAAATGTTTGGTTTCAGGAATTTACTATTTAAGTTATGTTACAAATTTTCTCAACAGGAAACAATCGAATAAATAAATATCCAAATATGCCTAATTTGTCTTTCTATGAGATATTATTAAAATTATATATTATAAATTATATTATAAATTATATTATTATATTTCTATGAGATATTATTAAAAACCAAATGCTTCCGACTGTGGTATTCTATTCAGCAAGGCCAGCTCACGGGTCAAATTACTAGCAGAGTTCATTCTATATTTAATGGGTACTCCCCTACTATGGTTTTATATTTACTGAGTACCCCACTACAATAATGTCATATTTAATAATTTACTAGCAGTATAGCCCGGCGTTGCTCGGGCGTAATGAAAGCTTTAAAACTAATCCATGGTCCTGGGCTTAGACTCTTTGGACGTTGGCACGAAAGACTAAAAAGCAGTAGTTGTTTCCAGTTAAAGCGAAACCGTATACTGAAAAAAAAATGAATAGATGTAAGTCAAATTTTGATTTCCTGGTATCGATATCAAATAAGTTTTTTTCGTCGTAAACTGAATTTTGAAGGCTAAATAAGTCCTCTGTGTAAATGCTATCATGGCTGAGACTAAGAACTACAATTATACCTACTTAGAGCCAAACCCGTAGCAAAAACTAAAATAAAAGGGCTGAAAAAATAGACATACAGAAAGATAAACAGACACACATACAAACATCTTGCCTTTTTTATATACATATATATATATATATATATATATATATATATATATATATATATTATCGATTTTCTGCACTACTGTAAGAACTGCAACCTCGAAACTGCTGAATATAGTTTCTTATGTCTTTGTCTATGAGTGTATCAAATTTGATTAAAATCGGACCACTCCTCCATAACCCGATTTTTTTGATTATCGATTTTCGATATTTATCGGGGCTACCTCGACACAAAACCTAGCTAAGAACACTCGCAGACGCTTATAGTATAACGGTGTAAATTTTCAAGAAAATCGGGTCAGCCGTTTCGGAGTCTATAGGTAACGGACACACATACACACGCACACAGAAAAAGTTCCATTTATAAATAAGTTTAGATATTTACTGGGTGCAACACTATTATGGTTCTATATTTTCTGGGTACCCAATTACTATAGTTTTATCTTTAGTAATGTATATTTTCTGAGTAAAACATTATTATTGATCCATACTTTTCCAATGATTACACTAATCTTAACATATACCTAAAAACTAGAAAGTTAGATGAACGAATCTCTACTGTCAATAGTGTAGTGTTCTATTGTGTTAATGACAACTTAAAATAGACACGATACGTTACCTTTGTTGTATATTCTCTATTTTGCCAATGTATCATTAACTTCTAAAACCAGCATTGCAAAGCGATTGCTAACGATTTTATTGATGGAATGCGTAAAATAAACTAATCATCTCGTAATGAGACAAACCTGGAACACTAATTAATGAGGGAATCGATTAAAAGTTGAAAATTAATTGTTTGCTTTCCGTCCATGAAGTTGTTTATAAAAACTAAAGTTTCTCATTGGTCAATATTAATAACATACATCATCTGAGAAACAGGTTGATTCACCCACGTAACAACCAACAGTAAGATAGACCAGTATAAAATCTTATAATAATAACTTTGTCCGTAAATAAATTCCAGCAAATCAGTTTTCAACTAACACATTTTATTGTAAACCATTTTTGCTTTCAGTTATTACCTACTAGCAGTATAGCCTGGCGTTGCTCGGGCGTAATGAAAGCTTTAAAACTAATCTAGGGTCCTGGAGCTCAGACTCTTTGGACGTTGGCACGAAAGACTAAAAAGCAACAGTTGTTTCCAGTTAAAGCGAAACCATAGACTGAAGAAAAATGAATGGATGTAAGTCAAATTTTGATTTCCTGGTATCGATATCAAATAAGTTTTTTTCGTCGTAAACTGAATTTTGAAGGCTAAATAAGTTCTCTGAGTAAATGGTATCATGGCTGAGACTAAGAACTACAATTGTACCTACTTAGAGCCAAACCCGAAGCAAAAACTAAAATAAAAGGGCTGAAAAAAATACAGACATACAGACAGATACAGACACACACACAAACATGTTGCCTTTTATATATATATTATCGATTTTCTGCACTACTGTAAGAACTGCAACCTTGAAACTTCTGAATATCGTTTCTTATGTCTTTATCTATGAGTGTATCAAATTTAATTAAAATTGGACCACTCCTTCTATAACCCGATTTTTTCTATTATCGATTTTCGATATTTATTGGGGGTACGTCGACACAAAACCTAGCTAAGAACACTCGCAGATGCTTATCGTACAACTGTGTAAATTTTCAAGAAAATCGGTTCAGCCGTTTCGGAGTCTATAGGTAACGGACCACAGACAGACAAAGTTCCATTTATATATAAGTTTAGATTTATATATGAAACTCAGTGGAAACGGAGCGAGCAATAACTGAACAGTACTAAGTGGACATTATTTACATTGTTCAGGCTATTTTCATCAAGGACACATGGTCCAGTGTATATAGACGTTGGTTAGTTCCAGTGACTTGACCCAAAGTGTTGTGAGTTCAGTAACAGGCTCCAGTAATGGTGAACAAATAACTTAGAGAATTGTGTTAAAGAGAGATAACTACATGGCTACCAGCATTTGCATCACACAGGGAATGAAATTGATATACTCCAGAGATCGAAATGAAGGGTTCGATACGAAATTCCTAACACCTTCTTCAGCGTACAACGGTCGAAACGTTGTAAACTTGGCAATAAAGATGAGGACAATAGTCCAAATAATTTAAATACTACCTAGGCAAATACTAAGTGGCTTTAACGCCTTACCTGTGGGAAAATGATTTTAATAAAAATTAAACGTTGATAGATATTTCTTTCTATATTACTGCATAAGACAAAAATGTACTAATTAGCCTTATGTACTAATTAGAAATTTGATGATCCAGCCTAGTGATAGTTTGAAGAAAAATTCTATGTGGATAACTTGGGGACTTATACATAGCGATAGCCTAGTTAATTAAAGCGTTGTTTCGTAAATTTGGTGACATAATAATTCTCATTTCAGTCCCTGGGCCAGGCAGTGTGTCCTTGGACACGGTGACAACAATAACTGAACAGCACAAAAAATTTAGAACTAGGAAATATATCTCTAGATCTGAGCACCTCGGCGTAGTGTAATGGTTAACAATCTTGTCTCACTCGATCAAATACAACTGAATAGTACGTTCGATCTTCACTGGGTCCCCATACATTTAGCCATGCGTCACATCTAAACTACGCTTAGAAAATCAGTTGGGGACCTTCGTTTAGTAAATGATCAATATATCCCTAGACATGGGCAGTGAAATGAGTCTACCCCCGTAAATTAAATAAAGATTTCAGATCAGAATAACTCTGATATACATCTGATGAAGATCGGACCACACAACGCCGGAAACAACAATAGTCCAAATATAAATAGTGTAAATAATGATAGCCCCGCGTTCCAGAAATTCAGACAGAAAATATTAACCTTCTTCTTCTTCTTCTTCTGCTTCTATGTGCCCTGTCCCTTCAGGACGTAGGCGATCATGGTTCTCCACGTCTCCCTATCCCTGGTGTCTCTTAGTATGTTTTCTCCTGTTACACCTCGCAACCCCCGTTCCGTAATCCACCTGATCAGGCCCTGCAAATATGTTATCTGCTGCCTTCCTCTGTCTCTTTTTCCTTCTATCTGGCCTGTCAGTATCAGGTTCTCCAAGCCTTCCTTCCTCATTGCATGTCTCAGGAACTTCAGTTGTCTCTTCCTGGTGCTCACTATTAATTTTCTTTTCGTTGCCATTCTTTCCAACACCTCATCGTTGCTCGCATGCTCGGTCCACGATATCCGCAGCATCCTTCTGTAGAACCACATTTCCGCTGCTTCAAGTTTTTTCCTCACTTTCGATGATATTGTCCAGCATTCACTGCCGTATTGAAGAACTGACATCATATAGCAATCCATCACTCTTTTCTTTGTTTCTAGTGAAAAACCAGAGTTGTTAAAATAATTGGGTTTCGTTACAAGTTTGAATATTAATGGTATGTTGTATATTTGCTCAGCGATTAATTTTCCTGATATCACATATTCAACAAATCAGTTTTTATTGTTTGTTTTTTCCATCTATTCAGACGGATCTAATTTCATGTCAACCACAATGTTTCTTGTAAAACGCGTCCTGAATATTTAATTAATGGCAACATAACGTACAATAATTTTGTAGCTGTCAATTCAGATATTTGTTATCGAAGACAAATCAACATCAAGCTACAATAGAACCTCGTTATCCACGATATATAGGTTTCTAAGACCACCCAGGAATGGTGAAATCCGCGAATATTAGCGAACCATATAAGTATGTTCGAAAATGTGGACTGTGAAAGCTATACAGTATTTGATATGGACATCGGCTCGGAACAAGAAATCGGGGAGCCGAGTTAGAATTCCATTTGAATTCATTGCATTCACTTACGCGCAAATACGTTTAGAAAAAGTATTAACACTTCACTTCTTCATCCAGCTAAGAGTTAATTAGAAGGGTAGATTGTGCTCTATAACCTTGGTTGGCAACCAGTCTACCGCAGAAAATAATTCCTACTACGGGAAAATCTTCTGCCCAGTCAGTCAAGTTTATTTCTAGACATGATCGCCCAAACGTGTATCACGCATGGCACTTAACTGAATTTAAAATATTTTTTTTAATTTCTAAATGTTGTTTTTCTTGTTATTGTTTGAAAGGAAAAGGTCAAAGGTTTTGTTATAAAGTTCGTGTAACACTTGTAGTTCTAGTTAATAAAACTGTATGGAAACACTGGAACAAAAGGGCGAGTGAAGAACTGGTTTAATCACGTGGGAGATTAATATTATTGTTATAAAGAATACCGCTGTTCTGTGCGGCACTACTTACGGCTCACTCTGCGGCAACCGTTTCTATGAGTAGACATTTTACTCATAGAGGGTGAACGGGTTCATGTCCAACAATTAGTGTAGAGAAGGTCGGTCGTCTTTCTACACAAAACTTTTGCATTATCAAAATAAACGCTAAACATTTACAATAATTATAATGTAAAATTGGACTGTTATAAATTTGATGTTTACTTTATTCAGCGATATTTTAGTATGACATTTTAAGGCCATTCCATAACAGAAGAGACGCAACTCTCCCACTAAGAAATCTACTTGATTACGAAGAAAATAAATTGTAAAAAGAAATTAATTAGATAAGAATATTTAAGTATTCAACAGATAATTTTTTTATTTATTAATTTCAAAATTTCCCATTTCTCAGATTTTGGTGGCTAAACTGATTATATTTTATATATAAAAAGCAACAGTTGTTTCCAGTTAAAGCGAAACCATAGACTGAAGAAAAATGAATGGATGTAAGTTAAATTTTGATTTCCTGGTATCGATATCAAATAAGTTTTTTTCGTCGTAAACTGAATTTTGAAGGCTAAATAAGTTCTCTGAGTAAATGGTATCATGGCTGAGACTAAGAACTACAATTATACCTACTTAGAGCCAAACCCGAAGCAAAAACTAAAATAAAAGGGCTGAAAAAAATACAGACATACAGACAGATACAGACACACACACAGACATGTTGCCTTTTATATATATATTATCGATTTTCTGCACTACTGTAAGAATTGCAACCTTGAAACTTCTGAATATCGTTTCTTACGTCTTTGTCTATGAGTGTATCAAATATATAGTTTTTTTAATTTTGTAATTATTACATTAGTGTGTCTTAAAATATATACTGTATTCCTTAGAAATGTATTTTGAGAAAGTCATTTTCATTTAATAAAAATATTGCTGGTTGGGCCAGTCGCGGATATGTGAAACCTCGATTGGCGATTCCACGAATCCTGAGGTTAAATTTATGGGGGATCAGATTCACTTTCAGGATCGTCCGTGACTAACCATTCCTCTACTATGAGTTTTGTTTACTTTTCTAAATTCTAATTTATTTCTATTAATATTCTTTCTTCAACTCTTTAAAAGCATATACAATAAACCCGTTTTATTATAGTGAAATGGTTGTATTTAGTCTTCTCATATACACAAATCTTCACCAAATCTTTGTAGATTTCTGATTGGTAAGTCAAGAGATCTTTAGTGATTTCGATTCTCACTGAGTACTGCCCTGTTGCAGTCTTCTTCTTTAAAAACGGTTATAACCTCTTTTCTTATTGTTGTGACCTAAAAAGTTACTGTTGTGTTGTGGTATCACGCGGTTGTATTGTTTTGGATCTTGGTAAATTACTTCAGTTACTCGTGGATTTGTAGTAGTAATACTTATTACTACGATAATCCTTTCTTGGGAGTCCTCCAGATAATCCTTTCTTGGGAGTCCTCCAGATAATCCTTTCTTGGGAGTCCTCCAGATAATCCTTTCTTGGAAGTCCTCCAGATAATCCTTTCTTGGGAGTCCTCCAGATAATCCTTTCTTGGGAGTCCTCCAGATAATCCTTTCTTGGAAGTCCTCCAGATAATCCTTTCTTCGGAGTCCTCCAGATAATGCTTTCTTGGGAGTCCTCCAGATAATCCTTTCTTGAGAGTCCTCCAGATAATCCTTTCTTGGGAGTCCTCCAGATAATCCTTTATTGGGAGTCCTCCTGAATAATCCAATCAAGAACTGAATAGTAATATCACACTGTGAACACTGAACTCTACTACTCGACTGTAACTAGTACGACTGCCGCTGCTACTCGTTATTCGGTTAATCAACCCAGTCGATCCCTTCGGATGGTTCACTCAGACTTCTGTCTGGTGCTTAATATTCTATATGACAATTCCTCTTTTGAGTTGACACTTCCTTATGCATGACAAAAACTCAACTTAATAAATATTTTCATATTTTCATCCCCCCAGAAAAATAAAAAATAATAATTACTGTTTTTATGCCGCAAATCTTTAATATATGAGTATAACTGTCAAAGTCAAATAAGAATTACAATTACGATCGATCATTGTCTGGCGATGCTGTAACAGACGACATATCTGGTTTGACCAAATGCATATGCGTTAAAAACGCTTGGCCTTGAGCGGCAGCTTTTTCAGCGTAAAAAAATATTTAAAAAAGAAACGAAAGCATGCGCAGTGTGAATTTTAAAAGATTCTATATGAATGCTGGATAAGATTGTCCAGCATTCAGATAAAGAAGTGACTTGAAGCAACAGAAATATTGATCTACAGAAACATACTGGAAAACGATGTGTGGAACACTTGAGCAACAACGAAAACAAAATGAAAACAAAAGGGCACTTGTAATTAATACCAAGAAGTGACAACTGAAATTGCTAGGGTACATAACGAGGAAAGAAGGCTTGGAAAATGTGATACTTACATGACAGATTGAAAGCAAAAGAGCAGTGGTAAACAAAGTAATAAAACGTTCCCATTCAATTCGTTTGTTAGTCTAATTTTATCTCACCAACTCAGCGTGCAAGAACTTTTATTTGTTAGCACACAACACCTTCTTAACTTAAAAGGCTACTAAAAAAAAAACAACCAGTCCTGAAAATTCTAGTCTCTATGACAATAGCTTGTCAGCTACATTTCATATTTTTGAACATGTTTTATTTAGAATAGACATTTCTAAAAGGTAAAATCCACAGCAAGAATGAACACGAAAATTCTTCATATTATTCAGGTATTAAATTTTAATCTAGTGAACGTTGCGGTCAACTGAAAAGAAAACCATCTCGCCCGATTTGCTGACAGATATTCAAAAGAAGGTTTGGGTAGTGTAACAGTAATCGGTTTGAAAAGGGAAATCGTCAAGCCGAGTTCAAATTCAGATCGATTGTTTTTCACTTAGTGCAAATGCCACTAAAAACGTCATGAAACTAACTTCCTCTATCTTTTGGGTTAAATAGCAGGGTTATGTTGACTCTCTTGGGGATTACAAGCAGTCAAATAAAACTGAATTCAAAACCACCTTAAGGAGAGATGGGCTCTATCAAGCTATAAAATGCTTACGAAGGCCTTTCAAAAAGTTCTAAGTCTCACCTAGAAAGAAGAGCCATAGCTGAACATTTCTTCTTCTTCTTCTTCTTCTTCTTCTTCTTTTTCGTCTTCTTCTTCTTCGTCTTCTTCTTTTTCTTTGTCTTCTTTTTCTTCTTTTTCTTCATCTTCGTCTTCTTCTTTTTCTTCGTCTTCTTCTTCAATCTTCGTATTATTCTTCTTTGTCTTCTTCTTCGTCTTTTTCTTCGTCGTCTTCTTTTTCTTCGTCGTCTTCGTCTTCTTTTTCTTATTCTTCTTCTTCTTCGTCTTGTCTTCAAGGCGTAAAGCGATCATAGCCTTCGACATCTTCCTATCTTTTGTAGCTCCTAGCACCCTTTCTCTTTTTACTCCTCCTAAACCCTGCTCTGCTATCCATTTGCTCAAGCCCATCATGTATGCTATGCGTTGCTTATCCCTGTCTCTCTTTCCCTCTATTTGTTCTGTGAGTATCAGATTCTCCAAGCCCTCCTTTCTCATGACATGTTCCAGAAACTTCAGTTGTCTTTTCTTGATGTTCTCGTTTTCATCTTCTCTAAACCTCGTCGTTGCTAACATGTTCGGTCCCTGGCATCCTCAGCACCTTTCTGTAGAAGCACATTTCGGTTGCTTCAAGCCTTTTATTCATCTTTTTCGCATCTTTGTTTTACACCCTTTTCTACTTTTGTATATGTGCTGAACTTATTTTCTCTCCGTACGCAGGCGATTTACTGCCAGTAGAGGTTCTTGATTACTCTAATGTCTTTCCAGAATATGTCTAGGTTGCCGAGTATCTCTATCAAGATTTTATGGAGTGCCACTTCTCATAAAACTAGAAAAACTAATTCTTATTCCTGTCTATATTTCTATGCAGATAAGGCCCATACAAATATGAACGGTGTGCGACAAATCTAAAAATGGACAAAACAGAGACCGAAGCCATCATAAATTATCTACGAAAGAAAAGAAGGAAATCCATGAGGACACGGTACAGATACTTGCTGAAGGTTCCCCTTCCAATGAAACTGTAAAGAAGTGGGCTGCGAAATTCAAGCAGAACAGGGACAGCACAGAAAATAACCCAAAAGCTTCAACTACTGATAAAGACGTTGATGCCATTCACAGTATGGTTTCGGATGGCAGATATCTTACTGTCCAGATAGCTAGGTCAACTGGCATGAGTTCCAGTTCGCTTACGATTTTAACGGGGATGAGCAAACTGTCTGCAAGATGGGTTTTAATAAGCTGAAAAGAAATAACATTTCCAGAATACTTCTGACTCTTCCAGGCTGAACTTGAGAATTTCTAGCGTAGATTTGTAACTCAAGATGAAACCTGGGTTCACCACTTCGAATCTGAATCAAAAGTTCAAAGCAAACAGTGGAAACACCCTGGTTCCTCACCCCAAAGAAATCCAAGCAGACACCGTCTGTTGGCAAGGTGATGTCTTCTGATTTTGGTATTCTGAAGGTGCAATCATGATAGACTACCTGGAAAAGGGAAAACTATTAATGGACATTCCTATGCATCGGAATTAAGACAACTGAAGGAAGCAATCAAGACAAAACGCAGAGGGGAAACTGATAGCATGGGTGCTCTTCCTCCAGGATAATGAGCCTGTTCACACTGCTCATGAGTAAATGAATCAGTCAACTATGTCCTTGAATTGCTACCTCATTCCTCTTACTGAACAGACTTAGCTCCATCTGACTTCTTCCTGCTTCCTAAACCCAAATCCCACATGCGTGGTCGCCATTTTAGAAACAATGATGAGATCATACGTGCTGTGAAGTAGATTTTGCAGAACCAAGACGCCACCGTCTTCTTTGATGTGATTAAAATACTTCACCATCTTTGAACCAAATGTATTGACATCTATATTGAAAAATAGTGGAAAAACAGCCTTGTTTCTCCAACACCTGTTGAGCGAAGTTTGGAACTTTTTGAACTGCCCTCGTACGACCGATGTCCTACCACCGTTATAGTCGCAAACGATCAATAATTATGACTACAAATACTGTCAGTCTTAACCATAAAATCAAACCGCCTAAAACTAAACAAGATCTCATTCAAATTCGGACATTTCGTTTTAAATGTATTCAACAATTGGTGACAAAATTTAACGAGTGAAAAATTTTGCTTACAACTCATCTGTGCGGGACGTCATCATAACGAATTATAGTCAACATCGAGTACCTGGGAATTGTTTTAACAGAGAACGGAAAGTGCGACACCGAAATCCGAAGACGCGTTGGAATACGAAGGATACTTACTACAATCTGAGCAAAGTAGTCAGTTAAGTGTTATACGTAATAAACGCTTGGGCGATCATGTCTCGAAAGAGCAGACAATTTTCCTGCAGTGAGTTGCCATAACTTTCTCTGGTAGACTGGTTACCAATCAAGGTTATAGGAGCCAACTTGTTCAATATTTAACCCATAACTGGAGACAGAAGCGACGTATTAATACCTTTAATAAATAGCAAAGCAGTGAGAAAAAGAAAAATATTGTTAGAAACAAAGAAAAAACTAGTTATGTAATATCGGTCCTTGAATGCGATGAATGACGGACAATCTCGCCTAGATGAAGAAGAAACTTAAAGTATAAGAAATGTTGTTCTCCAGAAGGATGCTGAGAATACCATGGACTGAACAATAAGCAAGGACGAAGTTTTAAAGAAAATGGAAATAAAAATGACACTTATATGTAACATCTTAAAGACATGGTTAAAATTAGTAGGGTTCATAATGAGAAAAAGAGGGCTTGGAAATATGATACTCACATGGAAGATTGAAGTCAAGAAGAACAGAGGAAAAACTCATAAATTGCCTAGCGATCTTAAGTGAATGTATGTCGGAACAAGGTTTAGGAACGACAGCAAAAAGACAAATTTTGTTTAGAGCTACAGAAAACAGGAAATTACGGAGAACCATGATCGCCAACGTCCTTGAGTGACATGACACTTAGATGAAGAAGAAATCCAGGCACATTCCTAACTCCGGTTCTTGAAAATTATCAAACCTACGACCGAAAACACATTCGGAAAATATTTAAATTACTCTTTCTTATATGGATTTTTTAAGAATCTTCGTGCAGTAGAATCAGGACGGAGATAGGACAAGATCAGTGCGGTTTCGTTAAGGACACTGAAGCAAGAATCGCGATGTTCATGCTTAGAAAGTTATCAGAAAGGGCAATAAAAAAAGGACGTGTACCTCTGTTTCATAAACTATGCAAAGACATTCGACAAAGTAGAGAACAAAAAACTGATAGAAATGATCAGCAACCTAGACATATTTGGGAAAGACATTAGAGTAATCGAGAACCTCTCCTCGCAGCAAATCGTCTGCTTACGTCCAGGAAACGAGTTTAACCGATATGCAAAGATAGAAGAGGGTGTAAGACAAGAGTGTCTCTTTTCACCGGATCTATTCAACTTATACAGCGAGACAACTCTGCAGAGCCCTAGAAGCTATGCCAGAATTCGTCATTGGCAGCCACAATCTGAACAATATAAGATACACAGATGATACAGTGCTGAGAGCGTCTGAAAGTGCGACACTGAGATCCGAAGGCGAATTGGCAAGGCCAAAGATGCATTCTAGATTAGAGTCTAGAGAGACAGAATAATTTCGCTGGAAACAAAGATGAGAGTACTGGATTGCTATGTAATGTCTGTTCTTCAATATGGCAGTGAATCCTGGACAGTCTCATCAAAGATGAAGAAGAGGCTTGAAGCAATCGAAATATGGTTCTACCGAAAGGAAACAGAAGGTAGATGAAGAAAGCGAAAAGAAAAGACTACAAATAAAATTGAATGCATGGTCATCAGTAAAAATAGGAGCTCAAAATGCCAACTACATGCTGGCGATACTAAAATCAAGCAGATACAGAAATTTGAATACATGGAAAGTGTTCTAATAGGAGACGGAAAGTGCGACACTGAGATCCGAAGGCGAATTGGCAAGGCCAAAGATGCATTCTAGATTAGAGTCTAGAGAGACAGGATAATTTCGCTGGAAACAAAGATGAGAGTACTGGATTGATATGTAATGTCTGTTCTTCAATATGGCAGTGAATCCTGGAGAGTCTCATCAAAGATGAAGAAGAGGCCTGAAGCAATCGAAATGTGGTTCTACTGAAGAATACTGACGATAACATGGACCAAACATGTGAGCAATAATGAGGTTTTGGAGAGGATGGAAACGAAAGGGAAACTAATACTTAACATCAGGATAAAAAAGCTGAAGTTCCTGGCAAATGTAATGAGGAAGAAGGGCTTGGAGAATCTGATACTCACCGGTGAGATAAAGGGAAAGAGAAACAGTGGAAAGTAACGCGTAATATACTTCGTTGTGGTGCAGTGGATATCGGGTTGGAACGAAAAATAGGAAAATCGAGTTCGAATTCCAGTTGAATTCTTTACATTCACTTACGCGCAAATATCCTTGAGAAAGGTATTAATCTGTTTCTTCCCTCCAGTTATGGGTTAAGTAATAAGACAGATTGGGTTCTATAAACGTGGTTGGCAACTAGTCTACCACAGAAGTAATGGCAACCGACTAGGGGATAATCTTCTACCCAGTCAGTAATGTTTCTTTCGAGACATGATCACCCAAGTATGTGTCACGTATGGCACTTAATTGACTGGATATAACTGATGGGTTTGAGCAAATGAATAGCAAAACGGGGTTTGGGTGGGGTAACAAGAGAAAGCGTGCTAAGACCAACTAAGGATAGGGAGATGTGGAGATCGCCGGACGGTACATAAAAAAGATTTGTCATTTTGAATCAAAATTGTATGAATTAAAGACTGCTGCTTGAATACAACTTATAGTTGCAAAGTGTATAAGCAAAGGTAAGCATTTGTGTATATCTTTGGGCTTCTGCTGTAAACGGAGAGTTAGCAAAGTAACGTTGCATATTAATTTGAATTCGATCTTTCCTTGTTCCTCGAATACTGTGGGTTTGTGGTAGAGTTAATTAAGCTCAATAAATATGTGGAAGTATAAATTATGTATCAAGTGAAGCGCATGCGCACAGACAAACAGGTCTATTCTTTTACATTGCTCTCTCTCTCTCTTCCTTTCTTTTACTTTCTTTCTTTCTTTTACTTTCTTTCTCTCTTTTTCTATCCCACTTTCTCTCTCTCGATTTAATTTCACTCTCTCACTTTCAATTTCTTTCTTTCTCTCCCTTGCTCTCCATCTTTCTAATTTATTTCTCTCCATCTTTCTTTTTCTCTAACTGTTCCTTTCTCCCTCAATATTTCTTTTCGTCCCTTTCTCTTTCCCGCTTTTTCTTTCTTTCCTTCTCATTCTTTTTCTTTCTCTTTCTCCATTTCTCTCGCTATCTCTCAATCGCGCACGCGCACACTCATACACACACACATATTTATGGCTGCACACACTTGAACATCTATATCGGTAAGCTCAAATTAAAACTATATTGAAAGGGCGGAGACTATGACGGAAGATCTGCCGACCTAGAAAATTAACGTTCGAAATCCTGGTTTTTATACCGATGTCAGATAACTAAGATAATTTTCTAAGGGCAGCTTAAGTGTTGCACAAGGACGAAAGAATAGGGAACCCAGCGAGGTTTGAACTCACTATTCAAATGTAATGATTATAGCTAGCGAGACAAGCTTGCTAATCATTACACCACGTCGTGATGACGTCAGGTAAAGTGAGGGTAGTCTCCGAGTAACAGTATAGACGAGTTCGACCGTGAAATATCCAAGTGCATGCCTATTAAGGATGATATGTTGGCGGGGATATTACAATGGATGCCCCAGTGCTTCATACGCATGCTGGGGATTCCCGGCCTTATCTCGGCTTATTCCGCGTAACTGCCTATTTGCAATATCCAGTGAATAGTCAGTTTTTGCCGAAAAGCGCAATTTAATCATAAATAAGAGATATCAAACATTCAGGCCGGTAGATGAAAATAAATAAATATACTGTCCAATAAATAAACGAAGCGTCTACTCACATACGGGTATCTATAAAAACAGCATTTAAAATGATAAAAATCTGTCGGATTAATAAAAATTCATTCTAAAAATTTCCATATTTGCATTTGGCAGCTATGAAAATTTGGCAGATTTCCGCAGTTTTGAGAAGGCAACATTTTAGGATAAAATATTATTAATGCTACTTAAGGATAAAGAAAGAAAAACACATTTTATGATGCTCCTATCAAATAATAATAATAATAATAATAATAATAATGATAGTAGTAATAATACGACAAAAACAACAACACACTAGAGCAGGTAGTGTAATATATTTCTGTGACCCACAGAAATGTGATTCCGGTCAAAGCAGCTGGCATTAAAGGAATGTAATGTATTTTGATGACGGACAGAAATGTGTTTGGCATCAGAAACAATGACAAACAAGTGTGTTTGCGTCAAGGCAGCCGGCTTTAAGGTCAGGAAATATAAACAATGAGAAACAGAAATGTGATTTCGGTCAAAGGCCCCCAGTTTTAAAGGCAATAATCTACGAAAATGATTAATAGACTTGCCTATCCATAGATTATGCAAATGAGCTGAATTAAGAATGCTTGCTTAAATTATTTTCTCATATTAATTTGATACCAGTAATATCGGTGCGCATTTTAAAAAAATATGTATTTTCGTTTATTGATTCTAACATTGTAACTGGAATATGAGTATTATTTTTATATATATTATGCGTTTTCATTTTACGGAACATAAAGGTGAAAAGCAGCCGCAAAAAGTAAAGACTGGTACAGTTTATGAAGAAAGTCCTGTGAATAATCGAACGTGCCATAAGAGCGAAGTTGCTTCGTATGAATTTACACACGGCAGGAGTTCTTGGATTAATCCGCACAACACACACTTATTAGCAATAAATAAGCATATCATTTTTTATATAAGCATATAATTTTTTGCGTTTGCTCATCTGAGAGGTTTTTAAAGTATAAACAACCTCATTAAACACCATTGCGCTTTTCTGACAAGTCGATATGAGTCATGGAAATACTATAAAACGTTATCTTTACTGAACCTCAGAGAATAAGGACAAAGCAGGTTTTTATTTTAAGACGCTAATACTAAATTAATTCTAGAGTATACTTATCCCTTAATTTGAACAGTGGGTTAATAGCGAGATGTACAAAAATAAAAACTTAGCACCAAGAAACCCACCGTTTGTTTCGATACAAATGTTTAGCTAGCATTAAAAAGCGGGGGCGGAAATTTAATTCCTAAAAATTTAAAACCAAATTTAGCGGGAAGAATTGGTCTAATAAGGAAAAGTAAAAATAATATAATAATAACACAGGAAGATCTCAATAGAAACGAAGAAAAGAGTGCTGGACTGCTACGTGATGTCAGTTCTTCAGTACGGCTGTGAATGCTGGACAATATCATCGAAAATGAGGACAAAACTGGAAGCGGCCGAAATGTGGTTCTACAGAAGGATGCTACGGATATCGTGGACTGAGCATACAAGCAACGACGAAGTGTTAGAAAGAATGGCAACAAAAAGGAAATTGATGCTGAGCATCAGGAAGAGACAACTGAAGTTCCTGGGACACGCAATGAGGAAAGAGAGCCTGGAGAACCTAATACTGACTGGACAGATAGAAGGAAGGAGAGACAGAGGAAGGCAGCGGATAACATATTTGCAGGGTCTGATCAGGTGGATGACGGAACGGGGGTTGCCAGGAGCAACAGGAGCAAACATACTAAGAGCCACAAGGGATAGAGAGACGTGGAGATCCATGATCGCCTACGTCCTGAAGGGACAGGGCACATAGAAGAAGAAGAAAAAGAAAAATAATATAATCGTTACTAAAATTAAAAAAAATACGACATCGCATGCAGCCAGCAAAAGTATCCATTGTGACCAGCGGTAATTTTCAGAATAGTCAATTTTTATGATGATCAGAGAAAATTCGCTGACTAATCGAATACAAAAAATTCAGTTTTGTAGAATCATGACTTTATTCAATCAAAAAACGTACTATCTTTATATCTAATTAATCTTTTCAACTCTCCAGAAAAAACGCAGAATTCTCTCGACATCCCCCTCTGTATATATCCATTTCTATCTCAGTAATTTACGCTAAAAAAATTAATCTCTCCTTCTACGTTTAAAGCAGTCCTACACATTCTTTTAATTGTGAAGACCTATTCTAAACGTTGTTTTATTATTAATTTAAATACAAGTTGGCCAGTGACGTCAAAAAAGACGGAAAAAAATTTATAATGATATGCTTTCTGAGATTTATACCAGCATATATATTGATGTACCTAATATTGAGTATCTTATATTAATGCATAAGAAAAAATAATTCAAGCCCTTCAGCACGACAGGAGGGATATATATATATATATATATATATATATATATATATATACTAAATCGTTATAGGTCAGATTTAAATTAAATTAGACCAGTAAACAGTTTTATTAGAAAGTGCTCAATACATTTTTGAAAGGAGGTAAAAATTCAACATGTAGAGCTTTTAGATATTTAGGTAAAGAACATCAGCTGGTTGCGCTTCCATGGTTTCGACCTTTACGCAAAACAAATCGCCCGACGAAAACAAAAAGATTGTAACCATGGTAGCGCAACCAGCTGATCTCTCTACCTGAACACACACACACACACACACACACACATATATATATATATATATATATATATATTAAAAAAAAAATTATTTATAAATGGAACTTCATCTCTGTGTGTATGTTTCTGTGTTTGTAGGTGTCCGTTACCTATAGACTCCGAAACAGCTGAACCGATTTTCTTGAAAATTTACACAGTTGTACTATAAGCGTCTGCGAGTGTTCTTAGCTAGGTTGTGTGTCGAGGCACCCCCCGATAAGTATCGAAAATCGATACTCGAGAAAATCGGGTTATAGAAGGAGTGGTCCGATTTTAATCAAATTTGATACACTCAGAAACAAAGACATAAGAAACGATATTCAGAAGTTTCAAGGTTTCAGTTCTTACAATAGTGCAGAAAATCAATAATATATATATATATATATATATATATAAGCGAGAAAAATGAATGGATGTACTTGCCTTATCTCTCTCTCTCTCTCTCTCTCTATATATATATATATATATATAGAGAGAGAGAGAGAGAGAGAGAGAGAAGGCAAGATGTTTGAGTGTGTGTCTGTTTATCTGCCTGTATGTCTGTATTTTTTTCAGCCCTTTTATTTTAGTTTTTGCTTGTGGTTTGGCTCTAAGTAGGTAAAATTGTAGTTCTTAGTCTCAGCCATGATACCATTTACTCAGAGAACTTATTTAGCCTTCAAAATTCAGTTTACGACGAAAAAAACTTATTTGATATCGATACCAGGAAATCAAAATTTGACTTACATCCATTCATTTTTCTCTCAGTCTATGGTTTCGCTTCAACTGGAAACAACTATTGCTTTTTAGTCTTTCGTGCCAACGTCCAAAGTCTGAGCTCCCGGACCATGGATTAGTTTTAAAGCTTTCATGACACCCGAGCAACGCCGGGCTATACTGCTCGTATATATATATATATATTCACAACGAATATAGATATATAATATATATTATAATAAAGTGGGTATATCTATATTCTTCACTACTTGACGGCATAATTATTGCAAAAAGTAAAATAAGGCACTGTTTATAGAGTAAACATCCGGCAAAAACGTTCATAACTGGTAGTAAAGTTTAATAACTAGTAGCAAAGAGAAAGAACTGAGCGGACACAGCCTCGCTATTAAGATACAAATCTTACTAATTAACCTATACCTTGTAGAGAAGACGTGGACTCATACCTTTCCCAAAGATATTTGAGCGTAACTGAATACAACGATCTCGACAGGAATTAGAACTCGGCTCTCCGATTAACACTTCTGAGTCATTATCCATCACATCACCAGCACACCCAAGCTTATAGTTAATCTGGTATTCCCAAGCGGTTGCCCATTTAGGTAATGACCAGGACTGGCGTTACTTAACTTCGGTGATCGTACGAGAACTGGTATTACCGTAAGCGCAAACATTGCTTAGAGTTAACAAAGATAGGAAGTTGTGGAGACTAGTGATCCTTTACGTCCTGAAGGGACACGGCGCAAAAAATGAAGCAGAGAATGTTTTTTTAAATACTACTACGCCAACTCACTGATTCAACAATAGAAAGAATTTTCCACGATTACTTCTCTATTTCTGTCACGGTGCGAATCGTTATGGGAAAAGTATTTTTGTAGCATTTGTGGACACAGAACTAACGCATCCCCGAAAGTGAATATCAAACAATAAAGTCAGTACGAACTTAAAAAGAAGCGGTCAGATCGTCCTAACTCGAGACTAGTTGTATTTCAAAGTGGACGTAGGCTACAATGCTTCTCTTTATTCACATAAACTTTACACACACCTACTGACGAATAAAAATAGATTCCATTTTCCTCATACGTATTTATAAACATAAATTTATTTATAAAATTCAAACCTGCCCTGCATAAAGAAACCATTTGCCAGCCGCAGGCAACCTTATATGCAAATATCCCCACAGGCAATAATTATAACAATCCTCTCAAACACATTCATAGGTATATGCTTACATGCATTTAAACGCCTACTCAAAAAAAAATATGTATATCTATACGGAAATAAATTAGTCAGTCACATATATCCTCAAAGCAATAAATCTTTTTTTAGCACGAAACAGATAGGCACGTCTCGATAGATTCATTTTTTAGCACGAAACAGATTGGCACGTCTCGATAGATTTATTTTTTAGCACGAAACAGATTGGCACGTCTCGATAGATTTATTTTTTAGCACGAAACAGATTGGCACGTCTCGATAGATTCATTTTTTAGCACAAAACGAAACAGATTGGCACGTCTCGATAGATTCATTTTTTAGCACGAAACAGATTGGCACGTCTCGATAGATTCATTTTTTAGCACGAAACAGATTGGCACGTCACGATAGATTCATTTTTTAGCACGAAACAGATTGGCACGTCTCGATAGATTCATTTTTTAGCACGAAACAGATAGGCACGTTTCGATATATTCATTTTTTAGCACGAAACAGATTGGCACGTCTCGATAGATTTATTTTTTAGCCCGAAACAGATTGATTGGCACGTCTCGATAGATTTATTTTTTAGCACGAAACAGATTGGCACGTCTCGATAGATTCATTTTTTAGCACAAAACAGATTGGCACGTCTCGATAGATACATTTTTTAGCACGAAACAGATTGGCACGTCTCGATAGATTCATTTTTTAGCACGAAACAGATTGGCACGTCTCGATAGATTCATTTTTTAGCACGAAACAGATTGGCACGTCTCGATAGATTCATTTTTTAGCACGAAACAGATTGGCACGTCTCAATAGATTCATTTTTTAGCACAAAACAGATTGGCACGTCTCGATAGATACATTTTTTAGCACGAAACAGATTGGCACGTCTCGATAGATTCATTTTTTAGCACGAAACAGATTGGCACGTCTCGATAGATTCATTTTTTAGCACGAAACAGATTGGCACGTCTCGATAGATTCATTTTTTAGCACGAAACAGATTGGCACGTCTCGATAGATTCATTTTTTAGCACGAAACAGATTGGCACGTCTCGATAGATTCATTTTTTAGCACAAAACATATTGGCACGTCTCGATAGATTCATTTTTTAGCACGAAACAGATTGGCACGTCTCGATAGATTCATTTTTTAGCACGAAACAGATTGGCACGTCTCGATAGATTCATTTTTTAGCACGAAACAGATTGGCACGTCTCGATAGATACATTTTTTAGCACGAAACAGATTGGCACGTCTCGATAGATTCATTTTTTAGCACGAAACAGATTGGCACGTCTCGATAGATTCATTTTTTAGCACGAAACAGATTGGCACGTCTCGATAGATTCATTTTTTAGCACGAAACAGATTGGCACGGCTCGATAGATTCATTTTTTAGCACGAAACAGATTGGCACGTCTCGATAGATTCATTTTTTAGCAGGAAACAGATTGGCACGTCTCGATAGATTCATTTTTTAGCACGAAACAGATTGGCACGTCTCGATAGATTTATTTTTTAGCAGGAAACAGATTGTCACGTCTCGATAGATTAATGTTTTAGCACGAAACAGATTGGCACGTCTCGATAGATTCATTTTTTAGCACAAAACAGATTGGCACGTCTCGATAGATTCATTTTTTAGCACGAAACAGATTGGCACGTCTCGATAGATTCATTTTTTAGCACGAAACTGATTGGCACGTCTCGATAGATTCATTTTTTAGCACGAAACAGATTGGCACGTCTCGATAGATTC
This sequence comes from Ascarosepion bandense, assembly GCA_037127315.1. Taxonomy (NCBI): domain Eukaryota; kingdom Metazoa; phylum Mollusca; class Cephalopoda; order Sepiida; family Sepiidae; genus Ascarosepion; species Ascarosepion bandense. The sequence goes on from JBBBDQ010000293.1 coordinate 6,110,204, forward strand.
ATTTTTTAGCACGAAACAGATTGGCACGTCTCGATAGATTCATTTTTTAGCACAAAACAGATTGGCACGTCTCGATAGATTCATTTTTTAGCACGAAACAGATTGGCACGTCTCGATAGATTCATTTTTTAGCACGAAACAGATTGGCACGTCTCGATAGATTCATTTTTTAGCACAAAACAGATTGGCACGTCTCGATAGATTCATTTTTTAGCACGAAACAGATTGGCACGTCTCGATAGATTCATTTTTTAGCACGAAACTGATTGGCACGTCTCGATAGATTCATTTTTTAGCACGAAACAGATTGGCACGTCTCGATAGATTCATTTTTTAGCACGAAACAGATTGGCACGTCTCGATAGATTCATTTTTTAGCACGAAACAGATTGGCATGTCTCGATAGATTCATTTTTTAGCACAAAACATATTGGCACGTCTCGATAGATTCATTTTTTAGCACGAAACAGATTGGCACGTCTCGATAGATTCATTTTTTAGCACGAAACAGATTGGCACGTCTCGATAGATTCATTTTTTAGCACGAAACAGATTGGCACGTCTCGATAGATTCATTTTTTAGCACAAAACAGATTGGCACGTCTCGATAGATTCATTTTTTAGCACGAAACTGATTGGCATGTCTCGATAGATATATTTTTTGCAGGAAAGAGATTGTCACGTCTCGATAGATTCATTTTTTAGCACAAAACAGATTGGCACATCTCGATAGATTCATTTTTTAGCACGAAACAGATAGGCACGTCTCGATAGATTTATTTTTTAGCACGAAACAGATTGGCACGTCTCGATAGATTTATTTTTTAGCCCGAAACAGATTGATTGGCACGTCTCGATAGATTTATTTTTTAGCACGAAACAGATTGGCACGTCTCGATAAATTCATTTTTTAGCACAAAACAGATTGGCACGTCTCGATAGATTCATTTTTTAGCACGAAACAGATTGGCACGTCTCGATAGATTCATTTTTTAGTACGAAACAGATTGTCACGTCTCGATAGATTCATTTTTTAGCACGAAACAGATTGGCACGTCTCGATAGATTCATTTTTTAGCACGAAACAGATTGGCACGTCCCGATAGATTTATTTTTTAGCACGAAACAGATTGGCACGTCTCGATAGATTCATTTTTTAGCACAAAATATATTCGCACGTCTCGATAGATTCATTTTTTAGCACGAAACAGATTGGCACGTCTCGATAGATTCATTTTTTAGCACGAAACAGATTGGCACGTCTCGATAGATTCATTTTTTAGCACGAAACAGATTGGCACGTCTCGATAGATTCATTTTTTAGCACAAAACAGATTGGCACGTCTCGATAGATTCATTTTTTAGCACGAAACAGATTGGCTCGTCTCGATAGATTCATTTTTTAGCACAAAACAGATTGGCACGTCTCGATAGATTCATTTTTTAGCACAAAACAGATTGGCACGTCTCGATAGATTCATTTTTTAGCACGAAACAGATTGGCACGTCTCGATAGATTCATTTTTTAGCACGAAACAGATTGGCACGTCTCGATAGATTCAATTTTTAGCACGAAACAGATTGGCACGTCTCGATAGATTCATTTTTTAGCACAAAACAGATTGGCACGTCTCGATAGATTCATTTTTTAGCACGAAACAGATTGGCACGTCTCGATAGATTCATTTTTTAGCACAAAACAGATTGGCACGTCTCGATAGATTCATTTTTTAGCACAAAATATATTCGCACGTCTCGATAGATTCATTTTTTAGCACAAAACAGATTGGCACGTCTCGATAGATTCATTTTTTAGCACGAAACAGATTGGCACGTCTCGATAGATTCATTTTTTAGCACAAAACAGATTGGCACGTCTCGATAGATTCATTTTTTAGCACAAAACAGATTGGCACGTCTCGATAGATTCATTTTTTAGCACGAAACAGATTGGCACGTCTCGATAGATTCATTTTTTAGCACGAAACAGATTGGCACGTCTCGATAGATTCATTTTTTAGCACGAAACAGATTGGCACGTCTCGATAGATTCATTTTTTAGCACGAAACAGATTGGCACGTCTCGATAGATTCATTTTTTAGAACGAAACAGATTGGCACGTCTCGATAGATTCATTTTTTAGCAGGAAACTGATTGGCACGTCTCGATAGATTCATTTTTTTAGCACGAAACAGATTGGCACGTCTCGATAGATTCATTTTTTAGCACAAAACAGATTGGCACGTCTCGATAGGTTCATTTTTTAGCACGAAACAGATTGGCACGTCTCGATAGATTCATTTTTTAGCAGGAAACAGATTGTCACGTCTCGATAGATTCATTTTTTAGCACAAAACAGATTGGCACGTCTCGATAGATTCATTTTTTAGCACGAAACATATTCGCACGTCTCGATAGATTCATTTTTTAGCACGAAACAGATTGGCACGTCTCGATAGATTCATTTTTTAGCACGAAACAGATTGGCACGTCTCGATAGATTCATTTTTTAGCACGAAACAGATTGGCACGTCTCGATAAATTCATTTTTTAGCACAAAACAGATTGGCACGTCTCGATAGATTCATTTTTTAGCACGAAACAGATTGGCTCGTCTCGATAGATTCATTTTTTAGCACAAAACAGATTGGCACGTCTCGATAGATTCATTTTTTAGGACGAAACTGATTGGCACGTCTCGATAGATTCATTTTTTAGCACGAAACAGATTGGCACGTCTCGATAGATTCATTTTTTAGCACGAAACAGATTGGCACGTCTCGATAGATTCATTTTTTAGCACGAAACAGATTGGCACGTCTCGATAGATTCATTTTTTAGCACAAAACAGATTGGCACGTCTCGATAGATTCATTTTTTAGCACGAAACAGATTGGCACGTCTCGATAGATTCATTTTTTAGCACGAAACAGATTGGCACGTCTCGATAGATTCATTTTTTAGCACGAAACAGATTGGCACGTCTCGATAGATTCATTTTTTAGCACGAAACAGATTGGCACGTCTCGATAGATTCATTTTTTAGCACGAAACAGATTGGCACGTCTCGATAGATTCATTTTTTAGCACAAAACAGATTGGCACGTCTCGATAGATTCATTTTTTAGCACGAAACAGATTGGCACGTCTCGATAGATTCATTTTTTAGCACGAAACAGATTGGCACGTCTCGATAGATTCATTTTTTAGAACGAAACAGATTGGCACGTCTCGATAGATTCATTTTTTAGCACGAAACTGATTGGCACGTCTCGATAGATTCATTTTTTAGCACGAAACAGATTGGCACGTCTCGATAGATTCATTTTTTAGCACAAAACAGATTGGCACGTCTCGATAGATTCATTTTTTAGCACGAAACAGATTGGCACGTCTCGATAGATTCATTTTTTAGCACGAAACAGATTGGCACGTCTCGATAGATTCATTTTTTAGCACGAAACAGATTGGCACGTCTCGATAGATTCATTTTTTAGCAGGAAACAGATTGTCACGTCTCGATAGATTCATTTTTTAGCACAAAACAGATTGGCACGTCTCGATAGATTCATTTTTTTAGCACGAAACGGGATGGGCACGTCTCGATAGATTCATTTTTTAGAACGAAACAGATTGGCACGTTTCGATAGATTCATTTTTTAGGACGAAACTGATTGGCACGTGTCGATAGATTCATTTTTTAGCACGAAACAGATTGGCACGTCTCGATAGATTCATTTTTTAGCGCGAAACAGATAGGCACGTCTCGATAGATTCATGTTTTAGCACGAAACAGATTGGCACGTCTCGATAGATTCATTTTTTTTGCACGAAACAGATTGGCACGTCTCGATAGATTCATTTTTTTAGCACGAAACAGATTGCACGTCTCGATAGATTCATTTTTTAGCACAAAACAGATTGGCACGTCTCGATAGATTCATTTTTTAGCACAAAACAGATTGGCACGTCTCGATAGGTTCATTTTTTAGCACGAAACAGATTGGCACGTCTCGATAGATTTATTTTTTAGCACGAAACAGATTGGCACGTCTCGATAGATTCATTTTTTAGCACGAAACAGATTGGCTCGTCTCGATAGATTCATTTTTTAGCACGAAACAGATTGGCACGTCTCGATAGATTCATTCTTTAGCATGAAACAGATTGGCACGTCTCGATAGATTTATTTTTTAGCACGAAACAGATTGGCACGTCTCGATAAATTCATTTCTCTATATCTATATTTACGCTCCCTGGCAAATGTTTGGACGCAAGTAATCCAGAAATACATTCAATATTTAAAAAGAAGATTAATATTTATTTACCTTTTTATACCTTTTTATAAACGACCAACGCTTATCAGGATATGAGTTTTTATAGCTCAGAATATCAGAAAGAGCAATACAAATGTAGAATGTTGTATACCTATGTTTTATAGCTTATCCAAAAGCGTTTGATAAAGTACGTCAGAAAGAACTGTTGGAACTGCTAGGTAATCTTGAAATTTGAAAAAGATATTAGAATAATTCGGAACCTATACTGGCAACAAACCGCCTGCGTACAACAGGTGAGTTCAGTAAATATACAAAATAGAAAGTGGGGTTTACTTATTCAGTCTTTACAGCAAGACGATCCTGAGAGAATTAGAAGTTCTATATGGATTCCTTATTAGTGGCCACAATCTTAACAACAGGCAGAGAACAAGGTGTTAAAAGTAGACACAGAAAGGAACTACAGAAAATACTGAAGGAAAGCGAGGACAAAAGACTAAACAATAATTGAAAGAAGACAGAATGCATGGTTATTAGCAAAAAGAACAGCTCCTCATGAAAATTACAATTTGTAGTTAGAATTAAAGAAGTCAGTCGAGTCAGGCGCAGCCCGCTGGTTGCTCATATGCACGTGCCTCCTACCGGACTCGACCAAATCTCCCACTCGACAGCCAATATCACCGAAGAAGAAGAACGAATGAAAATATTGTCTATTTTTATTTATATATGTAAATGTTGATGTCGTCATTTTGCAATGTGAAAAAGAAAGCCACTTTTGGGCCTAATTTATGGTCCGTCGGTTTTATCAGCGAAAAGATCTTCATTTTGATTGCATTATAAGTCGTCATTTTTACTTGGAAGAAGATAATAATTTGGGGGTTGCGAGTTTTGTTCTCCTATTGATTTGAGATGCAAACTGGTATACAACATTTGGAGATACCGAAATCAAACTAATACAACAATTTAAATAACTAGGAATAAACAGAGGACGGAAAGTGCGCCTCTGAATTTCGAAGGGAGATTTGGAAAGCAAAAGATATCTTCTGAAAACACAGCAAAGTTTTAAAAAAAAAACAGAAAGATTTCATTGGAAATAAAGAAAAGATTAATGAAATAAAATAAATGTGGTTCTACAGAAGACTGCTGAGGATGTCAATGAACGATTATGTGAGTAACGACGAAGTTTTAGCGAAATGGAAACCAAAAGAACATTTATAATTAACATCAGGAAGAGATAGATCTGTAGGGTACATAATAGGCTATAGAATCCAATCTGTCCTCTTATTTAACCCATAACTGAAAGGAAGAGACGGATTAATACCTTTCCCAAGGGTATTTGCGCGTAAGTGAATGCAAGAAGTTCAACTGAAATTCGAACTCGGCTCCCCGATTTCTCGTTCCGAGCTGATATCCATTGCACCACAACGCACATCCTAATAATAACAGAGTGATCAATTGATTGATTGATTATTACGGCTTATTAACCATCTACATTAGTTTAAAAGCAAAGAAAATGTTTAGATTGTAAGAATTTTTAAAGGATAACAATGACTGATAATACGAGCTATACTAATTAATGCATAGCTGGAGAAAGAATGGCTGGATTCATAACTTTCCCAAATATATTTGCGTGTAAGTGAATATAACGAACCCAACTAGAATTGGAACTCAGATCTTCAATTTCCAACTCCGAACCGTCATCTGTTACACCACCTGCACATCCAAGCTTACAATACTTGGCATTCCCAAGAGATCACCCATCTAGATACTGACCAGATTCAACTTTGCTTCGATGATCGTACGAGAATCGGTATTTCAACGTAATATAACCGCAAATCTACTAAAGCAGTTTCAAAGAACTAAACATCAATATTACAGAACAAACTGCATGGTCGTTAGCAACAAAGACAGCACAAAGATATGAGCTACAGTTTGGAGAAGTCAAAATTAAGCAATTACAGAAATTTAAGTAATTGGGAAATATCGCCCGGTTCACACTCCACCCACGTCTATTGAACAGGTGAAGAGGCTCATCCCTTGTTCCCTGTTTAGGATGTGGTTTCCGGCTTTCTCTTTTCCAATCTTTTCACTCTTTTCTTTTCTTTTTTTTTCAATTGGAGTAGATAGACTAAACTATCGCCCGGTTCACACTCCACCCACGTCTATTGAACAGGTGAAGAGGCTCATCCCTTGTTCCCTGTTTAGGATGTGGTTTCCGGCTTTCTCTTTTTCAATCTTTTCACTCTTACGTAGCCCCTTGAACATCAGTGGCGTTACCGCCTTGATTGGGGTAATATAATTAAAAAACAATTTCAGCAAAAGATGGTATACGTAGCACAGAAAACCAAATGAATTGTTGGAATAGCGAAGGATGTCGTCCAAAGATTAAACAAGATATTAAGAAACATTGTTTAACAGCTATGTAATATCAGTCATTCTATATGACAGTGAATACTGGACAATTTCTTCACAGATGAAAATGAGACTTGAGACAACAGAAATATAGTTCCAGGGTAGGGTGCTGAGAATATCATGGACTGAACATGCAAACAACGAGAAAGTTTTAAGGAAAAGGTTTTTACCTGTTACCCGACCACATGTATTTACCCGTGCCACTACATTAGCATCAATGCTTCACCCTTTTACTGTGGAAATAGTTAAATATAACCTCCTCTTCTACTCTAACAGTTTCTTTTCACGCATTTCCCATTTGGGGAACTCCCTTCCAATTGCTTGCCTCCCTGATAGCTACAATCTGCAAAAGTTTAAATGCAACGTCAATTGCCATCTTATTTCTCCTTGATTCCCATCGATCTCTTATTCTTTTCTTCGACATCCCCAGTACTTTTGTTATTCTCTCGTTGTAAACCCTGCGCATCAGTGGCATTTCTGTCTTGCTTGGGGTGAAATGATTATAAAAGAAAATCAAAGAGAGAGATTCGAAATTTCTAGGACCCATAACGAGAAAATAAATCATTCAGGAATTTGACACACAGCACATAGTAAAGAAACAGCAAATAACTTACCTAAAGAGATGTAGTAAGAGAACAAAGGTTGCTGAGAACTCCAAACGTTAGGTAGTCGTAGAGAGTCATGATCAGTCATTTACATATCACACGGTTAACACTCCTCCCCTGTTTTGGAATAGGAGTTTAAATTTATGCCTTGTTTCTTGATTACGATTGGGGTTCTGGTTCCTCCTAAAGTCTACTTCATTTCTATATTCATAACGTCTCCACCTAAACTGAAATTTTATTTAGTATTTATCTAAACTTATTTATAAATGGAACTTTGCCTGTGTGTATGTGTTTGTGTCTGTGTTTGTATGTGTGTGTGTGTGTCCGTTGCCTATGAACTCCGAAACGGCTGAATCGATTTTCTTGAAAATTTACATAGTTGTACTATAAGCGTCTGCGAGTGTTGTTAGCTCGGTTTTGTGTCGAGGTACCCCCGACAAATATCGAAAATGGATAATCGAAAAATTCGGGTTATAGAAGGAGTGGTCCGATTTTAATCAAATTTGATACACTCATAGACAAAGACATAAGAAACGATATTCAGAAGTTTCAAGGTTGCAGTTCTTACAATAGTGCAGAAAATCGAATATATATATATATATATATATATATCAGGCAAGATGTGTGTGTGTGTGTGTGTGTGTGTGTGTGTGTGTGTGTGTGTGTGTGTGTGTGTGTTTATCTGTGTGTATGTCCTTTATAGAAATCCACAATTTTTATCCGATTCTCACCAAACTTCACACAAATATTAGGTTGAGTCTGAGCTCCAGGACCATGGATTAGTTTTAAAGCTTTCATTACAACCGAGCAACACCGGGCTATACTGCTAGTTTTTTTTATGCAAATCAAATTGAACTAAACATAGAGTATATAAATCTCGACACAAAACGTTAACGATAACTTCAACAAAACTAAATACGTGAGGATTTCAACACGCGTCGTGTTGAAAAAAATCTAGTATTATACAAAGTCTTAGAAATATCTCCATAGAATGATATGATATATAAAGTTCTGTATATCAGAATAATGTTAAACAACTAAAAGACAAAGTGGAAAAAGATTCTGTACATCGCAAAGGACTTAATTGGTACTAAATTGGTACTTAATTGGTACTAAATTGGTACTTAATTGGTACTAAAGTACCCTGCATCTGTTCTTTATAGATTACGCAAAGGATTGCGACAAAGTACACTACAAAGACTTGTTAGAGATGCTCGGCAACATCGATATATTCTGGAAAGACATTAGAATAATGAAGAACCTAAATTGGCAGCAAACCACCTGCATACGGACAAGAAACGAATTCAGCAGATATACAAAAATAGAAAGAAGTGTAAGACAAGAATGTTTTCACACCGAATCTATTCAAACTCTACAGCAAAACAATTCTGAGAGAGCTAGAATCCTTGTCAGGATTCGTCATTGGCGGCCACAATCTCAACAGTATAAAATACGCGGATGACACAGCGCTGATAGCCGAAGCGAAAAGGAAAATGCAAGATCTCCTACAGAAGGTTGCAAGAGAAAGCGAGAAGAAAGAACTTCAAGAAAACTGAATGCATGATCATCAGCAAAAAGAAGACCTCCAAAATGCCGCCAGGGAAACCAAAATAAAACAGATGAAGAAATTTAAATACCTAGGAAGTGTTCCGAGAGAGGAAAGTGCGACACTGAGATCCGAAGACCGATTAGCATGGCCAAGAACGCATTTCAAAAACTAACCAGCGAGAAACAAAACAAAAATAAAACTGAGTGTTAGAATGCTATGTGATATCTGACCTTTTATACTGCAGCGAAGGTTGGACGATCTCTACAAGGATGAAGGAAAGGCTCGAAGCAACAGAAGGATGCTGAGGACCGAGCACAGGTGAGCAACGACAGGTGTTAGAGAGGATGCAAAGAAAAAGAAGGAGAGTTTGGAGAATTTAATACTCCCAGGACGAGTAGAGAGAAAGAGAGACAGGAGAAAGCAGTGCGTGGCATATTTGATGGGCTTGAGCAAATGGATCGCGGAGCGGGATTTGGGAGAGACACCAAGAAGAAAAGTATTAAGATCGAAAAGGGACAGGGGCAAGTAGAAGTTCATGATATCCTACGTCCTGAAGGGACATGGCACATAAAAAAGAAATGTGTGTAGGAGGTAGAGGTTGGGAGTTGTAAACGTGAGCGTCGGTTATAGTTATCAAACTAGGAAACGCTGAAAATGTGTGAACGCTGAATTTAAAACTTTTTAGATATTTAAGTTCTTTTTTTTTTTTAATCTAATGCTCAAAAATGTAAAATTCAATGTTTCCCCCATCTTCAGCGCTTTCCCTCAGTACATAAAAAGTGACACCCCCCCCCTCGCCATACATAAACTCATTACAAAACCATCGTAATGTTAAATATAAAAACAAAAATTTGATTTTTCTAAAACAATTTGTGATTTTGGAACAAAAATCGAAGGATTTTAAATAAACAATGTTTTTTGTTTGTTTGTTCGTTTGTTTGTTTGTTTGTTTGTTTGTTTGTTTGTTCGTATTTTTTTGTTTCTTTTTTGTTTTTGTTTTTTGTTTTTTTTTGTTTTTTTTTTTTTACCAATTAATATTAATATTCCCACCTAAAGAAAGAACTAATCTAATTTGGGAATTTATGAAAACCGTTATTATCTAGCGTCTGTTTTTCGTAGTTAGTTCTTTAAAGAATAACACACGCTCTTTTGAGGATATTTTTATGATAACTATTTTATATTTAAGTGGACAAGATACAACGATTAAGATTTTTATTCAATTTATTCTGTATTCGTACAAATATTTTCTTTTCTGGGCATAAAGTATGTAAAAATTATCCAAATGTTTTATATATCCGAGCGCTTTTATCAATGAAGATTTATTTTTAATATTTTTTTACTTGAATATATAGATATTTATATGTTTATCTATAGTAATGGGAACTATTATTTTTTTTTTTTTGGTTTTCTAAACACATTCAACACCTTGTGATGCTTGTTGGTTGGTTGTTTTTATGACAAATCAACCTCGGCGGGTCATTTATTGCCAACTAAACTTTATTTATTGCTGATAATACATTTTTCTTTCTACAATTTACTGTTGTTTATATACGTTTTGTGTCTAGTAATACATTTTTCTTTTCGATTATCAAGATTCATTGAAATTTATTTTTCAAGGCAGGGCCCCCAAGTCCTACCTTTGTTATTTAACCCATAACTGGAAGGAAGGGAAGGATTAATACCTTTCCCAAGGGTACCTGTGCTTAAGTGAATGCAGGGTATTCAACTGGAATTCGAACTCGGCTCACCAATTTCTCTTTCCGAGCCGATATCCACCGCACCACTACGCACATCCGTCACTATACGCTTACAGCACCTGGTATTCCCAAGCGGTCACCTGTATAAATACTGACCAGGCTCAACGTTGCTTAACTTCGGTGATCGAGCGAGAACCGGTGTATTCAACGTGATATGGCCGTAAGCACGCACATCCGTCACTAAATGCTTACAGCACCTGGTATTCCCAAGCGGTTACCTCTCTCAGTACAGACCAGGCTCAAAGTTGCTTAACTTCAGTGATCGAGCGAGAACCAGTGTATTCAACGTGATAGGCCGTAAGCCGGTGTTCATGTTTGATATTATTGAGTGTTGGTCTTTTCTTTTGTATTATTCATGCTTCCGTTATTTTTAGACAGGTTTGTATGTGGGTGAGGCTATTATGGTTGTATTTTTCACATGTATACTACGGATGCTGTTTCGTAGTTTTCCCTGTAGGTCTAAATATGTTCTACTTGAGCTGTAGTCTGAGAGTTGTAACGTAAATCTTCTTGATAAGCATCGTGTGGTATGTCCAATATAATTAATCATGAATTTGGTTTGATAAGTAACGAATGTATTCGTTTCGGGTCATTAATATTTGTACAAAACCGGATATCTCTAATAATTTAGGCGTAAATAAAAAAAAAGCAAACGAAGTTGAGGCTTCAACAAAATGTTGTTTCAATACACACATTAAAATCTGTCTTAGGGAGAAAGAATATAAAATAAATTGATAGTACGTTCGTTTGTCACTGCAAATACTATTTTGTAGTTTTTGTAATATTATAAGAACCCCCTGCTGTCCAAAAAACGAAGCATTTTTGATGTGTCGCTCTCCCAGGTCGATGTTGTGACAGTCTCCGCATAAAACACCAGTTTCATGTTTTTACATGTCTGAGACGGGAATCTGTCACAAAGAATGTGGACAATTTGACTGCTAAATGGCGTACTTACATAAATCGGGTGACAAACTGTGGTAGAAGGAAGGGGATTGTTTTTCTCACTTTCTTTTTTTATTCGTTAATAATGACGACCTCTTGAATTTCGACATAATAAAATCTAGAGACTTACAGCACTTAAATATGAGAGTTTTTGTCAAATTCTTGGCCGATCATAACAACAAATGTTTCCTTGATTTTTCTTAAAAAACAGACTTTTACTTTCATACAGCAAACCTTAACAATGTTCGGACTACTGTCCTCATTATTGCCATGTTTATGATGTTTCGGTCGTTGTATGCTCTGGCCTTCTTCAGGTGCTAAGAAATTTGAAAAAAAAACTTTTATTTCCATCACCGGGGCATAGAGTTCCCATCTTTTTGCGATAGCACCTTCGGATGCCATGTAGATCTCCAGATATTGACCTCACATTTTCTTTGGGTCAAGTCACTGAAACTAGCCAACATCTATATCCACTGGGCCATGAGTAATACAAGTCTTACTATTTAACCCGTATCGAGAAGGATAAGAGGTGGTTTCCTGCCAGCCCTAAAAGAATTTTATGCGTAAGTGAATATAACGAAAAAACTTGGAATTTTAACTCGGCTCACCGATTGAAAATTTCTAGGCATTATCGATCACATTTACCACACATCCAAGCATACAGTAACTGGTATTCCGAAGCGGTCACCCATCTAAATACTGACCAGAATCGACGTTGCTTAACATCGGTGATCGTACGAGCACCCGTGCTTTAGCCGTTATCCTCAACAAACAAAACGCACTGGAAAAATAAGTTTTCCTATTTCGGATATATCGTTTTATCACGCACACACATACAGCTATATATATAGTTTTATATGATATATATATATATATATATATATATATATAAAGTTTCTCGTTAAGCGATCGTCAGATAAAATATAGCTTTTTATATGAGGGTCAGAGCTTATATAAATATAACGAGTGTCGAAATAGACATTAACGCTGGATGGCGACAGTCTTCTATGCTTAAACCTAATCATCAGGTCTGAAACCGACTATCGCCATCCAGTCTTTATGTAGAAAGGCTATAGATCCTATTTTTAAATCAGTATTTGTAGTGTCATTTAATAATCACATTCAGGGTCCTTGAATATCAAACCGTATGTTTATAACTTCTGAATTGGTCCCATACTAAATGCAGTTATTCTTATATAATGCTAACTTTAAGTTACAAAATTCCAGACAAGAATCTCTCGTCTATAGCCTGCATTATCATTTTAGAATCTTTAGCAAACAAAATTTAGTATAGTGTGAATTATAAAAAATATTATTTTAGTCGAAATGAAGTGGATAAAAATTCAAAATTTCTTCAAAATTTTATCGTTCTTTTATCAACTATGTTTAAAAAAAAAGAAGAAAAATAAATTTTCCCAGCACACCCGTCTTTTAAGGACGCTAACCAATCCCTGTTGCACAAACGCCCACTGAGTCACATTTTTGTTTGTTCCACACCCACAGAATGCGTTAGTGATTTATACTGCAACTATGGGACGTTAGTTACAGCTTCTGGGAAATAACGCACAGTCTGGCGTGATCAGTAGCTTGAACAACACCAATACGCCCAAACCCACGGTCAGGATGACTTGTGATTTCCTTCTAACACAACCATCGACGATTTCTGAAAAGTTTCGTCAATACACTTTCACTAACAAGTTTTTATTTAACCTATAACATGGTACTTTCTAAAGGTGCATGTTTGGATCACCTCCCCAGATCGATATTATCAAATATTTACCTTTTTAACAAATTGACAAAAGTGATATTCGAATCCGGGTTAAAGGTCGGAAAGCGAACGTTCTAACTAACCTCTCTGTACCAAAAGTTAATTGCTTCATTTTTTAGGCAGTGAAGATGGCGTCCTTTGTTTGCTTTTTTGTTTTGTTTTAGTTTTTGTTTTTAGAATGGCGAGATGACTGTACACGACATCGAAGCTGACAAAGACATCAACTACGTTCACAATATAACGACATAACATCTGTCTGTGACATACATAACAGCAATGAAAGGTACTTAATATCTGTGTAAATAACCGAAAGAATCCTATGTTTAAAATTTCATAAAAGATCAACATTCTATGCCAAGTATTCCAAGAAGTCGGATTTCAGATAAATCTTTAAAAAACAAATTATGACCTGGCATTGAAATGGAAACAGTGATGGCACATAAACTGAATTCATCAAAAAATTTCAGAATGCGAAAGTGATAAATGCTGAAGATTTCAGCGACCTCAGTGTATTGATCAGCTAAAAAAAATTGTGTAAAAAATTAGAACGCAAGGTAGTTTGTGCGGGATGTGTTTGGGCTCAGCACTGTAAGATGTCACAAAATCAAAATATTGACCTGAAAACTGGAGTCCTATTGTTAACTCGCCTCGTCAAAATTGGACTTTCACATGGTGTCTAACACATTAAGAAATGTCTATCATCTGTTTTCAACCGCTTCCTTGGCCTCAAACGAATAAATGCTTTAATTCTTATCATCAGTCAGACCCTATAAAATAGCACAACAGAATTACAACGAGCTTTGCCAATGAACAAAACCGCAACTTTTGAACACGTTCAACAACAGTAGCAACAAGAATGGGTCTCAAACTGTTGACTTTTCACACTATCCCAAACAATACTAACAAGAGCTACAACAGTTATTGGACCTGAGTTGTCTAACTTCATGGTTATTTCGCCATGGCCATTCGTACTCGTCGACCAGCGTGGATATCATTATTAAGAGAACATCATTACCACAATTTATCTGAAAATATTGTCACTGAACCGTAAAAGACTGACGCTGTGTCACTTGGCCAAACTGGTCTCGTCTCAATGTTTTTTTCAGCAGACAATCCAGCGTGTATGTAGAGAATACCATATGAGCTATGACGGACAGCGTAGTTCGAATTCAAGCTGAATTCGTTGCGTTCACTTACAGGCAAAAGGTCAAAATGAGAGAGAGTAACTGAATCTTCCGTTGCTTTCATAGCTTGGAGACCGACTACCCAAAACTTCAACTCGGCTAAAGACTATTTGACTTCTTTTAAATTCATGTACAAATATTTGTGTTGTGACGTAAATAAGACACCCTCGATAATACAAATGAACAAGGCAAGACGGCTTAAATAAAGAACACAAACAGAGTTCAGGTCAAAGTTCCAAGAGTTTTATAGAGTTCTGCTAGAGTGACTTTTTTTTAATCATATCACCCCAAGCAAGGCGGTGACGCCACTGATGCGCATGGGGCTACTTAAGAGTAGAAATATTGGAAAAAAGAAAGCCAGGAACCACATCCTAAACAGGAAACAAGGGATGAGCCTCTTCACCTGTTCAAAAGACGTGGGTGGAATGTGAACCGGGCGATTATTAAAATACCGTTGTATTCAGTCAAGACACAATATTATAACCGGTAGTAGCGAGTTTTAACAGTGGCGACAAGGAATCGAAACTTATACGGAGTAGAAAAATAACTTTTTTTGCTACGACGCACATAATACTTGTGACGACGAGAAAGTAAGAGTCGATTGGTGTAATTTTTTCCATTGCTGAGCGTAAAGAAAAACGAGGAGATATTCTTAAATATGGAAGAATCATTATTCCAAGTGGCAAAAATACAACAACAGCAACAGTAACAACAGCAGCTATTGGAACTCTAGAAACAACAACAAATGTCATTCGAAGAAAACGGAGAATTCTCCAGTTTTTTTTTCACTCCCGTCTCGGTGGCAAATGTCATAGTTGAGTTCACATAAAATTCAGATGGTGAAATTATCTTTTCTGTGTATTTCAGAAGATACGAGCAAATTTACACAGAAGAGTGCAGCCACTCAGAGGACGAGAAAAAACTTATTGAGACATTTAGCACCAGTGAAACATGAAAAATACTCTAATTTTGTACTAATGAGAAAAACTGGATGAATATTCTTTAAAGAAACGGAAAAAATCTGACTGAAATTTTTAGCGAAAATGTTCGTTATTCAATACTCGTTGGAAGTTAATAAATCTGACGTAAAAAAAGAAGGACGAAGATTTTGTCACATGAGCTAGAATTGTTAAAAAAGATTGTGAAAGATTCAAATTAAACGAGCTGACTCCGGATATATTCAAAGGATTAATTTTCATTCAAAAGCTAAGGGCAAAAAAGACGCAGAAATACATGCTAGAATCCTAACGAAACTGGAACGAAATCAAAAGTTAAAAATACAAGAAATATCGGAAGAATATCATAAAATCCTAAATCTGAGAATCACCTCGGGGGAGAATGAAGAGAAAGAATGCGCATATATACAAGCTAAAGAAAGTGTAGAAGAAGAAAAATTAATCCATGTTTCAGATGTGGAAGGTTATATCTTGAAGACGACTTCCTCTTTAAGAATTTACAATGTTACAATTGTGGAATAATAGGACATAAAAAGTCACACTGTAAAAGTAAAGCGAGGAAAAGTTCTCTCAGAAAAAAAATTTCGTACACAGCATTGGGACATAAAAAATAATTACAGAAATAGAAAATTTGTGTATGTGAAAATTAATAATGTGGATGTAAAAATGTAACCGGACACTTGTAGTGATATCGCAATAAACAACGAAGCCACATGAAAAGCAAACGGGAAAGTTGTATGAAAAAGAACTTCGAAAATCGCACGTGGCGTGTCAGGTGATAAATTATTTGTTATTGGGGAAATGACTTGCAATGTTTCATTTCGTAACAAGTCTGTAAAATCTCAAGCTTATGCGTTAAAAAAATATTACAAACTTATTCGGTACTGAGTGGATAGAATTATTTGAGTTATGAGATTTACTTATAGATATTTATTGCAAAAATATAAGTGGCTAAAAGACTTGTTTTTAAAAAAATGGGAAAATTTAAAGGAAGAATTGAAAAAATGTTTTCAGGGTGTTTTGTCGAATGAGTTGGTTCGGGAGATCTAAAGTCAAAGCAAAATTTCAAGTGAAAAATGGGTCGACGCCAGTATTTAAGCCAAAACGTAGCGTACTATTAGCAGCATTGGATCAAGTCAAAGAAGAATTAGACAGACTTGAAAAATAGGTGTAATTGAAAAAAAAAATCAACATTCAAAATGATTAGCACCGACAGTATATATGAATAAAAAATAACATCCGTGTTTGTTCTGATTTTCAACTGGCTTAAACGAATGTTTAGGATCACGTAACTACCCATTACCAAATCAATGAAAAGTTTTTGCGAAATTAAAAGGTAGCAAAATTTTTTCAAAGAATTATTTTTTTATAAAAGTATGTGTTCAATCTCAGTGAAGAAAAGCGCTAATTGTTTTTACTTAAAATCAAGTACCTAGGACAAATTATTGACAAAAATGGTCGTCAACCAGATCCTTCGAGAATTCGATTAAGAACATGGCTTTCCTAACAACTGTTACTAGTCTACAAGCATTTTTAGAACTAACAAATATTTATCAAATCTACATACCTCATAACCAGAATTTGAGACCTTCACTGAACAATTTGCTAAAAAGTGGCGTAAAGTGAAACATAATCGAGAAAATACTTACTTCAGACTTATTAACGCATTACAGTCCGAAAGCAGAAATCGAATCGGCTTCAGATACTAGTGACTATGGTATAGGAGAGGTATTTTTACATTAAGATGATGACGGTAACATGAAAGCCATCTTACGAGCTTCGTGTTCGTTACTATTGGCAGAAAAATCTACAGCCAGATCGAAAAAGAGGGGTTAGCAATAATATTTGCAGTGAAAAGATTTCATAAATTTATACACGGCAGGAGTTTTCGTTTACGATCAACCCACGTATTTCTATTGTCAATTTTTAGTTCAAAGAAAGGGATTCTTACGCATACAACGAATAGATTACAACGCTGGGATACCATCTTATTATTTTACGATTTTACGATAGAATTCTATCCATCCAAAAAATTAGAACATGCGAATGGTTTATCAAGGTTGATACTAAAAATTACTAAACCGTTTAAGGATACTGTTGTTAGTTCTAAAGTAAGTTATTAAAACTAAAACAACATGAAAGGAAACTAAACCCAAGGTACATTTACACATTTATTACAGGCCAAATAGTCAACAAATATAAGACAAAAACATTTACATCAATCGGAAATATTTAGAGTTTATAAGACTCACCAAAAGGTGGTGGAATTAGTGTTCTTGTAGCTCAACTCATGTTGGAAATTTTCAACGCTACCGTTCACCTCCTTGTCCAAAGACTCACTCCCAATCCTACACTGCTCAAGGGCAAATTACCCCTTTCCGGTCCTTTTTATTTTTTTGTCCCCACACTGTTATTGCAGCATTAAAAGGTGAAATAAAAATTAAAAATATATTATGCAATGTAGTACGCAAACTAACTTTTACCCTGAATGAAATAAAAGTAAAAAGAGAAAATAAACGCTTATTTTGACAATAAAAGAAACAACAAAAAGAAAGAAAAATAGCCTATTTTTAGAACGAAATCGAGACTTGAACGCTTACTCGCTATGTGACGCATTACTAATGTTTGCACAAAGTGTAGTAACACCTCTCATTAATATTAAACGAATTTCATAGTGTTGTGGATTCCGGGTGAGGAACCACAAAAAAAATGAACAAAAAAAAACAGTAACTGAGATAGAAAAATAGGTTATATTAAACGTAAATATACAAACTGGAACGCAGGTTAGTAATCCAGGAATACGATTAGTAAGGAATATATATATACAACTCTTTGAAGTGAAGCCGTGCTGGAATTAGTATATCTGTGTAATACTATTCTGGTTGAGTAGAATTCAGAGCTACTATGACTACTGACCCGGTATTCTCTGTGTAACTTCGTTATATCTCGGTAACTTACGGATCTCTACGGTACTAGTACTGTAACTTTACTACTCGGACGTATCTCATTATAGCAGGAGTGTGTGTATCAAGTCCATTATTATAGAAAAAGGGGAGAACCCACAACACATAGAGAACATCCAGAAATTTCAAGAATGAAACCTCTTATGAAGATTATCAGTCAGTTAAGTGCTATACGTGATACACGCTTGGGCGATCATGTCTCGAAAGAGACATGACTGACTGGGCAAAAGATGATCCCGCAGTAGATTGCCATTGCTTTCTGCGGTAGACTGTTTGCCAGCCAAGGCTATAGAACCCAATTTGTCCTGTTATTTCACCCATAACTAAAGGTAAGAGAAAAGACGGATTAATACCTTTTCTAAGGGTATTTGAATGCAAGGAATTTCCCGTTCCAAGCCGATATCCATTATCTATACTGGATCAAAATAAATCAAGATATTAAAAAATTAGTGAAAGCTTTCAGAGGTTATGCTCTTACAGCAAAATCACCTACCACAAAATTACAACCTTGGCCAAAGGCAGATACTGCGTAGTCAAGATTGCACATCTCAGGTTCAATAAACGCATCACATTATTTGGTGATAGTGGACAGCTTTACTAAATGGTCCCAGATTTGTAAGTGTAAAAAAACAACTTCCATAGTTACAGTGATTTGTTTACATGAACTATTTGCAAGATATGGCATGCCGGATGTCATAGTCTCGGATAACAATTCTTTGCTTCCGAATTTAAAGAATTTTATAAAATGTTCTAGATTGAACATATTACTACCCTGCCGTATTACTCAAGGTCAAAAGGAAAAAGCAAGTGATGGAAGAGCAAGTGAAGAAGCATAACAAAAATTCTTGAGATTATACCGGATAACGCCGAATTCTGATACACCAACGGGCATGTCACCGGCAAAATTAATGTTCGCAAGAAAAATGTAATCTGTCTTCAACAATCACCCGCCGATTAGTGGCTATCCATCGTCGTTACGAGGTGAGGGTATATGTTCCGAGCTCAGGCCTTGATTTTTCCGCTCATGAGCATTGCGTTTATAAGAGAAAAAACTGTGTCGGCGCTCATTTCGGAGTTGCTCTTGTCCGTCTGAAATACTTTGCCTTTAGATGGACTGCTGCTTCTCTGATCGTGGTCTCGAGCTGGCCTGCAAAATGGGTGATCTTTTCCCTGTCACGTCGTTGCAGGTCTCACGCTCAATTGAGATGCTGAAAGGTTGTCATTTGACCCCCGTGCATTCTTAGCAGGTAAGCTCTTAACTGCTCGTACGAGGACGCCGTCCGCTGCGAATCCTCCATCTGTTGGAATATGCTCTCGTCGAGAAGTTGCTTAGTAATTTTAACAAACTCAGTTTTCCATCCTCGGATACTGTGCGAGCTTGAGCATTTCGTGGATCGTATATGCTTTGTTTAAATCGGTTAGGAACCGATTGACGTCGTTTCCCGAATAAAATCGTTTTATGTCAAGCATAAAGTCACGTAGGGATTGTAGCAGTTCTTAGTTTGTGGAGGTCTAGGACATGTGTGAGATTGCTAGTGAAGGCAGAGGTGAAAACGGTCAGCATTTCCTGAAGTTCTGCTTGGAGTTCGTCAATGATTCTGGTTTGTTGTTGGCTTGTGGATTTCGAGTCTGTTTTTAGTTTGAAAATGGTTGCTCGTTGCTGCTTGATTAAATCTAGCATTTCGTGGGAAATAAAAACAGTGTAAGCCATCTTCTTGTTTCGGTCGCACTCTTCTGAAACCAGTTGTTATATTAAGCCTATGGTGGCAGAGCAAAGAAGAAATGATGGAGGTTTAGGAAATAAATAATTGTATTAACGAAAAAACTACAATAAGTGGTAAATCGATGTGAATGCCTCTCGTTGAAAGAAAGAGATGAGTAGAGTTATAAAAATCTGCCTCACGAAAGCGTAGGATAGAGAAAAAGCGTGAATTGTGAATTACTGAAGCGACGGTCTTTAGCGGGTGTCATTGTTGATGGGAGGTCGCTGTAGATGAGCGTTGTGAATCGTGGTTGGTGTACCGACCGACTGCCGGAGTCCCTTTGATTGGTTTTTATATCTGTTTGTTATGCTCAGATCGGCTTTAGTCTTTCTTTGTTTCTATAGGCGGGAGCGGATGCTATTTATGAAAATTGTGGATTGTATTTTTCTGCAGGTATGTAAAAGAACGGAAACCTATGCGCGGAGACTAAATGCAGTGAACAAAATTTTTAGTTCAACTTTGGGTTTCGAAATGTCCACATCCGGCCAGTGAGGGAAATTTGATTCAGAAGAAGTTCAGGTTTTAGGAAAATTATAACAACTCAGGATGTGCGTTGTGGCGCAGTGGATATCGGCTTGGAACGAGAAATCGGGTAGCCGAGTTCGAATTCCAGTTGAATCCATTGTATTCATTTACGCTCAAATACCCTTGGGAAAGGTATTAATCCGTCTCTTCCCTCCAGTTATGGGTTAAATAACAGGACAGATTGGGTTCTATAGCCTTGGTCGGCAACCAGTATACCGCAGAAAGCAATGGCAACCTACTGCGGGATAATCTTCTTCCAGTCAGTCATATCTCTTTCGAGACATGATCGCCCAAGCGTGTATCACGTATGGCACTTAACTGACTGATAACAACTCAGTCTGTGTCCTATCTACGAAGGGAGACTCTGCTAAAAATAAACAGAATGAAATGCCCGATCCTGCGTTTTCGAGCCCTAGAGAAATTTTGTTCCTTGGCCCGAGTGTACGCATTCGTGTTCCCTCCCCTCATCAAATCCAAGCTTGTGTCACACCCAGTTTTAATGTGGAGACTTTGGGTAAATATCTAGAGTTCAAAAAGTGTTCTGATCGCGTGTTAATTAGAGAACCGTCAGTGTCTGTTGAGACATTATATCGTGACAGTTAGTATCAAGTTATAACTGTTTATGATTTATTTAACAGACAGACCTATGTTTTCTTTATCTATATTTTATTATTGTGTGCAGTTCGAGCATTCGGATATTTAATATAAAAAATCTTGACGACCGAAATTCTTATCCAAACACATATATATATATTTTTTAATTTATTTGTTTAATCGTTATTTTTAATGGATGCCTCAGATTTGACAGATGCTCTGTTTTTATTTATTTATTAAACTATATTTATTTACATCTACCGGCCTCAAATTAATAATTATAATGCGGGTGTAGAAAGAAAGAAAGAAAGAAACAAACAAACAAACAAACAAACAAACAAACAAACAAAGCGTCCTGAATATGACGATAAACTACATCCGTGTCCTGGGTTTGACAAGAAACTACATCCGTGTCCTGGGTTTGACAAGAAACTGTATCCGGCAGCAAAGCTTTTAATTGGGAAGTTTTGAGAAGAATGAAACCACCTCTTAATTGCTGTTGTTCCCAGGTTCACCCTGACCCGGAGTGATAACACCTGTTAGGGTCCCAGCTTTGGGATCAAAACACTATGAAAGTATAAAAATAGATATTAATTGTGAAAATTCCAGCAATATTTTTTGATGAAGAAAATATTGCCAGCACAAAAAACAAATATTACCAACAATACATTTTTGAATATTAAAAAAAAATATTAACATCAATATATTTTTGAAGAAAAAATATATATACCAGTAATACATCTTACTTTTGCCAAAAATCTCTTTACAAAAATACGTCAATAAAACCTGACCTACGAACTGATTTCTTACAAAGTCTATTCTAACCCACTGAAGTGTTGATATGTCGTAAAACAAAACGAACCGAAAAGAAAGATAGAAATGAACAGAGATAGATAGATAAAGAACAGACTGAGATAGAGAGACTGGAGTAGATAGATAGATAGATAGATATGATCAAACTTGATAGATAGATAGATAGATAGATAGATAGATAGATAGATAGATAGATAGATAGATATGATCAAACTTGGATAGATAGATAGATAGATAGATAGATAGATAGATAGATAGATATGATCAAACTTGGATAGATAGATAGATAGATAGATAGATAGATAGATAGATAGATAGATAGATATGATCAAACTTGGATAGATAGATAGATAGATAGATAGATAGATAGATAGATAGATAGATATGATCAAACTTGGATAGATAGATAGATAGATAGATAGATAGATAGATAGATATGATCAAACTTGATAGATAGATAGATAGATAGATAGATAGATAGATAGATAGATAGATAGATATGATCAAACTTGGATAGATAGATAGATAGATAGATAGATAGATAGATAGATAGATAGATAGATAGATATGATCAAACTTGGATAGATAGATAGATAGATAGATAGATAGATAGATAGATATGATCAAACTTGGATAGATAGATAGATAGATAGATAGATAGATAGATAGATAGATAGATAGATAGATATGATCAAACTTGGATAGATAGATAGATAGATAGATAGATAGATAGATAGATAGATAGATAGATAGATAGATATGATCAAACTTGGATAGATAAATAGATAGATAGATAGATAGATAGATAGATAGATAGATAGATAGATAGATAGATATGATCAAACTTGGATAGATAGATAGATAGATAGATAGATAGATAGATAGATATGATCAAACTTGGATAGATAGATAGATAGATAGATAGATAGATAGATAGATAGATAGATTAGACAGATAGATAGATAGATAGATAGATAGACAGATAGACAGATAGACAGATAGATAGATAGACAGATAGACAGATAGATAGATAGATAGATAGATAGATAGATAGATAGATAGATAGATAGATAGATAGATAGATAGACAGACAGATAGATAGATAGATAGATAGATAGATAGATAGATAGATAGATAGATAGATAGATAGATATGGTTTACTGAAAAATGTTATACTACTTAATTGATAAGTCAGTCAGTTAAGTGCCACACGTGATACACGCTTTAGGCGATCATGTCTCGAAAGAGACATGACTGATTGGGCAGAAGATTATCCCGCAGTAGGTTGCCATTACTTTCTGCGGTAGACTGGTTGCCAATGTGTCCTGTTATTTAACCCATAACTAGAGGGAAGAGACAGATTAATACCTTTCCCAAGGGTATTTGAGCGTAAGTGAATGCAAGGAATTCAACTGGAATTCGAACTTGGCTCCCCGATTTCTCGCTCCAAGCCGATATCCATTGCACCACAACGCACATCCTAATTGATAAGTAGGTTTATTATATTGCATCAGTCTATTTAACTTTGTATATCTATCAAGATCTTTTGTAATAGAAACCTAGTTTTACATGCAAACAAAAATCGAACTGGCTTCTAATATTTGTTCTTCAATGCAACAGATTGTTCGATTAATTTGCAATGTGTTCTATTGATTTTCGTATCCATTTATTTTTGGCTAAATATTAACTCCCACATTCGTTTCACAAACAATCAGTAATATTTAGAGGACAAAAAATTAAAAAAGTAAATGTTATATAATGGAAAAACCTTACCATTTATGCCTGAAATATCATTATTATATACAAGTTTCAACGAATTAATTGCCTTTCATGGTTTATTATCGTTCGGGTCGGCTCAAAGTACTGGCATCTCAGGCTGTGGAACGGGGTGCTATTTGATCACCTCATCATGTGTTTGGGATCTTATAAAAATAAATTTAAAAAAAAGCGATCGTACAGGATTCAAGACAGATTAAATTTTTTGGCTGTTTTCTCAACAATAGATGATGATGTAAAGAAGGTGGGGGTAGAAGATACGACGAAAAGATCTGAAGATCTAAAATCTAAAAGAAAATATTTTAGGTGGGATAATTAACGTTTCTTTAGCTTGTATTAATTTGTACATTGTAATAAACTCGTTATTCAATATTTTTAGTGTTTCTCCTTGTGAAAATTTTTAAAAAAATACTTGTTAGGGCGCCAATAATTCCAGGGCTGTCGACGATTAGATGCCGACTATGGCACTCACCGTCTTGTTGTTAACATTCTGAGAACTTCGAACCGAGCCCTTCAGTCTATTCAGTTCACTGGTGTAAATTGTTATAATTTCACACTCCATCCTGGTGGAAATTTTATATCAGTTAAGTCGAATTAATTCGTCCCTCTGATTTCGCCTATTTTTTCCATTGAATCAGTGAACGGTTTACACTACCCAACACTCTCTACCTTCAGAATCTAAATAGATTCGATTTATCTACTAGGCCTTAAACATAACTTTGAAGTTTCTTGAATATGCTAATCCGTAGCAAAAATGTACACTATTTTGTACTTGATACAAATTCTGAAAATACTGCTAAAGAGTTTCCTTAACCCTCTAGGGCCATTCGTATCATATTTGATACAGTATTTCCCTATAAGGAAACATTTGGTATTTCCCTATAAGGAAACATTTGGTATTCATTGACTGAGCAGTCAGTACTGCTTTCATTTGAAATTTATAAAATATTTCTCTTAAAAAATTTTTCAGGAAAATATTTCTTTCAAGGCTTGTTTTTATACTGTATCAAATATGATACGAATGGCCCTAGAGGGTTAATTAAAAAAAAAAAGATGGATTTAAATGAAACATACATCCAACAAATCAATTTTACCGAGATGGCCCTAGGATCCTATGAAATAACATTAAAGCGAGACACAAAACATCGTAATTTTTTTTAAGCGGTTAACATTTGGATTCTTCGAGTATCTGACCTACTTCTAGTATGCTACATCTTTACAAGAGATACACTAGACAAATATGGATGAGTGCTGCTATATCTGGTATGGAGTTTCTCGATACTCACTTTTTTAGCCTTAATAGCTCGAAATCATTTACCAGGTCATGTGCGAGAAATTTTCTTTTCTACTCTGCACCTTTTTTCTTCCAACCGCAACGTCGCAAGCCTGTCTCTACTCTGTCGCTATTTCTATGGCAAATGTTCAGAAGTGCTCCATCTTTTACACCTACTAGTTCAAAACTTTACAACCAAGACACGCGATGTTACATCCACACCACTAAGATGGATAAGCATCATTTTCCTCTATTCCAAATGTAAGCGAAGGCTTACGGCCTATCACGTTGAATACACTGGTTCTTGCTCGATCACCGAAGTTAAGCAACGTTGAGCCTGGTCAGTACTTAGATGGGTGACCGCTTGGGAATACCAGGTGCTGTAAGCGTTTAGTAACGGATGTGCGTTGTGGTGCAGTGGATATCGGCTCGGAAAGAGAAATCGGTGAGCCGAGTTCGAATGCAAGTTGAATACACTGCATTCACTTAAGTACAGGTACCCTTGGGAAAGGTATTAATCCGTCCCTTCCCTCGAGTTATGGGTTAAATAACAAGGGTAGGACTTGGGGACCCTGCCCTTAAAAAACAAATCGCAATGAATCTTGATACTCGAAAAGAAAAAAGTATTACTAGACACAGAACTTATATAAAAACAACAATAAATTGTAGAAAGAAAAAGGTATTACCAGCAATAAATAAATAAAGTTTAGTTGGCAATAAATGACCCGCCGAGGTTGATTTGCCATAAAAAGTAAACCAAACAACCAAATGTAAACAGAATATTTCACTTTGCCCCCACCCTCAAAAAAATGCTATTTGTAGCAGACTCCTGCGTGTATGCTTCCTGAACTCTAAAATCTTAACCTCTTTAAGTCATAGGTCAGTTGTTTTCTATCTTCCATATTTTCATAATCGTCACCTCCTTATTTCACACACTTTATTCATCATAACCATTTTATGAGAAACCCTTTACCGTGAATGGTTCCTCAGACTTGTGTTGGATCAAACTCCTCGATAATCATCGTTCAGATATAAATTCTCACCTCTTTTGAACTCATTCAAGACCAGCGGGTGATTTGATATCACAACGACTCAACCAGAAACAGTCTATTCATACTATTTGTTATATGTTTATAAATAACCACAATAAACTTTCTTGCTATTGTTATTCAGATAAATGTCTCTTTTTTTCCTCATTAATTACGCATCAGCACAATATCAAACTATAAAACTAAAATCTGATTAAATTGTCGTCTTTCTATCATTAATTCTTTGTAGGTAATACGTACAACATGGCAGTGGTTGTTTGTTTTTTGTCCCGTTTTGTTTTGTCTTGTTATGTTTCATCACTAAGAGATGAAGTGATGTATCGATTCTAACTTATGAATAATGGTCGTTAGTTCATTGGGTAAGAAATAACCTTGTATTATGTACACGATCAGAGGCTTACGACCATATCACGATGAAATACTTGTTCCCGTACGATCACCGAAGTTAAGCAATGTCTAGTCTGGACAGTACCTAGATGGGTGACTGCTTATGCTGTAAGATTAGATGTACAGATGGTATAAATAGCTCGGAGTTGGAGATCGTAGAACCGTGTTCTAATTCTAACTGGGTTCATTATATTCACTTAAGAGCAAATATCCTCGGGGAAGATATGAATCCACCTTTTCCCTAATGCAGCTGTGGGTAAACTACAAGATCTCATACAGAATGTAGCTAAAGAAAGCGGAAAGACGATTAGATATAAACTACAAGTACATAAACTGAATGCATGCTGATCAGTAAAAAGAGGAGCCCAAAATGCCAACTACAGGCTGGGGATACTAAAATCTAGCAGGTATAAAAATTTGAATACCTGGGAAGGATTCTAACAGAGGACGGAAAGTGCAACACTGAGATCCGAACGTGTATTGGCATGACCAAGAAGGCATTCCAAAAGTTCAATGGAGTATTGACAGACAGGAAAATTTCGTTGGAAACAAAGAGAATACTCGATTGTTAACTGATGTTTGTCCTTCAATATGACAGTGAATGCTGGAGAATTTCGTCAAAGATGAAGGAAAGTCTTGAAGCATCCGAAGTATGTTCCTACAGAAGGATGCTGAGGATACCATGGACCGAGTATATGACCAACAACAAGGTTTTGTAGAGGATAAAAACGAAAAAGAAACTGATACTTAACATCAGGAAAAGACAGCTGAAGTTTTTCGGTCATGTAGCGAGGAAGAAGGGCTTGGGGAATCTGATACTCACAGGACAGATACAGAGAAAGACAGGAGAAAACAACGCATAACATACTTGATGGGCTTAAGCAAATGTATTACAGAGCAGCGTTTGGAAGGGGGTAACAAAAGAAAGGATGTTAAGAACTGCAAGGGATAGGGAGATATGGGAGGCCTGGATCGCCTACGTCCGAGAGGGACATGGGACAAAGAAGAAGAAGAAGAAGAAGAAGAAGAAGAAGAACTTATATTAAAAAATCATGTTTTACCTCCGAAAAAATTCTTAAAATCTAAAAATATTTCTAGCTTTAAATAACCTGCAAAATAATAAACAACAAATAACTTTCAATTGTTAAATTCACCTTCAAATCAAAGACAAACATTTAATTACATCTAATCTAAACTTATTTATAAGTGGAACTGTGTGTGTGTGTGTGTGTGTGTGTGTGTGTGTGTGTGTGTGTGTGTGCGTGCGTGCGTGTGTGTGTGTGTGTGTGTCTGTTACCTATAGACTCCGAAACGGATGAACCGATTTTCTTGAAAATTTACACAGTTGTGCTATAAGCGTCTGCGAGTGTTCTTACCTAGGTTTTGTGTCTAGGTACCCCCGATAAATATCGAAAATCGCTAATCGAAAAAATCGGGTTTTAGAAGAAGTGGTCCGATTTTAATCAAATTTGATACACTCGTAGACAAAGACATAAGAAACGATATTCAGAAGTTTCAAGGTTGCAGAAAGGCAAGATGTTTGTATGTGTGTCTGTTTATCTGTCTGTATGTGCTTTATACAAATCCACAATTTTTATCCGATTCTCACCAAACTTCACACAAATATTCTTTAGGCTGAGTCTGATCTCCAGGACCATGGATTAGTTTTAAAGCTTTCATTACACCCGAGCAACGCCGGGCTATACTGCTAGTTTTATAATAAATAATAGTGACTTTCCTTAACAGGCGGTCGTCTTACAGCCATTCTTCTTTTATGTGCTGTGTCCCTTCAGGGCGTAGGCGGTGATGACCCTGCATATTACCCTATCTTTTGTATCTTTTAACACCTTTTCTCTTGGTATTTCTCCCAAAACTTTTTGCCCTCTAACACATGTATAACCAATTACTCTATCCACTACGCCACCGCCCCGAAGGGTTAGTGGTATACTTTTGGAGCCTTTTATATTCAGTGACAGATGGAATTTTGACAGCTACATTATGTAAGTGGGTTCGTGCCACTTGCATAATTTGTATAATAGTGAATATAGTAGTTGTTAGTATCATCTAATGGTCATGAGTTCGATCCTTGGACTTGGTAGTCACGAACCAAATCCAACATGAAAGAAGAAGAATTTTTCCCCTCTATCCGTCCTATGAGTATCAGTTTCTCCAAGCCCTCCTTAATAATAACCTTCAATTTATTCCTAAAATATCTGTTAAGTGATGGTTTGCTATCTTTTTCTTCTATGTGCTATGTCCCTTCAGGACGTAGGCGATCATGGCCCTCCACATCTCTCTATCCCTGGTGGCTCTTAGTACGCTTTCTTTTGTTACCCCACACAAACCCCGCTCTGCCATCCACTCACTCAGGCTCGTCAACTATGTTACCCGCTACTTTCCCCTGTCTCTCTTTCCCTCTATCCATCCTGTGGGTATCAGATTCTCCTATAGTTTTGTAAAAAAATGAGAAGCAATGCCAACGTAGAGATCGATAGCCTCTCAAAACCCACGAATGCTACACTCGGGGGGAAAGAAAGAGAGAGAGAGAGAGAATTAATATGGTAACTGAGATAGATAGATAGATAGATAGATAGATAGATAGATAGATAGATAGATAGATAGATAGATAGAATGTGCGTCATCCTTCACAACACATTATGTGTCCGAGATAGAATCATAAAGCAACAGTTGAACTAAGTGAAAGTTTATTTTGTTTTTGTTTCGATTTATCTAAAATGTATACCACTCTAACAGCTTCTTTTCTCGCACTTCCCGCATGTGGAATTCCCTTCCGTATACTTGCTTCCCCGACAGCTACAATCTCCAAGAATTTAGATGTAAGGTCAATAGTCATCTCCTATTTCACTGACTCGCATCCTTTCTCTCATGCTCTTTCCTCAGTCCACACCACTCTCTTCACACCAGTATTCTCATTCTTCTATGACCCACTTCCTGACATCCCCTATACCCTGTCCCTCTTTCTCATCACTTTCCTCCTATGTAACCCCCTGCGCACCAGTGACAGTAAAACTGCCTTGCTTGGGGCGAAATGATTAAAAAAGAAAAGATTTACCTCATTGCTTACCTCACATGTTCCGTTCATGATATACCCAGCATCCCTCCATAAAACTATACTTATTTTGTCTCATGTCTTCCCTTCATCTGTGAAGAAATTCTCCAATATTCACTACTCTATGAGAGGATTGATACTATATCTTTTACTGCGTGCTGAGTCGCTTCAGAACATTCGTGATCATGGCTCTCCTCAACTTTCTATCTTTGTCGTTATTAGTAGTCTTTTTTTCTTTTTGCTACTCTGTTCTTTCAATATCCCCAGTGAGTATCAACTTCACCAATCCATCTTTTCACATTAGGTTTATGGCCACATCTGTTTCCCGACGATCGCATCGCCGAAGTTTAGCAGCATCGAACATGGACAGCACCTCGATGGGTGACAACTCAGGTGCTGTAAGCTTGAATGTGCAAGTGGTGTAAGGGATAATGGCTTAGAATTCTTAATCAGAGAGCCGAGTTCAAATTCCCGTTGGATTCCTTATATCCACTTAAGCGCAAATACTCACGTGAAAAGTATAAATCAACATACTTGATGTTTCTCTCCCTAGATACGGGTTAATTAACAAAACTTATATCACTAAATAATTATTTCCAAAAACATTAATACACTCTAAAAATACTTCCTGATTTTAAATAACCTACAAAGGGTTGATCCTCTAGCTATGGGTTAAATAACAGGATAGATTGGGTTCTGTAGCCTTGGTCGGCAGCCAATCTACCGTACAAGGAGGTTAATGGCAACCTACTGCGGGAAAATCTTCTTCCCAGTCAATCATGTCTCTTTCGAGACATGATCGCCCAAGTGTGTTTCACGTATGGCACTTAACTGACTGACTGACAAAGGGTTGATAAACCATAGAAAACAAATGAAATCTGTCTTTTTTTAATTCTAAGTTTTCTTTTTGTTTCCATTTTCTTTAAAGAAGTTTTTTCTTTCTTTATCTATTTATTTTTTACAATAAAGTTCACTCTTTACAAGGCCCGGAGACACTCGAGGTAAAGGGTTACGTTAAGAGGTAGTTTATACGGGTAGGAAGGAAAGATAATGGTTAACTCTAGACTTGAACAAGTTAAGATTTGCAGTAATCAGAGAAACAACCTCTTCAGATTCCGTTCCACAGACCAGCGTTTCGCGGGAATAAGTCGTTCGAGTGGAACTTACTTCTCCTCGGTTAAATACGGAGAAATGTGTGTGGTTTACTACAAGGTAAATGTCATGGCGGGTCCTAGCCGTCAAGGTTATACCTGGGGCGAAATGTTTCTTTTTCTTTTTTTGTTTCTTAATATTTTTTTATCTTTTGGAAACTTTCACATTTTGCTTTATTTGTTATACAGTCAGTTAAGTGCCTTATGTGATACACGCTTTGGGCGATCATGTCTCGAAAGAGACATGACTGACTGGGCAGAAGATTATCCCGCAAGAGGTTGCTATTGCTTTCTACGGTAGACTGGTTGCCAGCCAAGGCTA
Source organism: Ascarosepion bandense (assembly GCA_037127315.1). NCBI lineage: Eukaryota > Metazoa > Mollusca > Cephalopoda > Sepiida > Sepiidae > Ascarosepion > Ascarosepion bandense. Next base: position 6,141,338 of record JBBBDQ010000293.1, read on the forward strand.
TAGAACACAATCTGTACTGTTATTTAACCCATAACTGGAGGGAAGAGACGGATTAATATCTTTCCTAAGGGTATTTGTGCGTAAGTGAATGTCACGAATTCAACTGGAATTCAAACTCGGCTCCCCGATTTGTTATAAAACTTCTCAATTATTTTAAAATCATATCGCCCCAAGCAATTTCACTGTCTCTGTTTTGCAGGGGGTTACATAGGAGGAAAGTTATGAGAAAGAGTGACAGGTTTTAGGGGATGTCAGGAAGTGGGTAAGATAAGGATGAGGATATTGATGAGAGTGGAGTGGACGGAAAAGGGAGCATGAGAGGGAGGGTGCAAGTTAGTGAGATAGGAGATTACTATTGACTTTACATTTAAATTTTTGGAGATTGTAGCTGTCGGGGAAGCAAGTAAATGGAAGGGAATTCCACAGGCGGGAAGTGCGAGAAAATAGTTACTAGTGACAATATAATAAAAATAGCTTTAAGGACACACTTTATATTTTATATTGTAGATTATAGCGTCAAAATATTCCAAGTGCCTACTGACAATTTGATTTCTCGTGACAGGTTTACTTTGCTGTGGAATCATTACCATTTTTCTTCTTTTTTTTTTTTTTTTTTTTTTTTTTTTACCATGACGGTGGATGTTCCGCTGACAACATTCTTCAGCTGGTAAGTAGCAGACTACTGGGACTAAACATAAAGAGAAATTAACTTGGGACAGAAGATACACATCAGCTTTCCACTGTAATCAGTTAAGTGCCATACGTGATACACGCTTGGGCGATCATGTCTTGAAAGAGACATGACTGACTGGGCAGAAGATTATCCCGCAGTAGGCTTCCATTACTTTCTACGATAGACTGGTTGTCGACCACGGCTGTAGAACCTAATCTGTACAGTTATTTAAACCATAACTGGAGGGAAGAGACGGATTAATACCTTTCTCAATGGTATTTGCGCGTAAGTGAATGCAAGGAATTCAACTGAAATTTGAACTCGGCTCCCCAATCTCTCGTTCCGAGCCGATGTCCACTGCACCACAGCGCACATCCAACTATAGTAGTCAACCTGAAAAATGACTGGGGCAAGAAAAGAGAAATAAAGTTACGCTTTCTTCAACCACTGTAACAGGTGGGCTAGAATAGACTTAATATAAGATCAAGAAAATGGACGTTTCTAGTGACCAAACACATTTTGTATACGAAGTTTAAAATTGTTTTTCATGGGTGGTTAATAATGATAGGCATATATGATAAAAATACTGCCTGAATTTGTCATTGGTGGCCACAATGTCAACAATATAAGTTACGCAGACGACACAGTCCTGATAGCAGAAACGGGAAGGAAAAGGGCAGGACCTCCTACAGAAGGTAGCAAAGAGAAAGCGAGACGAAAAGACTAAACATAAACTTCAAGAAAATTGAAGGCATGGCCATCAGCAAAAAGAAAAGCCCAAAATGCCAACTACAGTCATGGATACAGACAAATGCAGAAATTTAAATACCTGGAAAGAGTTCTAACAGAATGTGCGACACTGAGATCCGAAGGCACATTGGCATGGCCAAGGATGCATTTCAAAAGCTAAGCAGAGTATTGAGAGACAGGAAGATTTCATTGGAAACAAAGAAAAGAGTACTGGATGATAGCTGTTCTCCTATATGACCTCAAAGATTAAGGAGACACTTGAAGCAACAGAAATGTGGTTATACATAAGAATGCTGAGGATACCATTAACCGAATATGTGAGTTTTTCGGGAGGATGCAAACGGAAAGAGAATTTTTGCTTAACATTAAGAAGAGACAGCTGAAGCTTCTGGGACACGTAATGAAGAAAAAGGGCTTGGAGAATCTAATACTCACACGGATAAAAGACAAGAGAAAACAACGCGAGACATACTTGAAGAGGTTGAGCGAGTAGATGACTGAGCAGGGTTTGGAAGTGATACCAAGAGGGAAAGTGTTAAGAGCAACAAAGGATAGGGGTAAGTAGAATTCTATGATTGACTACGTCCTGAAGGGACACGGCACATAAAGAAGAAGATACGATACCATTAGCGCAGTTAATATTGATATTTTGTGATAGAATTTAGTGTGTGAATAAATTCAGCCTTAGTTGTCCATGTCTGCTTGTGTAATGGTTGTTTTTTGTTTTTTAGCTAGAGAGATTTTTGTTAATTGTTAATTCATTTCACCCCAGGCAAGACAGGACCGTCACTAGTGCACAGGGGGTTACAGTGAGAGAAAAGACTGGGTACAGAGGATAAACGATAAAAGATGAATGGGGTTCAAGAAGATAGAAGATGGCAATTCACGTTTCATTTAGATCTTTGGAAATTGTAACTATCAGGGAAACATTTAAACGGATGGAGTTCCACAGGCGGAAGTGCAAGAAAAGAAACCGTTGGAGTGGTGATTGCGTTTATCTCAACGGTAAAAAGGTGAGACCTATCTGCCAATCTAGTAGCACGTTTAAATTTACGTGGACAGGCACCAGGAAAAAAACTCATCAGAGCAGTTGCCGTTAAAATATTTGTAGAAAAGACATAGGGAAGTCACGTCAAGGTGGTGAGAAAGTGACTGAAATTGAGATGCAAATCATTCATTGGGTTTTGTCGAGAACCTCGAGTTGAGTATCATGAGCACCCGATCAGATATGGTAACAGTATTCAATGCACGGACGAATGGTAGATTTATAAATGCGCAAGATCGATTCTGACGAGAGAACTTTTCTGGCCCAACACAGAAACCTAACCTTCCTAGCAGTGAATGAAACTATAGATCAGATTTATTCAATATATAACTATATATGTAAAAAGAAGACTAGAGGAAAACTGTATTTAAGTCGCTTACGCGTTTCGTCCTGTGATGGACTTTATCAAGGCAAAAAGCGAAATAAGCTTAATTCTAAATTATGTACCTATAAACAAACAGTATTGGCAACTATAAAAGAAAAACGCTCACAAATCATTCAAAAATATTAACAGAATATTTTAGTTTTAAAACTACTTCATGTTTAGTGCAATGTCACGAAATGTTAAAATGAAGGGAATTCAACTGTTTTCCTTGGACTTTTATTACGTATGTAATTTGGAATAAAGCTCATTTTGTTTTTGTTTTTTTGTTGTTTTTTTTTTTTTGTTGTTTTTGCTTTTTGCCTTGATAAAGCCCATCACAGGACAAAACGCGTAGGCGAGTTAAATACAGTTTTTCTCTCGTTTTCTTTTTATTTAACCATCTTGTCCTTAATCTCAGATCATAACTCAGTATATTTTTACAAACTATATATGTGCTTATATCTTAATAACAAATCGGATATATTCAATATATAACTATGTATGTGCTTATACATTAATAAGAAAGAGTGAGACAAAAATGAGTATGCATGCCTCTTCAAATGCCAAAGACTAAGCTCTCATCCGAAGCACTAATGGAAGCCCGATTAAGATTTCCAGTTTTACATGACCGGCCATTCTGAGTTCCGTTTCTCATAGCAACAAGTTTATCTACATATAGAGCTGCAGCACTGACCCCTTGACAAAGTATTATTTTCCCTCCTATCAGTTCGATAAGCCTACAGGCAGCAGATTACTGGAAAGGAAGTGTTTGATAATTGTAAGAACGAAAAGTAAACACTGTACACAAATTATCGCCGTATTGAGAGTACGAAATATTGTAGTTTCTAGATGTTCAGACTTTACATATTACAGTTAACACTCATCGAATCTATTCCTATTTGCACGCCACATATCAAATGCGCGCGTGTGTAAGCCTTTTTATTACATATATATATATATAGAGAGAGAGAGAGAGAAAGAGAGAGATAAATAGAGCATTATATATATATATATATAGAGAGAGAGAGAGAGAGAGAGAAAGAGAGAGATAAATAGAGCATTATATATATATATAGAGAGAGAGAGAAACAGAGAGATAAATAGAGCATTATATATATATAGATAGAGAGAGAGAGAGAGAAAGAGAGAGATAAATAGAGCATTATATATTTATATATATATATATAGAGAGAGAGAGAAAGAGAGAGATAAATAGAGCATTATATATATATACATATATATATATATATAGAGAGAGAGAGAGAAAGAGAGATAAATAGAGCATTATATATATATATATATAGAGAGAGAGAGAGAAAGGGAGAGATAAATAGAGCATTATATATATATATATAGAGAGAGAGAAAGAGAGAGATAAATAGAGCATTATATATATATATATAGAGAGAGAGAGAAAGAGAGAGATAAATAGAGCATTATATATATATATATATAGAGAGAGAGAGAGAGAAAGAGAGAGACAAATAGAGCATTATATATATATATATATAGAGAGAGAGAGAGAGAGAGAAAGGGAGAGATAAATAGAGCATTATATATATATAGAGAGAGAGAGAAAGAGAGAGATAAATAGAGCATTATATATATATATAGAGAGAGAGAAAGAGAGAGATAAATAGAGCATTATATATATATATAGAGAGAGAGAGAGAGAAAGAGAGAGATAAATAGACATTATATATATATATATATAGAGAGAGAGAGAGAAAGGGAGAGATAAATAGAGCATTATATATATATATAGAGAGAGAGAGAGAGAAAGAGAGAAATAAATAGAGCATTATATATATATATATATAGAGAGAGAGAGAGAGAGCATTATATATGAAAGGTTTTTAAAAAATAAAAGACTATTTGCTATGGTTAAGGTTTTTTATATAATTTTTCATGTGATCTTATATTTTTTCTTTTCAGAACACAAATTATATAAAAATTGTCCGAATGTTTTGCTTTTCAGAGTGCTTTCAGCTATACTTTTAGCCATTATCAAGGATGAATTTTATTTTACTTTTAACTGAATATATAAAGTGTTTTGCGTATGTAGTTAGAGTCATATGAATGTTTTATATTCTAAACACGGTGAGCACATAGTAGCCGTGTTCAATATCGAGGAACAGAAGAAAGATCTTTTTGTTGGCACCGAACAGTTGTGTGGAAGAGAATTTGAGAGGGTAAGATAATGCAGGTCGGTCGGACGCCATCCGGGAGATGTGGCTGCAGCTTTGTGAAAATAAAAGGCAAAATCATGCGTATTTAAACATTCTGACGACCAATAATTGGATCAACTTTGAACATATTTCCTGTTTTCTGGTTGGTCAATATATATGTATTTTGGATTGTATTTTGTCACCTTCAATCGAAAGTTATGCGCAGAGCCTAATGCACAAAGCTCAAAATATGTCATTATGTTTTAAGCTGTGAAGGAGGTAACTTCCAGTTTCTGCTCTTAGTATCACTACAATGTCGCGTGAGTTTTGTTGTTAAACATGTAGTAGTATATCCAATGTAATTGTTTACGTATTTGGATTGATTAAAAAAACAGTTCTTTAAATTTAAAGTACATGTAAATTCGTAAATAATATTGGTTCTCTGTAATTTAGATTTTGCAGGTGAATTGTTGTTCTTGACATTGAGTTTAGCAGTTTTAAATTTTATGTAATAGATGTGCGTTGTGGTACAGTGGATATCGGCTCGGAACGAGAAACCGGAGGAGCCGAGTTCGAAATTCCAGTTGAATCCATTGTATTCACTTACGCACAAATACCCTTTGGGAAATGTATTAATCCGTCTCTTCCTTCCAGTTATGGGTTAAATAGCAGGACAGATTGGGTTCTATAGCCTTGGTCGGCAACCAGTCTACCGCAGAAAGCAATGGTAATCTACTGCGGGATAATCTTCTGCCCAGTCAGTCATGTCTCTTTCGAGACATGATCGCCCAAGCGTGTATCACGTATGGCACTTAAATGACTGACTGAATATAATAGTTGGAATCATGATTAAGGCTGATACTGGTCATAAAGTGGGGGATCAGTTTTATATTGTTATGAAGTAATAAACTGATCCCCCACTATTTACTACTTAATAATATAATACATCTCTTCCCCTTCTACCTATGAGTCAAATAACAGGACAGATTGGGTTCTATAGCCTTGGTCGGCAACCAGTCTACCGCAGAAAGCAATGGTAATCTACTGCGGGATAATCTTCTGCCCAGTCAGTCATGTCTCTTTCGAGACATGATCGCCCAAGCGTGTATCACGTATGGCACTTAATTGACTGAATAGATAAGTTAATTTTCTTGTTTATATCAAATGGAGTTGCGTATTTCTTATAATGTTTGAAAGTGAAGATTCATCCTGTTTAGAATTACTATGCATTTGACTTTTGTAGAAAATTAATTAAGGCCATTGTTTTTCTCAGTATGTTTACTGTTGCTACTATTTATCTTAAAAAGAAATGGCTTAATATGGTAATCTATAAGATTAGTGCCTAAATACACGTGAGATAGATAGATAGATAGATAGATAGATAGATAGATAGATAGATAGATAGATAGATAGATGTTTTAAGAAACTCCCAATAGATTCTGCTAGGTAGGCACACCGAAGAAAGTTAGAAAGTTAGCTCAATGCCATATTAACTGATAGATCCTTAGTATTTAACAATAAATTCCCGATGAATCATGGCCGACCACAACTAAAAGTTTCATGAAGTCTCACGGAATTATCAGGCGGTTGGCAGAGGTTATAAAGTATTTCGAGTATAAGCATTTGAAATCGCATATAGCAGTGTTTCCATTCCATTCCTGCAATAATCAATCCCTTCTTTTCCAGTAATATATATATATATATATATATATATATATATATATATATATATATATATGGAGAGAGAGGGGGGAGAGAGAATAAAAAATGTGAGAAGCCCTGAACATTTTGTTTAAAGTGTATATTTATTATTGTTGTTATTATAGATGTTATGATACATTAAGTGTCCATAATGGTATTTGTGATGCTACACGTGTTTCGATGCTAAAATTGACTCTCTTCAGGCGAATACGATAGTGAATTGCTATTTATCGTCGTAGATCACACCATTAGCTTATTTAATTATCAACTGAAGAATGAAGATTCATCGTGTATTTCAAATAGGAAAACTATGGATTTTTCATAGGTTACAACTAATATATATATATATATATATATATATATATATATATATTTGAAATGAATTGTTTGAACATTATTTTTTATCGATACTTGTATTTAAGTAGATATTCTGTTTTTAATTAAACAGTATTATATATTTATATCTACTGGCCTGATTATTTACGATAAATTGTTATTACAAAAATGTGTGCCAGATTACATGGTGGCTTTCCCTATGTGGATAGGGGTCGCAGGTTCGAATCCTGCCGAATAGCACACATTTTTGAAATAACAATTTATCGTAAATAATCAGGCCAGTAGATATATATATATATATATAATACTGTTTAATTAAAAACAGAATATCTACTTAAATACAAGTATCGATAAAAAATAATGTTCAAACTATTCATTTCAAATTGTCGGTTGTTTATAACCAAGTTTCGTTAAAATTCGTTAATTTCCGTAATATATATATATATATATATATATATTAGAAAAAGAAATAAGAAATAGGGTTGTTTCAACGAGAGAAATTGGTATAGAATAAAAAATGTGAGAGGCCGTGAACATTTTGTTTAAAGTGTATATTTATTGTTGTTGTTATTATACATGTTATAATACACTAAATGTCTATAATGGTAATTGTGACGCTACACGTGTTTCGAGCCTTAGTATTTAACAATAAATTCCCGATGAATCATGGCCGACCACAACTAAAAGTTTCATGAAGTCTCACGGAATTATCAGGCGGTTGGCAATATTGCAATAACAACCATAAATATGAATGCTGGTCGCTATTTTAAGAAGTAGTTACAGTTTTACATTTTATTTTATTTTCAATTGGAGTAGATAGACTAAACTATCGCCCGGTTCACACTCAGCCCACGTCTATTGAACAGGTGAAGAGGCTCATCCCTTGTTTTCCCTGGTTTAGGATGTGGTTTCCGGCTTTCTCTTTTCCAATTATTTTACTTCTTTTTTTTTTTCTCTCAATTGGAGTAGATAGACTAAACTATCGCCCGGTTCACACTCCACCCACGTCTATTGAACAGGTGAAGAGGCTCATCCCTTGTTTTCTGGTTAGGATGTGGTTTCCAGCTTTCTCTTTTCCAATCTTTTTACATTTTTTTATTTTATTTTCAATTGGAGTAGATAGACTAAACTATCGCCCGGTTCACACTCCACCCACGTCTATTGAACAGATGAAGAGGCTCATCCCTTGTTTTCTGGTTAGGATGTGGTTTCCAGCTTTCTCTTTTCCAATCTTTTCACTCTTACGTAGCCCCCTGCGCATCAGTGGCGTTACCGCCTTGCTTGGGGTGATATGATTAAAAACAAAAAAGATAAAAAGATTTGAAATTAACAACTTTTTCCATTTCACTAAAACACAAGTTAAACATTTCTATCTTCTCTTCTTACTTATATTTTCTCACTGAAACCAAGTAGCGTCTTTGATATATCGTTTGTCGTCTCACGTGATCAAAACGGAAGAGTCCATTATTTATAAGATATTAGCAGGAGATGTTAAACACGTCTATATTTATTTATTTGTTATTTCGCAGTAACAAAGTAGAGTCACTGATATACCTTTTGTTTTTCCACTCGATCAAAACGGAGTAGTCCATTATTTATTAGGTATTGGAAGGACGGGGCAAACACAATTACTATATGATACTATTAATGACACTCGGCGTTGTGCTATTTAAGTTTCTCTCCTCTGTTCTACTGCGCTATGAAAGTTTAAGGATTCGTTTGCATTTTCTTTAAATTCAATAAAGATATCGAAAATCATTATTAAACAAAATAATTTGAGTAATTTTATTATTTTACTCGAGCAAAAATAAAGGTATACATTTCATAGATAAAAATGTCGATTGTTATAAGTTTAGAAAAATTATATTAAAAATGTTGTCGCTTATACATTGCCGTGATCTAAATGCTAAGGATGTTAATACATTCAAAGAAGAAAATTGATTTATTTGTATAGCTAAGCAATTTAATTATAAATGCCATAAATTAAATAACTCCTTATTCATAAAGATCACAAAAGACCAGAATGGAAAGGAATGAGAAAACATTTTTTTAATTTACTCTTAAAGTAAAACATACAAAGTAGTTAATTCCATTAAACAAGAACAATTAATATTGGGCAAGTTATAAGACAATTGCTGAGGGAACTATAAAATCTATGATTTTCGGCTTTTACAATTATTAATGTAAGGTCTCTCTCTCTCTCTCTCTCTCTCTCTCTCTCTCTCTCTCTCTCTCTCTCTCTCTATCAGTGGGTCATCCACCGAGGTAATAACTCTCCATATGGAGGGGAGGCTAGCTAGGGTCATTCCTGGTACCTGAGGTATCACCAAAATAAAGTGTGCTGAGGATGGAGGCTAGAAAATTTTTCACACTAACCCATGTATGCATCAGTTTGTTCGAATGGGTGCACGGTTAAATCTCATTTCTGAAAAAGCATGGACGCATTATTTTCACACGTCTACACACGAACAAACAGTAGGTGTTTAATTTCCAAGATTTCAAGCGCACTTATCCGCACTTTCTTTATAACCTATTTGGATCATAATGATTTTCTAAGCGTAGATGAAAGTGTTGGACGCACAGTGAGGATCGAACTCACTACTAACTGTTCTACTGAGACAAGCTTGCTAACCATTACACAATGTCGAAGTGCCCAAATGATTTCCTAAGCGTAGTTTAGATATGGCACAAAGGATTAAACTCACTAAGCTATAAATCGATCTCGCGAGACATGCTTACTAACCATTACACCACATATTTTTGTTTTAAGAGCGGATAATTTATTACTTTCCTTCATATATATATATATATATATATATTTATTTATTTATTTGTGTGTGTGTGCGTGTGTGTGTGTGTGTGTGTGTGTGTGTGTGTACAGCTATTATCGCAACGCCATAGTCCAGCTTAGCACGTTAGAGCTTGTAGATAATGAGTACCGAGTTCGATCTACACAACTTATCCCGAACTTGTATACTTGCGTCAAAACTAGGTTGCGGTTAGTAAATAGATATATGCATACATATGTCTGTATTTTGTTATATATTCAGTAACGTAGAGTGAACAAAGACATCTGTTATAGTGACGTCACTTCCTAAAGATTGTATCTCTTTTCTTCCGGTCTTTTGGACCAAAAGCCTAAAGGATTCAATGTTCAGTTTCAGGGGCAAGCCACTATCAGACAGTGTGTGTGTGTGTGTGTGTGTGTGTGTGTGTGTGTGTGTGTGCGTGCGTGAGAGAGAGAGAGAGAGAGAGAGAGAGAGAGAGAGAGATAGCCTTCGACACGTAAACTCATGTTCACGTCGATCTTTGGTCTCTCAAATGCAGGCGGTATCTCTAGCCATCCTTTTAATGAGCGCCTGCTTCACAGATGGTTTTTATCTGGCCACATATTAAAGAGTTTTAAGGCTTTATCTTATATCAACTATTGATTGATCCATCTAAAAAGGAATTTTTTTTCTTTTATCGTTTCGCCACAAGCTACTAAGAGGCAATTAGAATGTGAAACAATATTAGTAAAAGAAAAACATTATTAAGAAGAAGGAACAATAAAAGAACAAAAATCGAAGGACAAAATTTAGTAAAAAATATTTTCAAATTATTTTTAAAATGTTAAAATTATTTAATAAGACAAAAGATAAAGTTTGACATTGCATGTAATTTTTTGAAGATCCAACTTGACTGAAATGCAAGAAGCCGGATGATATTTCCAAAAAAAGCAAAAAGTGCGAAAGAAGAAAGTGTCACCATAGAACTTACGGTTACAATTTTAACTGTAAAATGATGAATAAATGAAGTAAACAGAATTTACATACAACAGTTTACTTTTTGTAAAGGGAGACAATTTAACTTGTTTGGATGAAGTCTGCTACCTAAATATTCCATTACGCTCTCACACCCTGATTGAGCACTCTGGAAGAGTGGTAGACTTTGTAAACAGTTGCTACTCCGGCATTCATGCATCCACTCATTCGATAATGAATTGGAGCACTCTAGCTATTGGGCGTGTTTATACGCGCTAAAAAGCCTACCTTCTTCTACTGGACGCTCGTGAAGAATCGCCGACTGACGCCAATTCGGTCGGGTTTCAATCCTGGGTGAGGAAGCGACCGGAGTCTAAGCCGTACTGATGAGCTGTAATACAGCGAAACAGATCTGTCTGCGGATGACTATAGTGTATATATATATATATATATATATATATATATATATATATATATATTGTGCTACGTCGATGGCATGTGTCGGAGTTTAATGCGTTATGCAATCATCGGATGCATATGCACCTGATGGTTACATAAAACATAAGGACAATATGTATATTTCTTAATGCATATACATTGAGCACTGTTTTATTAACACCTGAATTTTAATACTCATGTGCATATTTATTAATTCACGTAAGTAGATATATATATATATATACACACACACATATATATATATATATAACAATATATAAAGGATTTTTTATCACTTTAAACGTTATGTTAGTGGATGCTCGTATTTGAGTAGACGCTCCGTTTATTTATTTATTAAACAGTATGCTTATTTATTTATTTTCCTCTCTCTGCCTGAATTAAAGAGAAATATGCTCTCTCCGGCAGGATTCGAACCTGCGACCGCCTGGACAGAAAGTGTTATCGTTAACTCGGTACGCTCTAACCGACTGAGCTACAAAGAACTAGTTCCCGCATGCCCAGGGGAATACAGGTATTATTTTTCCTTTAATTAGATTTCTCGAACATTCAGGCAGGTGGGAGCGTCTACTAAAAATAACGTTTAAAGTGATAACAAATGTATTTAATAAAAAACAATCCGTTACATTCTTTAGAAAAATTGTTTTGTTACGTTTGGATATGAAACTACAGATATGAAAAATTTCGGCAGATCTATGACAAGAGAAGTTTCACTTAAAGGTACAAATTCAGCCTTCCCTGAGCGACTAACGCTTTTTTTTTTTTTTTTTTTTTTTTTTTGGTAGCTTAATTGGTTAGAATGAGTCGGGTCTAATGGTAGCTCCCTCTGTCCATGGAGGCGCAGATTCGAATCCTGATTTTCTTTGCCTTTTTCAATGTTGGTACGATTCTCTTTCCTCGTTTATTTTCATCTTTCAATGCTAATACGATTTTCATTTCTTTTTTTTTTCATAAGCATTTCACCCCGAGCAAGGCCTTTCACTGCCACTATTGCGCAAGGGGCTACATAGAGTGGAGAAAGGATGGTTAAATGTAGGAAATGTCAGAGGGTGGGTGATAGGCGGGTAAGGATACCGAGAATGAGGGTTGGGTAAATGAGAGTGCTCTGGGAATAATTGGAAGTTAGTGTGATAGGAGGTGTCTATTGACCCTACATTTAAACACCTGGAGATTGTAGCCGTAGGGAAAGCAGACATGTGGAAGGGAATTCCATAGGCGGGAAGCGCGAGAAAAGAAGCTATTGGAGTAGAAATTACAGTTACATCTTATCTGTTTAACTGTAAAAGTTGCTAATCTCGTATCTCGTGTAAATTCATGCTTAGGCGGCACCAATGATCTAAGTTCATCGGAGCAGAAGCTATGAAAGTACTTGTAGAAGAGGCACAGGGAAGCCACATCACGCCGGTGAGAGAGCGGTTGCAGCCGGTTTGCCAAGTCAGTATCAACCACGTTACAGATTCTCCTTTGTATTTTGTCAAGAAGCCCAAGGAGAGTAGCAGGAGCACCCGACCAGATGTGGCAGCAATATTCAGTACATGAGCGGATTTGTATATGTGCAGGATAGATTCAGGCGGGAAAAACTTATTTCTTCTTTCAATGTTGATACGATTTAACATCGTTGCACACTAGACTGGAAATCATCTTATATTTCCAATTAGAACATTTGAACGGTATTGCCCTAACAATAATTACGCTACGATGTAACTGTTTTGTTGTTTTGAAGTAACAAATGTTCTAACAGAAACATAAAATGGATTATATATTATATTATTATGTATTCACTATATATATTAAAACAAATTCGTCACATCTGGTTGCGTTTCAGTGACCCACATAGAAGTGACAACAGTATTTCCACATATACACACACGCACATATACGTTAATATCAAATATCCAATCAAATAAAAATCATCGCAACATCTTCGTTACATTTCAACAATCTAATTGGAAATTACATCCACAGTCTTTTCCTTACACACATACCCATATGCACTTATACTAACGGACATGCACCTAAACAGACAAGCGTTTCTACAAAAATGCACACATACACCTTCACACACTTTAACGTCTACGCACATATAGTTAAAAATTACCTATTGCTTAAATACACGTGACATTTCTGACCAATAAGAAATCACAACATACCAGTATATTGTCTTTTTGTTTTACATTTTTCCTTCGGTCTCTGAAGAAGCTTTAACCCTCTATGGCCATTCGTATCATATTTGATACAGTATGAAAACAAGCCTTGAAAGAAATATTTTCCTGAAAAATTTTTTAAGAGAAATATTTTATAAATTTCAAATGAAAGCAGTACTGACTGCTCAGTCAATGAATACCAAATGTTTCCTTATAGGGAAATAACAAATGTTTCCTTATAGGGAAATACTGTATCAAATATGATACGAATGGCCCTAGAGGGTTAAGGCTTCCCCTGGGCATAAAGTGGATGATCGGTTTTCTATTGTCATGAAGTAATAAACTGATCCCCCACTGATTACTACTTAATAATATAATAAAATGAAAACAAGCCTTGAAAGAAATATTTTCCTGAAAAAATTTTTTAAGAGAAATATTTTATAAATTTCAAATGAAAACAGTACTGATTGCTCAGTCAATGAATACCAAATGTTTCCTTATAGGGAAATACCAAATGTTTCCTTATAGGGAAATACTGTATCAAATATGATACGAATGGCCCTAGAGGGTTAATAGATAGATAGATAGATAGATAGATAGATAGATAGATAAACAGACTGAGATTAACCCTCTAGGGCCATTCGTATCATATTTGATACAGTATGAAAACAAGCCTTGAAAGAAATATTTTCCTGAAAAATTTTTTAAGAGAAATATTTTATAAATTTCAAATGAAAGCAGTACTGACTGCTCAGTCAATGAATACCAAATGTTTCCTTATAGGGAAATACCAAATGTTTCCTTATAGGGAAATACTGTATCAAATATGATACGAATGGCCCTAGAGGGTTAAGAGAAATATTTTATAAATTTCAAATGAAAGCAGTACTGACTGCTCAGTCAATGAATACCAAATGTTTCCTTATAGGGAAATACCAAATGTTTCCTTATAGGGAAATACTGTATCAAATATGATATGAATGGCCCTAGAGGGTTAAATAAAAGTTAAACATGTTGGATTGAGATTCCGATCCATACATTCAATTTATATTAATGTGTTGAACAGATAACAAATCTTGCACCACAATTGTATTTATTAATCCTGTGACTGTAATTATATATAACTCTCTAAAGGTCAATTTTTGTATTTTGTGGAGTAGTAGTGATGAGATTAGATTACATTTTAGGTGCACCTTTTTTTCTTTTTCTTTTTTTTTTTTTTTGAGAGAGAGAGAGATAATAAAATCTCGTTTGAGAAGAAGGTTGTTTTTTACGATCAAACGAACTGTTAAATGAGCGAGATGAAAATCATATAATATTTTTGTTTGTTTAATGTTATTGTCTGCTTGCGTATTCCCTCCACCCCACAAGCACTTCTGCTCTTTTTAATATTAAGCTCACCTCTCGTTAGTCTGATAGATTGCTATGACTTTTAAAAGTGTCTCACCTTTCCTTTTATAATAATGGATATATTCATATCCTACACAGCATAACGTATATATCACTGCATTCATAACCATCTACTATGGAGAACAAGGATTTAAAAGTTTCGAAAACAGAAAACACTTTTTAAAATAAATAAAAGTTTTACTTTAAGGTTATATGCGCCTCATTTGGCTAACAATTTTTATATTCACAATGATAATGAGAAATAAATCCTCACAATGCTAAATGAGAAATAAATCCTCACTGAATATTCGTCATATTAGATATCGCCAACATAGTTAAAACGGAAATTCAGTTTCTTATATATTTTGAAGATTTTACGCTACTAGTATCTACCTTTTTTACTCTAGTGTAAACCGGACACGTGTCTTTCATATTAATTCAATGTGAACAAGACATTATTTATTTTCGTATAAAATACAAAAAATGTGGCACAAGGCCGAATACGGGGATGGGGAAGGCTGGTCTTCAACTGTCCTAATTTAACTTAGCTATTCACTTTCGTTGACCCTGACACACTTACAATAAACCTTACACCATAACATCACATTTTTACTTACCATTCTTACCACGTCCACCACAATACCTCAGGTTCTCTATGTAGTCCTACTTAACTCCCATATGTACAATTTTGAGTGGAGGGCATGGAATGTGAACAAGACTAATGACTACCTTTTAGACAAGATCTATATCTGCTTGTTAGAATCTCGTGCAAACCGGATATGTATCTTCCTTTTTACTTTCTCTTTTTTTTTTTTTTTGAGTGTGGGCGGGGGGTAAACCTAGTACCAACAGGGCACATGTTTAACTTTTTTTAATCTAATGCCAACAAGACCTATCTTTTACCTTTTTTCAAAAGAACCAATGTCTGTCTTTTAAACTTTTTGCTCTGGTGTAAACCGGACATGTGTCTTCTTTTTTTTAATCTTGTACCAACTTGACCTATGTTTACCTTTTTTAATCTAGTGTCAACAGGATTAATGTCTACCTTTTAGACTTTTCTTTTGTTTATTTTAGTGTAAACGAAACCTATATCAACCTTTTAGAGTCTCGTGCAAACCAGACCACTGTCTTCTTTTATTTTTAATGTGGTACCAACATGACCTATGTTTAAATTCTTTAATATAGTGTCAACACGACAAATGTCTACCTTTTAGACAGTCTGATTTTGCTCTAGTGTACCTCGGACCTCATTATAACTACGTTTTAGGCTCTCGTATAAACCGGATCTGTGTCTTCGTTTTTTGTTATTTTTAATCTAGTGCCAACAAAGCTATGCTTGCCTTTTTTAATTAAATACCTGCAGATTCAATATCTACATTTTAGACTTTCCTTTTTCTTTTTTTTTTTTTACTCTAATGTAAACCGAACCTATATCTTCCTTTAGACTCTCGTGTAAACGGAACATGTGTCTTACGTTTTTTAAACCTAGTGCCAACAGGAACTATGCTAACCTTTTTCAATCTAATGCCAACAGGACCTATGTTTACCTTTTTCAATCTAGTGTCAACAGGACCAGTTTAGACTCTCCCTATTTCGCTCAAGTGTAAACAGGACCTGTATATATCTTTCAGACTCTCGTGCAAACGGACTTGTGACTTCATTTTTTTATATCTAGTGCTAACATGACCTATGATTACCTTCTTGAATCTAGTGTCTACAGGACATTTTTACTCTAGTGTAAACCGGACTTATATCTACCTTTTAGACTCTCTTGCAAACCGGCTCTGTGTTTTCCTTATTTTTTAATTTAGTGACAACAGAACCGATGTTTACTTTTTTGAATCTAATGTCAACAGGTCTAATGTCTGCATTTTAGACTTTTGTTCTTTTACTCTAGTGTAAACCGAACCATTATCTACCTTTTAATCTCTTGTTCAAAGCGGACATGTGTCTTCCTTTTTTTAATCTAGTGCCCACAGAACCTTTTGTGAATAATACCAACAGGGCCTATGTTTTTGACTCTCATGCAAACTGGGCCTGTGTCTTCTTCTTTTTAAAAATATCAAGTACCAACAGGATCAATGTCTATCTTTTAGACTCGCCTTTTTTGCTCTAGTGTAAACTGAACTTATATATACCTTTTAGACTCTCGTGCAAACCGAAAATGTCTTTTTTTTTTTTAAATCTACTGTCAGCAGAACCTATATTTACCTTTTTGAATCTAGTGTCGACAGCACCAATATCTACCTTTTTGACCAGTAGTTCCCAAAAGTTTTTCTGTCATTTCCCCCTACAGTTCAACCATCCAGATTTCCCCCTTCATGTGTATGAGAGAAAGAGCAGTTAAAACACACAGAGACTATTTACTCATTTATTTTTCAAATGAACAAATATACTGATAAACTTACAGTTACAGAGTAAAGTTGATAGAGAGCACTAAGCATAGCCATAGAGAGCGGTTAGTAACAAATAAAAGGACTTTTGTTTGCAGCTAAGAGAGAGAGCTAGCTCTCTCTCTCTCTCTCTCTCTCTCAAAGTTTTTTTTATTTAGTAGGTCATGTACTTATTTCCCCATTGGTAGCTTCAAATTTTCACCCAGTTTGGGAATCGCTGTTTTAGACTTTTTTTTTACTCTCGTTCAAACCGGACCTGTATTTAGTGCCAACTGATCCGATATCTTTTTATTTTTTAATCTAGACTTAACCGCACCGGTGTTTTTCTTTTTGACTTACGCAAAAACCACATCTGTATCTACATTTTGACTTTGCTTTTTCCAATAAGACTGCATTTATTTACGGTCACTTTTGCCTCGAAGGTGTCAACTGAGAAATGTCAATATTATTATTACTACCTACGCATTTTAGCTAAAATATCCACGGCTTCTTAAGATCATGTAAATTTTAAAATTTCATGACATTAAGAAAAATTATAATTTAGTACCTGTAAGTAAAATGAACTCTCCTGCAGGAATTATCTATATAATTTTTACGGCAAAAATAATTAAAATCTTTTAAAAGACAGTGCATGTTTCAGTTCACAAATTCGTATAGTGTGGCAATATTGGCTCTTTTATAACTCACACTTTCGAACTTAACTGACCTAAAAAATTAAAAGCAGCGGTTACATGGCCACAGCATACAAATTACTACAAATAGCTGATTCCGAATGCGAAAACATAAACTGCAACCTTCTAAAACAACGGCGCATGAAACGCGTCAAGCGTATATAACAGTTTATCTGGGAAGGGTTCTAACAGAAGACGGAAAGTGTGACACAGAGATCCGAAGGCTAATTGGCATGGCAAATGACAGGTTCCAGAAATTGAGTAAAGCATTAAGAGACAGAAAAATTTCGATAGAAACAAAGAAAAGAATACTTGATTGCTAAGTGATGTCAGTTCTTCAATATGGCAGTAAATGCTGGACAATATCATCAAAGATTAAGGAAAAATTTGAAGCAATTAAAATATAGTTCTACAGAAGGACGTTGCGGATATCATGGATCAAGCATGTGTGCAATGATGAGGTTTTGGAAAGGATGGAAACGTAAAGGAAATCAATACTGAATATCAGGAAGTGACAGATGAAGTTCCTGGGACATGTAATGAGGAAGGGGGGCTTGGAGAACCTGATACTAACAGGCAAGATAGAGTGAAAAAGAGATAGAGGAAAGCATCGGATAACATATTTGAAGGGCCTGAGCAGGTGGATGATAGAACAGGGGTTGCGTGGTGTAACAGGAGAAAGCGTGCTAAGAGTCACCAGGATTAGGAAGACGTGGGAAGCCATGATTGCTTACGTCCTGAAAGGACAAGGCACATAGAAGAAGATGTTGATCGAAACCAACAAAGTTTCTTCTTTATGAGCCGTGTCCATTCATGATGTCGCTGATCATCGCTCAACATTACTTTCTACTTCTTTTTGTTCTGAATAACTTGTGATCCTTCACTACCATTCTTTGCCTGTTTTCTATCATCCATCAACACAAACCCGTTAAGTAAATTACTCGTTGCTTCACTTTGCTACATTTGCTTTCATTATGTCGTGTGCGGTTTACACAAGAGTAAAAAAAGGGAGTCTAAAAGGTAGCCATTAGTCTTAGGTTAGGTACCTTCACTCATTTTTTATATCGAAATTTAAAATTGAATTTTTAAAATAAAAAAAAATTATTGAAACTGTTATTTTAGTTTCAATTGAAAGCTAAATGATTAAATTTACTATTTCCAGAAAGCAAAATACTCTGGTATATTTTTAAAAAATTATATTGATAAGAATCCAAAAATTTACAATTTTTTTTAATCTTTTAATATTTCGGCCAATTTTAAGCGTTCAACACATTTGTAAACAAAAGTTCATTCTCGGTTTTAAAAATCTTGCAAAAATAAAATACACAACCGTGACACATTATTTTTGGAAAATTAGCAAACTTAGTGTTAAATTAATCTAATTTACACTAGTATTATTTATTTATAGCATGAAATTTAGAATAAAACTATTTCTTAATCACAGAGTTGAACTTTTTAACCTGTCCGCTGTATATCAAATGTATTTTTACGAAATTTAAAACAAAATAATCATTTAAAAAATAATTTCATTAGTTTGTGAATAAGTCCAGAGAGTATCAATTAAAATCCGATAATTATCTGATTTTTGTAAGAATTTCCAAATTAAGGGGTTTGTCACCGGAAAAAAAAGAGTTATGTAATAATACGTTTTCCATTGTAAACTCTCGTAACAATTTGGTTACCCGCTAACTCAAATCAAAACAAGATTTTTTATTAAAATTTCGAACGAGTTAAAAGATATTAAATTTTTTTTTTTAATAATTGAAAATACTTCGATCTTTCCTTTTAATAATAAAATAAACATTTTGATGGAAAAAAGTTCATTTTTATTAATTTTAGGATAATTTTTCTTCATACTATGCTGTTTTTTAACGATTTAGCGGAGGTACCTAGTTTAGATTCCTTAAGCCTTTTTTTCTTCATTAGATGTTCAAAAATTTTATTCTGTCTCTATAATTGTCGTTCCAATTTTCTTTAAAACTTTCTATTGCTCACATGCTCTGTTTATAGTATTCATCAGTAGAACCACATCACTATCGCTTCAAGTTTTCAGAAGAGAAATTGCCCAGCACCCACTGGCATATAGAAGATATTATATTACATAACTGGTCACCACTTTTTCTTTTTCTGTGACTATATTTTCCTATACCTTAATACTATGCTTAGCTTCTGCGATGCATGAAATGACACAGCAATGAGATATGTGACATTTGATATTACATAGCAGTTTAATATTTTTTCTTTGTTTTAACGAAATATTTTTCTCATATATATATATATATATATATATATATATATATATATATATATATGTGTGTGTGTGTGTGTGTGTGTGTGTGTGTGTGTGTGTGTCAGATTGAATAAATTGTAAACATTGCGTCTGCTTATTTTTAATAAAATCCGTTCATACTCACGGATAATCTTTCGCGTATTGTAATTGAAAGATGTAAGAAATGAGCTGTAACTTTGGCAGATGATTTTATTATTCATTTCTCGATGTTCCCAAGTACTTTCAATCTCCTTCCGAGATCAATGGTGTAAGTTGTGGTCACAAAAAATAACCGCAAACTGTGCTGCTAAAAATTACTGTAAATTTTCGTCTTGCTTCAAATGTAATGGTTAATAACTTGCTTAGCGTTCATTAGAGCGTGAAAATTATCCAAAATGGAATTTTTATGTTGTAATGTCATGGTCATACACGTGTTGAAGCATAAAAACACTGTTCTTTTCATAAACATTTTTTTATAATGAATATCATCTCGAGGATCTGTAGTTTGCTTTTGTCGTTTTTTGGTATAGGATAGTTGTGTTATCGATCATTATTTTTTTATATTGTGAATGAAGAAATTAATATATTTAGCACCACTAAAACCCTCCATCTACATACTATATGTCCAATCTAGTCTACCACAGATTGGAGGTACTTTTAAGGACCTCCAATCTATGGTGGACTGGAGTAAGAAATGGCTCGTAAATTTTAATTCTTCCAAAACGAAGATGCTATTTTTTAACCACCATAGACAACCGCTTCTACCCTGACCCCTTCAGACAGGATCTGGCTAGTCACCTTGAAAGCAAAACACTGCGCCTCCTCGGCCTAAATCTATCAGTTAGCCTCAAGTGGAATGACTACATTGAATCCATAGTTAAATCTGCTGCTCGGAAGGTTGGTTCCCTTTGTAGGGCCAGGAAGTTTTTCTCGTCTAAATCCATCTTGCCTATATATAAATCTACCATCCGCCCGTGCATTGAATACTGCTGTCACATCTGGTTGGGTGCCCCTGCTATTCATCTCGGGATTCTTGATAAAATCCAACGAAGAATCTGTAATGTAATTGATTCCGACTTGGTAGCCCAACTCCAGTCAACTTCTCTCCGACGTAATGTAACTTCCCTCTGTCTCTTCTACAAATACTTTCACGGCTTCTATTCCGATGAGCTTAACTGCCTGGTGCCTCCTCTGGATGAATTAACGCGAGCTAGACTAGCGGCTAGTTCCCACACTTTTACTGTGAAACCAATCAAATGTATCCGCAACTTCTACTCTATCAGCTTCTTTGCTCGGAATCCCGCCTGTGAAATTCCCATCCGTATACTTACTTCCCTGACAGCTACAATCTCCAAGAATTTAAATGCAAAGTCATTTGGCCATCACTTATCTCTTTGACACACATCCTTTCCCTGTCAACACTTGTCTCGTGTTCTTCTTCCTTTTCATTCTATACAGTCTTCTTCACACCTGTTTTCTCGTCCTTTTCTTACTCATTCTCTGACACCCCCGTAACTTGTTCCTTTTCCTCATCACTCACATCTTATATAACCCCTGCGCGCCAGTAGCAGTTCTGCCTAGCTTGAGGCGAAATGATTATATATATATATATATATATATATATATATATATATATATATATATATGTTGTGGGATCTCCCCTTTTTGTATATAATGTCAATAGTCATTTCCTGTCTCACTAACTTACATCCTCTCTCTCTCATGCTTTTCTACATCCACCCCACTCTCATCAGTACTCTCTTCCCTCTCCTACTCTCTTCCTGACACCCCCTGCAACCTCTCACTTCTCATAACATTCCTCCTATGTAACCCCTGTACAACAGTGGCAGTAAAATGCATTGCTTAGGACGACACAATTATAAAAAACATAATAATGAACTCAACTAAGTGTACATATAATCTTGCCTACAGAGAGAGCGGCATTTGTTTAGTTGAAGTTGCATCTGGAATCACAGATGTAGTTGTAGCTCCACTCAGCTAGAATCAATTACCCGGACATACTATTTCACTTCAAGACTGTATATATTTATTTCTACTAATAGTATTCCTGAATTGACTAACCCGCGTCCCAGTTTGTATATTACGTTCAATATAACTTACATTTTCCATCTCCATATCTGTTTTTGTTATTTATTATTTTGTGCGGTTCCTCACCCGGAATCGACAACAATATATATAAAACGAACAGCATTGACGAATGAGAACATCATAAAGGAGTCTTCGCGAAACTTCGAAGTCAGCATGAATCTGCTCAGTTAAAGAGACAAATTCTTTGTACTTATCAATGCTCTGTCTCCACTCCGACATCGAGCACTTTACGATAAAAAAAACCTGCATGACAAAATATATTTTTACTAGTAAAACCACTGAAAAAACAACTTTGGCGCCAAGCTTTATCACAACTAAACACTATATATATATATATATATATATATATGTGTGTGTGTGTGTGTGTGTGTGTGTGTGTGTGTGTGTGTGTGTATGTATGTAGTTGAGCAGTAATCCCTATCTAATACAAGTTTCATTAAATGATTGACAAATGGTCTTTTGAGAACTAGGTACCTGGCGAAAAGAGAGCCATGAATAATTTCGTCGGATATACCACCGTTTGTTTGTCGCGACAACTGATCTTACATCTCTCGAACTATAGCTCCAAAAAGACCGATTTAAATTTACATAAAAATACACCTCCGATTGTAAAAAAAAAATTAAATAATACAATAACTCATCATCAACCCTCTCCGCAAACCATATCAAAATCAACGACAAACACGGCTATAAAGTATTAGCCATATTCGGTAATTAAAAATCCATCTACGTTTATAGTAAATTAGACACACTCGCAATAGCAGAAACATTTTTTGTAATGACTAACAGATTAACCAAAATTTTACATGCACTACATGCAGTAAGAAAAAAAACCGTGTTCGTACAACAAACAAAAACAAACAAGCTTGATGCTAGTACTTTGTCAATTATAACCGCAAAATGAAGGTCATTTTGAATGGGCGTGCTTCTTCATCCTACAGCACGAATGCTGATGTCCCACAGGGCTCTATCCTGGGCCCGACGCTCTTCCTTATTTTCATCAACGATCTCCCAGATGAGATCAAGTCCCAAGTAGGCATCTACGCAGATGACACTACAATATACTCCCGCACCAGTAAGAAACCTCTCGTGGCGGACAGACATAATCTCGCTGTTGACCTTGAACGGGATCTACACTCTGTGGTGGACTGGGGCAAGAAGTGGCTTGTCAACTTCAATTCGTCTAAGACCAAGCTGTTGTCTTATTGTGATAGGTACTGATCTGGCGGCTCGACTGCAGCCACTTCCCCACCGTCGAAATGTGGCCTCCCTTTGTCTGTTCTATAAATACTTTCATGGCTTCTGCTCGGACGAACTTAAGTCACTGGTGCCTCCTCAATAGGTGTTTACTCGTGCAACCAGACTGGCAACTGGGTCCCTCCCATTCACAGTCAGGTTAGCCAAATGCAGACGACAATTCTACTCCTCTTCTCTCGCACTTCCCGCCTGTGGAACTCGCTCCCGTATTCTTGCTTTCCTGACGGCTACAACCTCCAGAAATTTAAACGCAAAGTCAATACTCATCTACTAACCACTGAACTCTAGCTCTCTCCCCACCCCCGTATAACCTTCCCTTTCTCTTCACCTATGTATCTGTCATCGCACCTGCTTTCTCAGCTTTCTATTGCTCCTTTCTAACCAGTTTGTACTCCTCATTCTTTTCTAATTAATCTTTTTACAGTTATGTAGCCCCCTGCACATCAGTGGCATTTCCGCCTTGCTCGGGGTGAAATGATTATATATATATATATATATATATATATATATTGTCACAAAGTTGTAGAACTCGTAGGTTTTTAACCTGTTGTTCATGCATTTACTTTTATAAAGAGTGCTCGATACAAACGTAGAGCGTTATATTGTAATAGTTGTTACAAACACCCCACCTACGCACCCCCAAATGCAAAAAATACACATAACCAACCCTATTAATAAACAGAACAAAAAACCTAGAAACAAAAGACTACAAACCCCATACCACACCAACAATAAGTCCAGCTACCTGAAAATAGTAGAAAAATAAAAGAAAATATCGACACTGCAAATAACAAAAAAAAACACATACCCCAATACAAAATAACCAAAATTAAACGAAGAAGCGACCAGCCCAAAAACAAAACAACACATACCCACCCCTAAACCAAATAACAACACCAACGACGCCACCAGGCTACATCCAGACAAGATAAATAGGAAAACCTATCCTGAACTTAGCCACCCCCCACAAACACCTAACCCTAAGACGTTAATAAGGTCAACAGAATCCAAATCACAACCCAACCCCACTTTCACCTAAAAAAAACAAATTCACCACAAATAAACGGTCTTTTTCAACCAGATAATTTTCATACCAACTTGATCACCCGAATAGGTGGCCAAAACACATGGTCAGCTTCGAAACGCGAAAATTTTTGTGTAGTGATACTATGAATTTATAAACCATTGTAACAACTATTAATATATATATATATATATATATATATATATATATATATATATATAGTTTTTAGTGGAAGGAATTTGTAACTTTAACTGAGCAGGTTTATGCCAACTTCGAATTTTCGTGAGGACACCGTTATAATGCTCTCATCAAGAAAACCATCCCCGATGATTGATAAAAAAAAGTCTGCTTGATAAAATACATATCAGAAAAAAGCTATTGAAAAACCAACAATCTTGGCGTCAAACATTATGATGACTCATCACTCTGTGTGTGTTGGGTGGGGACATATTTAGCGATGGTGCTTTTCTCTGTAATCAGAAAAGCCCACTAGGTAAGTGACTATCTTCATGTAGTGGATTCTTCCGGTGACGTAGCAGAAACTACAGCACCAGATGAATCCACAACCACAATCCGTTCTTACTGGAAATATTACATCAAAGGAACAATTAAATTTTAGTATATACATATATATATATATGTGTGTGTGTGTGTGTGTGTGTGTGTGTGTGTGTGTGCGTGCGCGCGTGTGTGTGTGTGTGTGCGCGCGCGTGCGGGTGTGCTAAACATTACTTTTATAAATAAATATTTCCATTTATAACGTGTAAGAAAAGGCAAAAGAGCAATTAAATTTTTGTTTTGTATTTTACTTAAATTTACTTTAGTTTAACCTTCAGCAAGTACAGAACATGCTAAAATTTTGAGTAACACGAAAAGTTATGTGGTCTTTTTTAAAAAGGATAAACTCAAATACAAATAAATTAAATAACACTACAGATAAACTAAATAAACAAGCGACAAAAAAATAAGCGGACATAGGAAACGAAAAATTTCACAGAATTATAAGACACATAAAAAATATAAAACGTAGTATTTAATTTTTTTGTAATTATAAAAATTTTTACTTGAAACACGAATATTTAAATGGTCATATCTTAAAAATGCAGGTATTTTTTTTAAATCATGGCGAGTTGTCGCAGTCATTACAATACTGGTGTCAATTCACAAAAATAAAATTAAATATACGATCTTATCTTGAAACAATTTGACGTTTGTAGCCCGTCTATATCTTTTTAAATAGAAGAAATAAGATAGATAGATAGATAGATAGATAGATAGATAGATAGATAGATAGATAGATAGATAGATAGATAGATGCAAATGTACTGAATGAGATATAATTAGTCTGAGATAGATAGATAGATAGATAGATAGATAGATAGATAGATAGATAGATAGATAGATAGATTTACACTAATCTTTTAAAGCGAGCAGGGTCTATCTTGATTTATCTCACTCACCAAGAGGAAGGAAGGAAGGAAGGAAGGAAGGAAGGAAAGTAAATCTCACATTACATCTTAAATAGATACGAATTTTAAAAACCAAGTACTCATGTTCGTGTATATTTCAGAAATTTGTAATACAAATTATCATACAAATACGTAACTTTAAAGTTTACATTGTCATTTGTTATGTAAGTATATCGATATATGTTCCCATATCGATCATATGCGTCTACGCGTGATCTACTCCTGTGCTTTAAAAACAAACTTACCTATTGCGACTGGCACTGATCCCAACACTGTCCCATTGTAGTCTCCTTAAACGAAAAGCAACACTGAATGATGGGCTTCCCTGACGACGAATGACGGGAAGCCATGTTGCTAGGTCGATCGTAATCACCTGCTCTTCCGGTCACATGTCTCCAAATCTTCGCCAACCGCCGCGTTCTGACCCACTGTTAATAGAACCACTTCAACTTACATATAACTAAAGCAACTACACATATACCCCGTTATATATACACTCGACTGCGCACTGTTTAACACCCCCTGTCCGTCTCTGTGTTGTTATTTTTTTTATTTAACTAACCCTTTCTCTGTTTTCTTTGTGTTATTTTTCTTTTGTTTTATCTTCCAACAACCGCGTTCTGTTATTTATCTTCCCTTCAGATCGAATGTTAGTGACTGACAAAGTAAGCTTCATTTTTTTACCTGTCGTAGGCCTAAACTGATCTCATAATAACAAGAATGATTTTCCACTGTTGTGAGGATATTGTTTAATAGTGCATTTCCTGAAAGGCATCAAATATGTATGGATACAAACATGAATTAATCAACGATTAAACTCGACTGCAAGAGGTGTTTTAAAAGAAGTCATTTCAGCTGTCGTTAATTAATTTCACGCTTTTATCAAATGAATTTAGATTTATTTCCCTTAAATAGATGTCTCTATATAAATAGATTCTATTGTTATTGACAAATAGTTCGTTACCTGTGGTTTAGCGAAATACACGTTGAGCAAATTTTAAATATATATATATATATATATATATATATATATATTTGTCAGTTTAGAATGCATTTATTAGAAAATATGTTCTTCAGTTTAAATAACATGAAAATGATTTCAAAGAGCCACACATTTCGGATTATACTCTTTTTCTATTACTCAGGTTTTGTTGCCAGACAGAATGAAAAATTAGTTGTCGCGACACAGATGCCCGCTTCAATTTCCTTTAAAATCTATCTATCTATCTATCTATCTATCTATCTATCTATCTATCTATCTATCTATCTATCTATCTATCTCAGTGTTTTCGTATCTATCTATCTATCTATCTATCTATCTATTTTCTCTCTCTCTCTCTCTCTCTCTCTCTCTTTCTATGTCTCTATCTATCTATGTGTGTGGGGGGGTGTACATTTGCGTGTG
The DNA here is from genome assembly GCA_037127315.1 of Ascarosepion bandense. NCBI lineage: Eukaryota > Metazoa > Mollusca > Cephalopoda > Sepiida > Sepiidae > Ascarosepion > Ascarosepion bandense. The sequence continues at coordinate 6,168,704 of JBBBDQ010000293.1, forward strand.
CGCATGTACATATTAATTCAATGACAAGCCTAAAAGTTTTCCCACCATCTTAATGTAGCTTTCGTGTGCTTTTTCTATAAACACTTTGATGGTAATTACTGCGATAAATTTTCCGTTATGGTACATAGACTATATAAATTTAAGCGCAGTACTAGATTGACAACTAGGTCTCATTATTTTACACTTGAAATGGCTTATTAAAAGATTTTATTCTCATCTGTGGAGCTTCCTTCCGCCTTTTTGCATTTAAATGAAATATCGATCGTTATCTACTGTGTTCTCCATTCCACTCCTTTTGTTGTTTTCTTTCACACTCAATCATCACTTGTGTCTTAGTGGCTTTACTACCTTATTTGGGGCAAAATGATTAAAAATAGATTCTACAATTTAAAAAAAATAACTATTTATTAATTATAATTTCCAAAATAATCAATAAAAAATTATAATTTTATATTTTTCAGGGTTTGAAAAATTGATATTTTTTCATTAGTTCTCAATTCTTAAATTTTATTGCTCAGTCAAGAGTACGTGTTGTCCAGACTGAATGAGAGGAGGAATGTATTAATCCAATGTCTTATGTCAAACTGTGAGCGTATGTGTTTGTGTGTGCTTGTGTGTACGTTAAATGGCACATGCACATGTAAATTAGTCACGTATGACACACATATAGACATATATATTACATATACGCATGCAAAGTCACACAAAGACCGTATATAGGCCTCTTTTATTATATAGAGCAGGGGTCGGCAACCTTTTGGAGAGAGTGGGCTAGACAGCTATGCAAAGTCTCGAAGGAGGGCCATGATATCAAATGTACTGTAATAAATTGTCTCGACCTCAGACCGCTCCGTCCAGAAGTCTGCCATCGTCTGGACGTTTAAAGAAATAACAATGAAGTTAATGTTATATTATTTAAACAAGGTTCTTTATTTTATTGCAAAACTAACAGGATAACAACTAACATTCAAAACTTACAACAACAAAATACAGTTAGAAATGGCGAATTATTTAATAAGACATATTTTTTTCTCTTTATTGATCGACAACTTCTCCACGTTGATGTATTTGTTGATGAAAGGAAAAAAACTTCTTTTAAGTGGTCATCACCCTACCCTTGTTCTTAAATTAAATGTTCTTTAATAAATTTCTTTTTCGTAAAAAGTTTGTTCTCTAGCATATATTCTTCCAAATAATGATACCATCATTTTCGCATTATTCAATAGACTTTTATATTTTCCGTTTGCGAAAATATATTTCTTAAGAAAGTCAGCAGTGCATTTGAAATGAAATTTTGATTTTTAAAAAAATCGTGGCTTTGCAAGTCGCTGAACTCTAACTGATAATTTCTCTGCCAATTTCTCAGCAAATTAATTAAATAATTGGTGTCGAGGTGTTAAGTTGGAGAGTCTGACAAAATTTCTTCGCGGGCTCAATGTGGCACAGTGGCCGGGGGTTGCTGACCCCTGATATAGAGCTATGTTTCTCAACCTTTTTAAGCAACGGCACACCGAGGAGCAAATGAAAATATCACGTTACACTTAGCAAAATTTTTAAAGTGTATACATTTAAATGTTTTGAAATAACACCATAGGTTAAACACACACACACACACACACACACACACACACACACACATAAATTTTACCGAAGAATAGTAAAAGAAATATTTAAAAAAGTCAAATACTTATTTATTCAAATACAAACGCTGTATCATTACTACTTCCACATACACATATATACAAAGTGTGTCAAAAATACTTTTACAAACTTTAAGCGGTAGGGGAATAATAATTATATCAAATTAAATTATTCCCAAAGTTTATTTTCAATCAAATAAATAATATATATATATATATATATATATATATATATATATATATATATATATATATAAACTAATTAATAATAATTATATTCCTCTAAAGCTATTAATATATATATATATATATATATATATAACATAGTGATGATCCACGTATACTGTCTTAATATGTATAGGAAAAACTGCTAAAAAGTTGTAAGTTTAAAAATGTATTTTTTGACAGTATTTGTTTATTTCTATTATTATATTTTATATTTCAGACCGTCCTCGGTCCTTCATCAGAAACAAATGATTTTAAAATTTAAATTAGTAACGTATTTAGCGATAGCGTTCGTGGAGAGAGATTGTTTACATCACGTGACGCAGAAAGCGACAGATTTTTTTAAATATTTGTAAACGTAAACCTATCTTTAATAATACTTATAAATTTTGTTTTAGAGAAATTTTTTTTAATTGTATCTAAAAAATGTTTAGCTATTGAAATATTTATAAAGATTCAAAACACCTCGGTCTCTATTTAACCCTAGCCTGTGTGTATTTAATTTTAAAATCCAGTATTTTTCTTTCATTCTGCGTGAGTGTGTAGAACTAAAATCGGAGTCAATTAGTAAACATTTGCAGTTTTCTAAAGTGTGACCCGGTTGAGTGAAGTGAACTGCTATGGGGGAATATTGGTTGTTCTGGCGTATGCTAAGTTTGTGATTATTGAAACGAAATCTAAAGCTATTACCAGATTCACCAATATATCCACTATTTTGACATATGTCCAAATAGTGGATATATTGGTGAATCTGGTAATAACTTTAGATTTCGTTTCAATAATCACAAACTTAGCATGTGGTATCCGCACTAACCTCCTCAGCGTTGATTCATTCCTTCACACTAACTCACCTGATATCTTGGCCCTATGTGAAACTAACCTTAAACCCTTCTATCCCCTCTTCTGAGTCTGACGTTCCTGGCTACCTTCAACATTTCATTCCACTCCCACCCAACCCCAAGAAACCCAGACAAGTAGAATATCCTACTGCTACCAAAGAGCAGACTGGGATTCGTCCGAGACTTCCTCTGTGACGTCCCATGGAACAACGTTTTTAGTCTTCCCATCGAAGAATGTGCATCCGAGGTCTCTTCCTGGGTTAAGGCTGGCATCGATGCTTTCATCCCTGCCAGGAAATTTCAGCTTAAATCTCATTCGTCTCCATGGTTCTCACCCGCTTGCTCGGCCGCCATTGCCCACCGGAATCATTTCTTCCGACTCTATCGTAGCTACGCGTCGGACCAAAACAGACGCCTTTTCGCTTCAGCTCGTAATAAGTGTAAAAAGATACTTAACGAAGCTAAGATGTTATTTTCTGCCAGAATGAAGCAACGCATAGCATCCTCTAAGTTCGACACCAAAGACTACTGGCGACTCTGTAAAACATTACTTAACAAGAGCAAGTCCACAATACCCCCACTAATAAACAAATTTGAGGTCCTCACCTCCCCAGCGGACAAGGCTGAATGCTTTGCCCGCAGATTCTCGAATAATTCGAGACTGGACTCGTCTGAAGTTTCTACACCCGACTTCCCACCTAGAACTGATGCTCAACAGAATTACCTCTATATTACACCCTCGTTTGTCGCTAAGATGATCTCAAAACTTCACCCTCACAAAGCGAGCGGAGGGGACGGAATCCCAATCATAGTATTAAAGAAATGTGCCCCCGAACTTTCCTCTGTACTTTCTAATCTCTACAACTTCTGCCTATCTGCTTCCTGCTTTCCTGCCTGTTGGAAATCTTCCACTGTAGTTCCTATATTTAAAAACACTGGAGAACCCTTGGACCCCGCAAATTACCGACCTATCAGCCTTTTTCCGATCTTTGGCAAAGTGTTCGAAGCCATTATCAACGCCGAGGTGGTTCAGCATCTCATAGCACACAGGCTCCTCTCGGACAAGCAGTATGGTTTCCGCTTCACCAGGTCTACTGCTGATATGCTAACGACCATCACCGAGTACATATATCAGGCACTCGACAGGAATGGTGAAGCCCGAAACGTTGCCTTGGATATCTCTAAAGCGCTCGACAGAGGTTGGCATGCTGGCCTTCTATGCAAACTGCGGAGCTATGGTATAACTGGACATTTGTTTGAACTAATCCAGTCATTCCTCTCTAACCGCACAATGAAGGTAGTATTAAACGGACATGCCTTCCAGAACTACCATACGAACGCAGGTGTCCCTCAAGGCTCTATCCTAGGTCCTACGCTCTTTCTGATATACATTAATGATCTCCCTGATTCCATAATATCCCAAGTAGGTATGTACGCCGATGACACCACAGTTTACGCTCGCCTCGACCAAAAATCTGGTGTAGGCGACAAAGCTAACCTTGCAGCCGAGCTTGAAAAGGACCTCCAATCCGTAGTGGACTGGGGTAAGAAATGGCTCGTAAGCTTTAATGCTTCTAAAACAAAGCTACTATCAATTAACCATCATAGACAATCGCACTTACCTCCCATTAGCATGGACCAGGCTTGTCTCCCAGAGAGTAAAACACTACGCCTCCTTGGTCTCACACTTACAGCGGACCTCAAATGGAATGACTATATCGAATCCATTGCTAAATCCGCTGCTATGAAAGTCGGTTCTCTGTGCAGGGCCCGGAAGTTTTTTCCGTCTGAATCTATCTTGCACATTTATAAATCTACCATCCGCCCGTGCATTGAATACTGCTGCCATATCTGGTCGGGTGCTCCTGCTATTCTCCACGGGCTTCTCGACAAGGTACAGCGGAGGGTCTGTAATGTGATCGATACCAACTTGGCAGAGCGCCTGCAGTCTCTCTCTCTCACCGGCGCGACGTGGCTTCCCTGTGTCTCTTCTATAAATAATTTCACGGCTTCTGCTCCCATGAACTTAGATCACTGCTGCCCCCTAGATACGAATTTGCACGAGAAACTATATTAGCGACTAGATTCCACCCTTTTACAGTGAAATCGATAAAAAGCAACCGCAACTTCTACTCCAACAGTTTCTTTTCTCGCACTTCCCGACTGTGGAATTCCCTTCCACATGATTGCTTTCCCGACGGCTACAATCTCCAGGAGTTTAAATGTAAGGTCAGTAGACATCTCCTAACACACTAACTCGCTCCCATTCTTTCAAACACTTTTCCCATCTGCCCAACCTTCATCCTCGGTATCCTTACCCATCTAGCACCTTCCTTCTGACATTTCCTACACCTAACCACTCCTCCTCTTTACCTTCCCTTATGTACCCCATGCGCAATAGTGGCAATGGAATGCCTTGCTTGGGGTGAAATTATTAAAAAAAAGAAGTAAAATACGTAGATATAGGTCTGATTTGCATGAGTCAAAATGACAGATATAGGTCCGGTTTGCACGAGTGTCGAAGAGATAAACATACATCTGGTTGTTCAAGAATCAAGAACGTAGGCAGTTGGCATAAGTACGTTTGCGCTAGAGTAAAATACGTAGACATAGGTCTGGTTTGCATGAGTCAAAATGATAGATATAGGTCCGGTTTACACGAGTGTCGAAAAGGTTGACAAGTTTAGGTGCGCTAGAGTCAAGAAAGTAGATATAGATCCAGTTTACGCGCGATTAAAAAACATAGACATAGGTCCGGTTTACACGAGATAACAGATATGCTATAGTAATGTGTTAGGTTCATTAAATTGTCATGTTAAGCATTAGCAATTTTGTTAATGTGAAAACTGCTGATTCAAAACTGAGATATTTGGTTGTGGATTTGAACAAGTTGTTTGTGACACTTTGTGATGTTGGTGACGTTTCATTGTAGAACTCATGGTGCAAGTAACGTTGGTAGCATCTCAATAGTACTGCGGTCTTCACCTACATTCTCTCTTTTTATGGTTGATAGGATCCAGGAAAAAAGGAAAAAAAAAAAAAAGAACTGGATCTTAGCGGTGGATTTTGATTGATCTGATTTTGAAATCAAATTTTATTTGCAGTTTGAAAGTATTCACTGGATTACCGTTGAAAAAAGTCAAATTCTTATTCACTCGAACTTTGAAAAGTTTTCATGGTCACAATTAGTTGCGGGAAATTCGGTGAATAATCGTAATAAAAAAAATACAACTTATGAAAATTGTATAAAAAGAAAATTATCATTAAATATAATCGATATTATAATGATTCGATTTTTGTGGGTGTGTTTGTTACCGTCACACAGCAAAAACGACACTGTGTAACGAGATTTTTGATAGGGCAAAACCATTAAACTGCTCTAACTTGAATAAGTACATTTCCAATTTAAAGCTTAAGAATAATGATGCGACGGTGGAGGGGGGGCTTCTTTTACGTTCCTCTAGATAATAATGATTGCTATTTTAGTATATTTGTCTGTGTGCTACAAAAAGCTGGAAAAATCATATCTGCATTCACAAATAACTAAAAAAGACCGGTGAAAATTTCAGTTGTCTTATTTTAATATTGTTACAATTCTTAATTCTTAAGTTAATGATTGAATAAGCTCGTGGTGAGTTCTAAGACAATAAAGTATCCGTAGAAATTCCTCTATCGCGTCATTAAATATTTGAGCTTAAAAACTTTAACAAACACTGCAATAATAATCATAAACATGAATGCTGGTTGTTATTTTAAGAAGTAATATTTGAAATTGAAAACTTTTCCATTGCATTAAAACAAACGTTAAACAATTCTTTCTTTTTTTTTTCTTTTTCTCACTGAAACGAAGTAGCTTCTCCGATATGGAATTTCTTTTTTTTATGTTGTCAAAACAGAATAGTATTATCTATTAGGTATTGGCAGGGCATAATGGCCGTGCGAACTAACTAACGAAGTGGGGAACAAGCAGAATCATAATATAGAATAATATAGAATCTTGCGTCAAATAATAATACCCGCGAAATAACAAGAGATTTATTCCTGCAAAAAATTGTCTCACATTTTATATAAAAATATTTCTTTTTACAAAAGTACATTTCATTATTTTACACATATCTTTACTTTATGTCGAAATTTTTAAAATTTTAAAATCTTTCTATTTTCCTCTTCCATCAGAAATATTTCCATACTTCACTTCTAAAAATTCTAAATTCTAAGCATGTATGTTAAAACATCATGAAAAAGTCAATTTCTACTGATTAGGGATTAGCTGTAGTACAGGTAAAGCCAACTTTAAATGTAGAAAAAAATGGAGTTCCGTCAATTACGGAGTAGTTTCCCTTAATTTAGCTATTTGCAAATAACTGATTACAAATTACTCCCATATTTTTTATTTTAATCATATCACCCCAAGCAAGGCGATAACGCCACTGATGCACAGGGGGCTACGTAAGGGTAAAAAGAATGGAAAAGAGAAAGCCGGAAACCACATCCTAAACAGGGAACAAGGGATGAGCCTCTTCACATGTTCAATAGACGTGGGTGGAGTGTGAACCGGGCGATAGATAGATCTATCTACTCCAATTGAAAAAAAAAAACAAATATTTCTTTTCTTTATTTTCTTGGATTTCTTATTTTGTGTGCCGTGTCCGTTTAGGGCGTGCGTAACTATGAAAACTTCCCATCCTTTAAGCGTTGTTCAGTGTTTGTCTCCTTACTATCCGTCACAACCTATGTTCTGCAACCATATCTCTGTTGCCTCAATATCTATGGGTAAATTGCCCTGCATTTACTGTCATATAGGAGGATGGATATTATATAGTAGTTCAGTACTATTTTCTTCGTTTCTAACATTATGCCGTGCTAGAAAATTTTTCTAGTCAGAATCTGACATATTTATAAGTCTACCATTCGTCCTTACTTTGAATACTGTAGCCACAAACGGTCTGGTGCTCCTCTTACATATTTACAGATTTCTTATAAAATCCAACAAAGAATCTGTAACTCTAATCTGCCATCTCGGATTCGGTCCCAGGGAACAAGGGATGAGCCTCTTCACCTGTTCAATAGATGTGGGTGGAGTGTGAACCGGGCGATAGTTTAGTCTAACTACTCCAATTGAAAAAAAAGAAAAAAAGAAAAGAGTGGAATTCGAACTCGGCTACCCGGTTTCTCGTTCCGAGCCGATATCCACTGTACCACATCTTTAGGTACCTCCACTAAATTGCTGAAAAACAGCATAGTATGAAGAAAAAAGGCCCCATACATTTTCTATCAAAATGTTTATGTTATTATTAAGAGGAAAGATCAAAGTATTTTTTGTTATTTTTTTAAATTATTTTTTAAACCATTCTAACACGTGTAAAAATATTCTTGTTTTGATTTTAGTTATCAGGTAGCTAAATCGTTACGAGAGTTTACAATGAAAAATGTAATATTATGTAACTCATTTTTTTCCAGTGACAAACACATTAACTTGGAAATTCTTGCAAAAATCAAATAATTGTCGAATTCTAATTAAACTTTCAGGACTTATTCAAAAGTGAATTAAATTATTTTTTAAATTATTATTTCAAAAACATCTTGGTAAAAACATTTTTTATATCTGTTATTCCCTCTCAACGTAAATTCATGAAATTTCAAGAAATTAAATTTTGTAAGCAAAGTTGGTTTTATTAGTTAAACGTAAGACTCACTGCGGAATGTCGGTCATTTATAATTTTTTTTCGAGCCATTTGGCCCTTTTTTCTGATAACCTGCTCCCAATAGTAAATTAAAAAATGCAATAAAATTATAACATTATGTAATTAGATAAGCTTTCAATTGCTTTAATAAATAATATAAATTAAGGACATTATAGTCTGAAGAAAAAATTTCGATTTATAATAAAATTTTACAGAAATTGTTTTTCTTTGTTTTAATTATAATAATTTATAATATTTTTAAAATATTTCAAAGACTTGCAAACCCTAGGTTATTAAGTTATTAAGTGAAGAGTATATTTACTAATCAAAAATTGAAAAGTTTAATACAAATCATCGAACCAACGTAATTTTTAAATAATTTCTAATTTTTTGCGTGTATTTGATTTTGTGTGTGTGTGTGTGTGTGTGTGCGTGCGTGCGTGCGTGCGTGCGTGTGTGTGTGTGTGTGTGTGTGTGTGTGTGTGTGTGTGTGTGTGTGTGTGTGTGGAAATTTCTGTGTGTACATTAAAAGTACACACCGAAAAGTCAGTTCTGGTAGCCATACACTTATCTTATCTCGCATCTATCTGACCATCATCACAATGTCAAATACGGGGAAAGATCTTTAACACTGTGTTAAAGAAATAGTATTATTCAAAATTTCATGCTATAAATAAATAATACATGTGTAAATCAGGTTAATATAATGGCCGAAAATTGTAAAAAAAAATTTTAATCTCAAAAAACTTCAAGACAACTTTTTATTTTAAAAAATTCAATTTAAAAGTTAGTTATCAAAAATGAGTGCAGGTATCTAAGATAGATAGATAGATAGATAGATAGATAGATAGATAGATAGATAGATAGATAGATAGGTATGACAAACTGAGGATAGATAGATATGAACAGAATGAGATAGATAGATAGATAGATAGATAGATAGATAGATAGATAGATAGATAGATAGAACAGAATGAGATAGATAGATAGATAGATAGATAGATAGATAGATAGATAGATAGATAAATAGATAGATAGATAGATATGAACAGAATGAGATAGATAGATAGATAGATAGATAGATAGATATGAACAGAATGAGATAGATAGATAGATAGATAGATAGATAGATAGATAGATAGATAGATAGATAGATAGATAGTGTCAAACAACACTATAAGATCGCTACAGACAACTGCATTCGGATCCGCAATTATTTCTAATCAATAGCCTCTAGAATAAATTGAAACCCTTGCTACCCATAACTGACTAGCATATATAAGTAGTCGAGCCAACACAAAACATACATGACCTGAAGATTGTATTTAGGCATGTAACAGTCTAATCATTTGTGGGATTGATATGTTTATTATTGATATGTTTATGTGATCAATACAGTTCGTTTTTGGGAAGACAATAACTCACTCAGAACATCGTTATTCTACGTACCGATTAATTAATCTTCAAATGAAACGCTTTGTCCTAAAATACTCGTAACATACATTACGAGGGCGGAGGAACTTTCCTGAATACTTAAACGGTGTGACTGAAATAAGAATTATCCGTATACATTTTTCTCTCTTAAAAAATAATTTAGTAACAATAAAAATTGTCCCGAACCGTCTATCTGAAACTCAAAATGTGTCTCAATAAAAACTATATTATAATGTAGAGGATTTTTAGGTCCTTTACGATTTATATTACGATTCGTCCAACATACGATTCAAGAAAATTAACGACAACAACTCCAATTTGTAGCCAATAAATTAAAGTTTATTCAATAAACAAACAAAATATGTAATAGTAGTATACATATAGTTGAAGGGAAAAGTTGTCCCCCTTTAACTGTTGTTTGACCAAAATCAATTAAATAAAGAAAAAGATTTTTCTTGCGCTGAAAAGGTTTGTTATAATTGTTAGAAAGATTTTCATGTAAGAATAAATAACATGAAGAATACAATTATTTTGAATGTAATTGTAACACAAATTTTGGTCAAGCGTTCAAAGTTCAAAAGTTCTTGGTGAAAATGTTCAGACAGAAGACAACGTTCTGTGTCTGTGTGTGCGTTAAGTAAGGTTTGAGTAAAGAGACTTACGTGGAGTCGTGGAGTCGTGGAGTCGTGGAGTCGTTAGGCAGCCTGTTTGTCTTCTGATTAGCTTGCGAAAAGTAGCCGCTTATAAGGAAAGAGAGTGGCTCAACAAACAAGCGCGGGAAAAAACTTAGTTTGCATAAAAATATGTGATTGGCTAAAAATTAACCAGTCACCACACACATATGAAAAAGCTGCTTCAGAGCCGAAAGATTAAAGGCGACTGCGATTGCTAAATTATCCTATACAAGAACAGTAGTGATTTATTACCCAATCGCAGACGAGTAAATGACATGGACCGAATGTGGGTAAGAAAAACATAGCAACCGCCATAATAACTTTCTCTAATAAAAATATGTTTCTAATCATGAATTAATTAAAATGTTTAAAAAAGGAAAATAGTAAGTTTGTGAAAAAAAAAAAAGAAAGAAAGAAAGAATCTATGTAGGAAATTTTGGTGGCCATCCTTTTAGGTTTTTTTATTTAATCATGATTCTTATTTTTTTTATTAAAGTTTATTTAGTGTGTTTTTTTGTTGTTGTTTTTTTTTGTTTACGTTTTTTTCTTTTTTTTGTGGGGTCGTTCTAAGGAAAATTAGTTAAGTTGCTATTACTTTCTGTGGTAGACTGATTGCCTACCAAGACTATAGAACCCAATCTGTTCTGCTATTTAATCCATAGCTGGATGGAGAAGCGACGGATTAATACATTTATTAAGGGCATCTGAGAATAAGTGAATGCAACGAAATTCAACTGGAATTCGAACTTGGCTCTCCTATTCCTCGTTTCGAGCCGATATCCACGACACCACAAAGGTAAGCAAAATATGCTACAGTAGATAGATAGATAGATAGATAGATAGATAGATAGATAGATAGATAGATAGATAGATAGATAGAAATAACAAACTGTAGATAGATAGATAGATAGATAGATAGATAGATAGATAGATAGATAGATAGATAGTGCAGACACTTAGAATTAGATAGAATTAAATGAACTTAAAAATAATTCAAAGAGACATGTAGATATACTGAAAAAGGTATAGAAAATTATACTAAGCTTACAAGATAGATATCGGGAAAATAAAATTCACGGGAAATAACTCTAACAAAAAATTATACTAGTTATTTCCCTTGTGTAATTTTTTTTTAATTGAATTATATTTATCTTTACACTTCCTTTTCCTAAGTTGCTTTATGCAAAGGTTTATTAAGTGCTTTGCCTGAGCCCTGCAGCAGAGGAAGTTTCCAAGAAAGTCATTGCGAAAATTACATTAAGAGGGGATTTTATGAGTATCTAAGCGGTTCACATAAACACAATCTTTTATAATTCCCATATACGAGTAGTGATGGTCTTTCTGCGATTTTAGTTATGTTAAATACCATACACTTGCAATTTTTTTTCAAATTGGAAGTTTTTCAAATTTATTATTATTGTGTCATTTATTACCGTAATTTTATTTCTGCTATGGTCGCACTACCTACCAAGTCTGCGGAAAGACCTTAGGCAGGTCGTGGTGCGTTGTTATAGCTCCATTTCGTGTTTTTTCTATCTCCCATATCATCCCTAACGTTACATAGACAAAGTTCTCCTTAGTGTGTGGGCAGTACTTAACAAAACAATTTTTTGTATATCTCTTAAGCTGAGGTTTCCAGGGATTCTTTCAATGTGTTGTTTTGTTCCATTTTTTATCATTCCAAGTGCACCTACTATTACTGGTACTATTCTTGTTTTTAATTTCCATCTTTTTTCTTTTTCAGTTTCCAGGTCTTTATATTTTGATACTTTTCAAATTCCTTGGTTACTATGTTACAAGACGCTGGACAAGCCATATACATTTGACAATTTTTTCTTTTCGGACTATTATTATTATTATTATTATTATTATTATTATTATTCCGATTTCTGCTATGGTCACACTATCTACCAACTCTGCGGGAAAACCTATCTAAAATAGATAGTAGTGTGTTGCTATGGCTACATTTTATGATTTGTTTTTCTTTCGCCCATAACATCACCAGCGTCTCAAGGACAAACTTCTTAGTGTGTGGGCTGTACTTCTCAAGACATTTTTTTATATTATTTTTAAGCCGGAATTTCTAGGGATTTTTTTTCAATGTGATGCTGTGTTCCTTTTATTATTATTATTATTATTATTATTATTATTATTATTAATGATAATATGCTGCTTAGTTTGTATTGACACTGTTTAAACTTTTTAAATGCATGTCATTACACGATGATAATTTAAAGAAACTACTAATTAAATAATACCAGAGGGTACTAGGTCGAAACGTTGTGTCTATTATAACATCTATATCAATCAAGATGAGAACAATAGTTCGAAATAATACTTTCAAGATTACTGAAAATACTCGTCTAAGGAGATGCGTTAAAAATTATGCTTTAAAATAAAATAATAAAATGAAATTAAGCACAGTTCCAAGGAAAAATCGAACCCAAATTTGACTAGACGGAATTCAGTAAGATTAAGCAGAACTAAAACTCCCAACCCTTCCCTACCTCCCGCCGATAAGAAATAGACGATTAACTTATCTTTCGGATTGATTGGGCCCTTAGAAACTAGAAAACAGACTTGGTTTATGATACTTTATCGGTAGAGAAAACGTGTGAGCATCGAATATAATGATCTAAATTATTCTGGACAAAGAGTGAGGAAACATCTTGCCTATGTAGAAAGGTTGTGCCGAACACGCAGAAAATATCTTTACAAAAAGATGAGCGAGACTTAGAAAGTAAGATTAGAGACGGGCCTTTTTCTCTTTCCTTCTGCGACATTCGTCTAAAATTTTTATAGCTGACATTATTTTGGATTTTTGGCACGAGTGAAATAAACCAGATTGTCAGTTTATGAGAATATGAAGATAAGGAAATTTGGGCATTGTGAATTATCATTTTTCTGTCGTCTGTCTAAGTAAAGAAAGTCATCAATCATTTTTCTAAGCCAGCGCACGTTCACTTGGTCGTCATTTCACGCGAGCATAGAGCAGACGTCATTCGAGCGGTTTACCCGCATTTCGATGGTTCGAGAAGCCCCGGAATTGCTTGTAAGGCAATCGTCGCTAAAGAACACACTTGCAATCTCCGAACCGGTGCGAAACACACGCATAACCGAAACATTGTCATCCCTTTGACAGTTGCAACTAGAATTTCCAGATCACCACTCATACAATAGAGTATTTTGATTTACAATGGCGGATAGAAACATTTTTATTCTACCAGTTTTTTTTTTGTTTTTTTTTTGTTAGAGTTTATCGAGTATTGTGCGTTTCAGTGCAGGTGGTTTTTCCAGCTTGAGTTCCGACGAGTGCCCGGACGAAAGTGAGAAAAGTTTACCACAGCTGATGACAGAGATTGTGTAATCTTTGGCAGGAATTATACAGTCTTAGGTGAGGTTTGCACAGTCTTGTCCCTAGTACAGAACGTATATAAGAGTTTTACACTAGACTTCGACGTCAGTCACGATATCGTAAAATTTTGGGAAACCCGAATCCAACCCTATCGAGATAACACACCGGCCCCAAGCGGAGATATCTACTCGCGACTGAATGAAGAAATGACAAGAGACAGGGTCCAGCGTCGGGACCGTGTAGTCTATGAGTTAAGAAGTGTTAGGTGCGTTGATAGACAAGTCAACAATCGAAGGGTTGTCTGACACGCCCAGTGGGTTGCAGTGAGCTATTTCTCTAAATACTATGAACTGAACATGTGAACAATTGAGGAAGTTTTAAGTAAAATGAAAACAAAAAGGACGATTATACTAAGAATCAAAAATAAATGTTTAGGACACAAAGTTGAGTAAAGAAGACTTTGAGAATTTGACACTCACAGGGCATATTGAAGGTAAGGGAAACAAAGGAAAGGAGCGTGTGGCCTACTTAATGAGTTTGTGTAAATAAATAGTGGGACTGCGATGAGGAGGGGTGGGGAAAATTCAAGCCTTGCCAAAAGCTATAAAGTATAAGAAATTGCCGAGAGCACATTTTTTTTAATCGTTTCACCCCAAGCAAGGCGGTACCGTCACTGATGTGCAGGGGGCTACATAAGAGAGAAAACGTTTAGGCAGGAGGAGAGTGAAGAGAAAGACGAACCAGTTACAGGAAGTGTCAGAGAATAGGCAAGAGAAGGATGTTAACACAGGAGTGAAGACAGTTCCGAAGGTAGAAAGAAAGGAAAATAACAAGATACACGAAGTGATTCAGAAAAGACTGGAGTTAAATGGACAAGAGATGGGAATTGACAATATATTTAAATTTCTGGAGGTTGTAGCCGTCACGAAAGTAAGTATATGGAAGGGAGTTCCACAGGCGGGAAGTGCGAGAAAAGGAGCTGTAGGGCAGGATTGTCGGCACATTTGGTTGACTTAACTGTAAAAGTCTAGTTGCCAGTCTGTTTTCTCGAGTAAATTCTTATAAAGGGGGCACCAGTGACCTAAGTTCGTCGGAGCAGAAGCCATGAAAATATTTGTAGAAGAGACAGAGTGAAGTCACATCCCGCCGGTGAGAAAGTGGCTGGAATCGATCTGCCAGGTCAGGACCAATCACATTAAACATTCTCATTTGGAGCCTGTCGAGAACACTGAGATAAACAGCGGGGGCGCCTGACCAGATATGACAGCAGTATCCCGAAAGTATATCGTATCTCGTCGGAACTCAGGCTGGAAAAAAACACCTGCAATGAAATGCACAATACTTGATAAACTAACAAAGATTACATTGATAGGGGATTTTATGAGTATGTAAGCGGTTCACATAAACACAATCTTTTATAATTCCCATATACGAGTAGTGATGGTCTTTCTGCGATTTTCTTAATGTTATTGTTATGTACTCGTAATTTTTTAATAAAAATTATTGGAGTAGTAGTTGTGTTAAATTCCACACACTTGCATTTTATTTTACAAATTGAAAGTTTTTCAAATTTATTATTATTGTGTCATTTATTACCGTAATTTTATTTCTGCTATGTTCGCACTACCTACCAAGTCTGCGGAAAAACCTAAGGCAGGTCGTGGTGTGTTATGATATCTGGTCAGTATCATCAAAGAAGAATTTTTTTTGTGTCGGCATCCATAAGTATTTTTGTAATTTCCCTGCTAATCCCAATATTGTGTTTAAATATGTGCTAGTATTTACTTCCAAAAGAAATGTGAGAAAAATTACTTTTTTTGCTATGTATTCGTCTGAAATAATATTTTTAACAAGAGGTGTAACGTAATATTTGTAATGACTGTTAGAAAGCACAGAGTCAAGATATTGTAAATGTTGCGTACAGAGACTAACTTTCTCGACACTACTACTGAAACATGGACTTGTCCATCCGCTATGAATGGAACGTCACCCAGAAAATCCTTCCTCTGCTATCATCCGATATTTTTCATGTGCCTCACTTGCGATAATCCATCTGCCATGAGAAGAATCAAACGATATCATCTGAAAAGACGGTCTACAACGCGGAAGCATGTTTATCAATCGTTTCTCCTAGAACCACTCCACCCACTTCTATTGAACAGGTGAAGAGGATCATCCCTTGTTCCCTGTTTAGGATGTGGTTTCCGGCTTTCTCTTTTCCAATCTTCTCACTTTTTTTTTTCAATTGGAGTAGATAGATCTATCTATCGCCCGGTTCACACTCCACCCACTTCTATTGAACAGGTGAAGAGGCTCATCCCTTGTTCCCTGTTTAGGATGTGGTTTCCGGCTTTCTCTTTTCCAATTTTCTCACTTTTTTTTCAATTGGAGTAGATAGATCTATCGCCCGGTTCACACTCCACCCACGTCTATTGAACAGGTGAAGAGGCTCATCCCTTGTTCCCTGTTTAGGATGTGGTTTAGGATGTGGTTTCTGGCTTTCTTTTTTCCAATCTTTTCACTATTATGTAGCCCCCAGCACATCAGTGGCGTTACCGCCTTGCTCGGGGTGATACGATTAAAAAAAAAACATTCACTCGTGGGGTAAGTTCGATCTTTACCGGATTTCTCGATATTGTGGAATTATGCCAGTTTTGTTTTTTTTTGTTTTTTGTTTTTTTTTTCAGTTCCAACGTTTGAATCTTTATAATTTCAGGCAGTGAACACAACGAAAATTATCATATGTATAAGAATGCTGAAAAGTTCCCGGTCTGACCAAGAAGTGGTTCCAAAATAAAAAAAATAAAAAAAGTGATATTTGGCAAGTGGGTCACATCAAGAAATTTTTAGTTAAAGTAAAATCAATAGTAATTTCTTATATAAATTATGGTCATTATTCTTATTTACTGTATCATATTTCTTTAATCATATTTCTGTTTTTATTTTTTAAAAATCTTCAGAAAACAGCACCGATCACAAATAAATCTCAGGTGGGTCTGCGTTTTCTTTCCGCTAGGCACTTTAACAATGTGTTCATAGAGAAATAAATAAATAATAGCAAGACTAAAATGTCACCATCTCTAAAAGTAGATGGACAATATGAATCCAAATGACATATTTGTGCCCTGTTATTTAACCCTTATCTGGAAGTAGAAGCGATGGATTGATACATCCATAAAAGATATTTACGCGCAAGTGAACGCAATGAATTAGACTGCAATTGGAACTTGGCTCTGCGATTTCTTGTCCCGAGCCAATATACACTGCACCACAACGCACGTTCTTGCGCAAATTCTGATGTGTCTGTTTATGTGAGAGACAGACAGACAGACAGACAGACAGACAAACAGATAATAGAAACAAAAACAAACAAACGATAATAATCATCGGTCGGTAAAATCATTGTTTACATCACTTTGAATATACAAAATAATGGCAATAAAAAAATGATAAAGAATGAAGTGGCGTGGTCAGATTTTCACCGTCTGGGATGATAAAGCATTTGAAATCGTGACCAACCATCAATAAATTTTCCCTGAAACCTTGACGGTGTCTCATAATAACCAACAGACCGAATTCATACATTGTTAGTAATAACTTCACTAGGTGCTTCATACTTATAGCCTTATGCCAAAACTGATAACTCATCCAATACAAGGCTCAAGAGCCACTCAAAGTACAGAGTTACTGAGTGAGACTGGAAGCAGATATTTGAAGCGGAAAGTAAGAAAATATTATGAGGATGAGTAAGATATCGGTTGACACCGGAATTAAAGAGACCGAAACTGTAGTTGTCGAGGAACCATTCTCTCAGAAGTTTGTTCCACAAAACAACAGTTTTACTACTAAGTAGTAACTTCGAAGCTCATTGGGCGTCCCATACTTATGGCCTTGTACCAAACTATCCGACTTCCAAGCAATTGCTTCCTCAATCATTCTAGTCTTAACATTTCTTCTGCATTTTCCAACTATGCATAAATAGCAGGACAAAATGATAAATGAACATTCTGGTTTATTTCCAACCGTTTTGATGATGTTTTCTTGCTTTTGAATTCAATCAGACAGATACAATAGAGTGGGGCTGAAAAGGTGAATAACTCTTCCTCGGGTCAGGACTTCAAATAAATAATTGTATTGTTTCTTACATCAAATTTTTGTAGGTTATGTAAAACCGAAAATTTATTTCGGATTGTAAGAGGAGTCCTCCATCTAAGTACTAACCAGACTTGACGTTGCTCAACTTCAGTGATTAAACGAGAACCGTTATTTTCAGCGTGATTAAACCGTAAGCAGGCTACAAATAAAGACATTGCTATTTCAACTACAAATGAACATTATTATTACTATTATTATTATGTCATTTTTCATCATATTTCGATTTCTGCTTTGGTTTCACTACGAACCAAGTCTGCGGGGAGACCTAAGGCAGGTCGTGGCGTGTTGTTATGGCTCCATTTCATGTTTTTCTATCTTCCCTATCATCCCTAGCGTTACATAGATAAAGTTTTCCTTAGTGTGTGGGCTGAACTTAATAAGACAATTTTTTGTATATCTCTTAAGCTGGGGTTTCCAAGGATTCTTTCAATGTGTTGTTTTGTTCCATTTTTTATCATTCCAATTGCACCTACTATCACTGGCACAACTCTTGTTATTATTATTATTATTATTATTATTATTGTTATTATTATTATTATTATTAAATCTCCAACTCTGAGATGTTACTTGCAACTTAGGGACACAATAATTTCCTCAGCACAAGCTCTGGTGATTCCTGTAAAACTGTCCTGAATGTGCCAACTTCAAAAGGGACAATTTGAGCTTATGCTTGGTATATTTCTCTAATTTGCCATACCAGGTCTTGGTAATTTTCTATTTTCGCTTCATCTGCTTTCACGTTATTGTTATCCCAAGGCACCGCAACGTCTGTCAGTGGCAATTCATGACCGCTCTTGTGTGATATCAGGACGGTTGCTTACCAAGCGCTTATCTGTCAAGATGGTCGTATCCCACGCGAGTTTATTATTATTATTATTATTATTTATTATTATTATTATTATTATTAATAATAATAATAATAATAATAATAATAATAATAATACGAGTGGTCCCTGTCGTCAAAATATTTATATCGATATATAAATCGATGATATATCGATTTTTGTATCGATATATCATCAAAAATGACATATTGATGTATCTACTGTTGAGTATCTTACATTAAGACATAAGAACAAAAAATAATCTAATAAACAGGAGGGAAATATATATATATATATATATATATATATATATATTCAAATAAGTACACAATGGTCTTTATTATAATAGAGAGGATATATATATATATATATATATATATATATATATAAACATGTTACGGAAATTAACGAATTTTAACGAAACTTGGTTATATGCAACCGACAATTATTTTGAACATTATTTTTACCGATACTCGTATTTAAGTAGATATTCTGTTTTTTTAATTAAACAGTATTTTTATATTTATATCTACCGGCCTGATTATTTTACGATAAATTTTTATTACGAAAGTGTGTGCTATCCAGCAGGATTCGAACCTGCGACCCCTATTACATAGGGGAAGCATACCATTTGATCTATATATATATATATATATATATATAGAGAGAGAGAGAGAGAGAGAGAGATTTTATTAAAATACTTTAATCCAAACGGAAAAGTAGGAAGGTAAATTATTTTTCTTACCTCCCACTTCCCTTTGTTTTGTTTAACCCTATTCTCAATTTAACACCACTTCTTACCCTCTTTCTTTTCTAAAGCTAGACGAAACCAAATTTTCCATTTCTATCACTTACAACCTAAAGTTAAAGTTAAAATCTAAATATAGACATGATTTGCTTCCAAAATTTTTTGTGACGTAAATTTCTCAAACCTTAACTGTCTTTTTTTTTTATTTTATTTTTTATTTCTTTTTTTTATTCTCTCTTTTTATTCTTATTTTTATTTCCATTTTGAAATATTACGGTTGCTGAGGAGATGTGAAATCTCTCTTAGGGATTTCATGTTGAAATGTTCATTCAACAATTTTGAATATTGAAAATTTATTTTATTTTATATATATACATATATATATATATAGTCATCCTCAGACAGATCTGTTTCGCTGCATCTGTTCGCTCATCAGTACGGTTAGACAGCCAATTGCTTTTTACCCAGGATTGAAACCCGACTGAATTGGCGTCAGTTGGCGATTCTACCTCTGAGCTACGGTCGCTCGGTAGAAGGAGGCACACTTTTTAGCGTGTATATTATCATTATACACGCCCAATAGCTGAGAGTGTTCTAATTCATTGCTGAATGAACGATGCGTAGATGCTAGAGTAGCTACGGTTTTTCAAAGTCTACCATTCTTCCAGAGTGCTCAATCACAGTGTGAGAGCGTATATTCTTCACTACTCGACGACATAATCATTGCAAAAAAATAGAATATTATGATACTGCTAAAGAGCAAACACGCTCATAACTGGAAGTAAAGTGTAATAACTGGTAGTAAAGGGAATTAACTGAACCGACGCTGCCTTGCTATTGTCTCTTTAATGAACTGAGCTGACGTTGCCCCACTATTCTCTCTAATTGTCTCTCCATGAGTGTGACATGAGGAATATATATATATATATATATATATATATATATACACACACACACACAAGGGTCTTTATTATAATGGAAAGGATTATTATAAAATCTCAACGAAGAGATACTATGGTACAAGTATTGAAAGCCCAATTTACCGATTATAATATTGTCTTAGCTACTTCATCCTTCTAAATGAAAAAGGAAATCTTAAAGGATACAAACCAAGTGCTTGTTAGTCAAGAAGGTCATATCTATGACGTGCATAGAAATTGAAAACTAAACTTTAGAATGTTTTGCTGAAACAGCAATCAAATTACCACAGATTTAACAACAAACAAATACAAATAACCTTAATACCAGGCCTATTGTTGTCAAAAAAGAAATAAAAGTACTATTCAGGCCAGCAAAACATGACTTTAACCAGTTTTGTGAGTCTGCAAGGTTAAATTAAATCCTTCGTATAAAATAATCGCTATAGAATTTGTTTATACTTTTACAACTCTTTCGCTATAAATGTGTGTCCCCACTTGATATCTGTAAAATAAGTGCTTCCACTCATTTTCGATAACTAACTTTTTAAATTGAATTTTTGAAAAAGAAAAAGTTTTCTTGGAACATTTATTTTAGATTTAATTAAAAGCTGAATGATTCAATTTATTATTACCAGTAAGCAAAATACCCTGGTGTATTTTAAACAGAAATTATATTCATTGGAATCTAAAATTTTGTAACTTTTTTAGGCCATTTTTTGGGGACCCACACATTTGTAAGTTAATTCTCGATTTTTAAAATCTAGCAAAAATAAAAGACATTTATGACATTATTTTTGGGAAATTAGTAAATTTAATGCTAAATTAGTCTAATTTACACAAGTATTACTTATTCATGGCATGAAATTTCGAATAAAACTGTTTCTTAAACAGTGTTGAACATTCTGATCTCTCCCCTGTATTTGAAATGTGATGCCAGACAGATGCGAGATAATATGGCGGCCAAAATTCACGAAATTGTCCAATCTTTTTTCTTGTAAGGTGAAGAAACCGTGAACCACATGACCTTTTAATGTACCCATAGAAATTACCATACAAAAAAACTTCAAAAACACAAAAGATTCATTAAATTATTTTAAAAATACGATAGCTCGATGATTTGTATTAAACATTTCAATTTTCGATTAATAAATATAGTCTTCACTTAATAACTTACCAGCCTAACGTCTAAAAGTCTTTAAAATATTTGAATAATATTTTGAAAACTTTATAAATTATTATAATAAAAAAAAATGAATTTTTTTTTAAATTTCATTTTTAACCGAAACTCTTTTTCTTCAGATTCTAATATCCGTAATTTATATAGTTTACTAAATCAATTAAAAGCTTATCTAATTGAATAATGTCATAGTTTTATTGTATTTTTTATTTTAATATTCGGAGCAAATTTTCGGTAAGAGAGGCTAAATGGTTGTAAAGAATAATACATGATTTACATTCTCCAATGAGTCCTGCATTTAACTAATAAAACTAATTTTGCCTACAGAATTTCTTGAAATTTAATGAATTTACGTGGAGCGGGAGTAGGGTAACAGATGTAAAAATAATATATTTTTATCAAGATTTTTTTAAATTAATAATTTCAAAAGTAATTTCATTCATTTGTGAATAAGTCATGAATTTTTCATTAAAATTCGACAATTACTTGATTTTTGCAAGAATTTCCAAATTAATGTTTTTGTCACCGACAAAACTGAGTTATGTAATATTACGTTTTCCATCGTAACGATTTGGCTCCCCACTAACGAAAATAAAAATATTTTAACAGAATTTCGAACGTGTTAAAAAGGTTTAAAAAAAGTTTTAAAATAATTTTTAAAATACTTTGATCTTTCCTCTTAATAATAACAAACATTTTGATAGAAAAATTTCGTTTTTATTAATTTTGGGACCTTTTTCCTTCATGCGATTCTGTTTTTTCAACGATTTAGTGGAGATACCTACTGTAGAACAAAACAACTCAACCCGTACATTATAAAGTGATTTACTAAGCGTAGCTTAGATGTGGTACAAAGTTACTACTCAGTCATAATGTTGCAAAACATTACACGATTTCCAAGGGCCCACCGAGATGTGATTCATTCGATGCTCGCACATCGCCAACCAAGGTGACAACAAAGTCAGTTTAAAGTGGGTTTAACAGCAATGTCATAGAATATTTTTTCACTACCTTCGGCACTTTCTCTTTTCAGGACGACTCAAACACCTGATAATCATTGAGATTCCTACCGAAGGAAAGTTACTGCCTGGAAAGAGTAGAAGCTCACTAGGGTTTGGGCTTAATATTATTTTGAAACTTCTTCATGTGCCTTGTCCCTTCAGGGCGTAGTCAATCATGTTCTTCCACTCTGTCTCTTGTCGCTCTCAATATTTTTCCTCTTGGTATCCCTCTCAACCCCCGCTCCGCCATCCATTTGCTCAGACCTATCAAATATGTTTCACGTTGTTTTCCCTGTTTCTCTTTCCTTCTATCCGTCCTAGGAGTATTAAATTCTTCAGAGCCTCCTTCCTCATTACGTGTCCCAGAAATCTCATCTCCCTCTTACTGATGTTAAGTATGAGTTTTCTTCTCGTTCGCATTTTCTCTATTACCTCATTGTTGATCACGTACTCAGTCCGTGGTATCCTCTGTATGCTTTTGTAAAACCACATTTTTGTTGGTTCAAGCCTCTCCTTTATCCTTGATGAGATAGTCCAACATTCACTTTCATACAGAAGGACAGATATCACATAGCAATTCTTTCTCTTTCCTTCTATCCATCCTGGGAGTATTAAATTCTCCAGAACCTCCTTCCTCAGTACGTGTCCCAGAAATCTCATCTCCCTCTTACTGATGTTAAGTATGAGTTTTCTTCTCGTTCGCATTTTCTCTATTACTTCATTGTTGATCACGTACTCAGTCCGTGGTATCCTCTGTATACTTTTGTAAAACCACATTTTTGTTGGTTCAAGCCTCTCCTTTATCCTTGATGAGATCCTCCAACATTCACTTTCATACAGAAGGACAGATATCACATAGCAATTCAGCAATCTTTTCTTGCCGGCAAAAAAGCGATCTGACTGATTGTCTGGTCCACTGCTTAGCGTGTTAGGTGCCACCTGTGGGAGATAAAGGTATTCTAGTTAGCATATGTTTGAAAAGCCTATAACTCAGAAACCAAGCGTTCCCGGACATATGCTCCTACGGAGGTTTTCATTATTTAGATACAGGGAACACAGGTTCGAAGTTATGCCATCTATTTTTGAAGAAGCCTATATATATAATTCTTCAAATGTTGGCGCTGCAAAAGCAACAAGAACTACAGTTACAAAAATAAAAAGACCAACATGAACGGTAGTTACGAACAAAAAATGTTTTTCAGATTGTTGTTTAAAAAATGGCAGAGGAAAAAACGTCTCATTCACTCTAGACGTTATTACGAATTCCTTCAGCGATTTTGAACCGTTAGTGTCTATATATGGTTCAAAACAGTGTGTTCCTACACATACAACAAATAGACTGCAACTCATCCCTAATGAGATGCTACACTTACTGGCTGAAAACGGATGAAGACATACAACCAAATTTTCCGACATCGTTACGTTTGAAACGCGCCTCATACACAGAAATATGTGGACAAAAACATGTGGGGAAAACATTTCTTCTTCTTCTATGTGCCCTGTCCCTTCAGGACGTAGATCATGGCTTTCCACGTTTCCCTATCCCTGGTGGCTCTGAGCACACCTTCTCCTGTTACACCGTGCAATCCTCGTTCTGTCATCCATCTGATTAGGTCCTTCAAATCCGTTGCTTTCCTTTCCCCTGTCTCTTTTTTCCTCTATCTGGCCTGTTAGTATCAGGTTCTCCAAGCCCTCCTTCCTCATTGCCTGTACCAGGAACTTCAGCTGCCTCTTCCTGATGCTCAGTATTAATTTCCTTTTTGCTTCCATCATTTCCAAGACCTCATCATTGCTCACATGCTCGATCCATGAGATTCGCAGCATCCTTCTGTAGAACCACATTTCAGTTGCTTCAAGTTTTTCCTTCATCTTTGATGGTATTGTCCAGCATTCACTGCCATATTGAAGGACGGACAGCACGTAGCAATTCAGTACTCTCTTCTTTGTTTCTAGCGAAATTTTCTTGTTTGTTAATACCTAACTCAACTTCTGGAATGCTTCCTTCCCCATGCCATTTCGCTTTCGGATCTCTGTGTGGCACTTTCCGTCTTCTGTTATAACGCTTCCCAGGTATTTAAATTTTTGTGCCTGCTTGATTCTAGTATCCCCGACCTGTATTTGGCATTTTGGGCTGCTCCTTTTTACTGATGATCATGCATTCAGTTTTCGTGCAGTTTATTTCTAGTCCTTTCTTGTTACTTTCTTCTGCTACCTTCTGTAAGAGGTCTTGTACCAAACAAAAAAGAAAAAAAAAGAACAATTTAATTGTAAAACTAACTTACTCATGTTATATACTCAATGTATTTGCTCGGTTCTTCTTCTTCTATTTGAAGTATGCCGTCAGGACGTATGCGATCACGGCCTTCCACATCTTCCTATCCTTTATATACAAAAAAAGAATGTTCATTTACTGGCTTTGGTTTGTTTATTTAACAGCATATGAACTCATTATGGGTCATTTAATGCCGAAATTTCATTTTTCTTGTGAGCTTTGGTATTTTTTTAACATATTGCCAGTATTATTTTCTTTTTTTACGATAAAAATATATTGCTGACAATATTCTGTAATGTATTTTTATATATTTATGCTTTGACCCTTAATAGCTTTTGTAATGTTCCTTTCGCTAGTTCATTTCGTGTTCGGATCTCGGTGACACATTTGCCATCCTCTGTTAAACATTTTCCAGATGTTTAAACTCTGAACCTGCTTGATGTTGACATCACCAGTTTATAACTCGAATTTTGGAAAAAAAAAATTTTTTTCCTCTTACTGATTATCATACTTTCTGTTTTCTTTCAGTTTATGGTTAGTTCTTTTTACTCACTTTACTCTACCATCCTGTCTAGAAGGCCCTGTAGTTTTCTTTCTGTGTCAACTTATCAGCACAATGTTATCTGCGTATCTTATATTGTTAAGATTCCGCCCAACTGTTTCTTCCTGATGCTAAGTATAAGAGTCCTTTTTGTTTTCTTTTTATCTAGAACTTCGTTGCTGTTCACACGCTCGGTCCCTGGTATTCTCAACATCCTTCTGTAGAACCATATTTGCGAGAGGAGGAACTAATCAAATGAAAGCCGGATTCAATAGTTCAAGAATGGTTTCTCACAGCAAAACAGCGCTGTTTCCCTCTGTTCTTCTTGCCGTCAATCTGCCCTGTGAGTATCAAATTTTCCAAGCCATTTTTCCGCATTATGTTCTCTAGAAATTTCAATTCTCTCTCGCGTTAGGGAATAAATGTCCTTTTTGGTTTTTTTTTGTTTTTGTTTTTTCAAAAAATTTCATCGTTGTTCGCACGTTCGGTCTATGGTATTCTCAACATTTTTCTGTAGGGATACACTTTTGAGGGAAAACTAATCGAATGAAAACCGGATTCAAGGCTTCGGAGAAAAGTTTTTCACATCAAAACCTTTGGAATTTTACTCAAAAGATATCGAAGAGCTGACTGGTAAGTGACACCATGACATTGCAAATAATAGTTAATATGTAACTGAATAAACTAGTTAAACTAGATAGAACTTGCAATTCTTCTCTTCTTATCGCCTACCGTACTTTCTGAACAAGCTCTCGTATTGTGGAAACAAATTCTTAGAAAATGTCATCTTATGATAATTAGATTCGCATGACCTTCTCATATCGGAATATATTCCGCTATTACCACAGATATTTTATTACAGCAACACATTGTTTTCTCGCCTCATACGGAAATTAGATAAGTTTTTTCTGGGCAAGGTATCATAAATATAGCACGTAATCTCTTTTTTTTTTTTTTTTTTTTTTTTTTTTTTTTTTTTTTTTCCATTATAGCACACTGAATCAGTAGTTTATGGTAATAACCCAGTGGAAACACAAGAGAGCTATAAAGCTTAGTGACTACGGTTTAATGCCGTCCGTCGTCCTGGCAAAGGAAGAAAATGTGTTGACAGATTCATCTTTCTTCTTTTGTGTCATATCCATAAATGTCCACAATTTTCTATCATTTGTAGATCTAGTTTTTGTCCGTTTATGTTCCTTTCTAAGCCCTGTTTTGCTAGCTCTTTACACAAGTTCGTTAAGGACCTTATATGCTGTTTTCCTTTGTCTCTCTTGCTGTCAATATATCCCGTGAGTGTTACATTTTCCAAGCACTCTTTTCTCATTTTGAGCCCTAGAAATTTCAACTGTTTCTTTCTGATGCTAAGAATAAGAGTATTTTTTGTTTCCAATTTCTCGAAACTTTGTCATCGCTCATATGTTCGGTCCATAATACTCTCAGTATTGTTCTGTAGATTCACATTTCTGTAGAAACATACACAATTTAAAATTGCACTCTATAGTCCGTAGAACGGTTTTTTACACATCAAAACAATAGTATTTTCTCTGTCCCTGTTATCTTAAATCTTTCCTGTAAGTGTCAAATTTTCCAAGTCCACTTTCTTTATTTTGAGCCCTAAAAATTTCCACTGTCTCATGTAAAGCATTAGTGTTCTTTTTGTTTCCATTGTCTCTAAAACTTTCTCCTTGCTATTTAGCATTCTCAGCATCCTTCTGTATAAGCATATTTCTATCCCCACAAGTTTCTACTTCATCTGTGATGCATTCGTTGTATTATGGATGCCATCTTTTTAAATCCGAGAAGAAAACTCATACTTAACAAAAGAGACAGCTAACGTTCCTGGGGCATGTAATAAGAAAGGAGGGCTTGGAGAATCTAATACTCACGGGACAGATTGAAGGGAAAAGAGACAGGGAAAAACAAAGTGAGAGATATTTGATAGGCTTGAGCAAATGAGAGCGAAGTTTGGAAGTGATACCAAAAGTAAAAATATTTAGAGCGGCTAGAGACAGGACCAAGTGAAAGTCAATGATCCCTAACGTCCTGAAGGGACACGGCACATGAAGAAAAAGAAGGTTATACTAGCTATGATTTTATCTTTATGCTGAGGGGCTCACGTAAATCTCTGACACCCCCACAGCAATGATCTTGTTTATACTGCCAAGGAGAAATGTAGATTTACTTTAAGTAAATTCTAGAAAAGAACCGAATTAAAATGGATTCCGAATAATAATATTTTGTTTTTCGAGACGAGCATACTATTCTTTTTATCTAGAACTTCATCGTTGTTCACACGTTCGGTCTATAGTATTCTCAACATCCTTCTGTAGAACCATATGTGCGAGAGGAGGAACTAATCAAATGAAAGCCGGATTCAATAGTTCAAGAATAGTTTCTCACAGCAAAACAGCGCTGTTTCCCTCTGTTCTTCTTGCCGTCAATCTGCCCTGTGAGTATCAAATTTTCCAAGCCATTTTTCCTCATTATGTTCTCTAAAAACTTCAATTCTCTCTCGCGTTAGGGATAAATGTCCTTGTGAAAATTCATTGAAACAACTGCTCTGGTTTTCTTTCTTTCACCATACAGTCAGTTTTAGACCCACTCTATTTTTCCGAAGATTAGGTCATTTGCAGTGGTGTGGAGTAATATGAATCTATTTTTGGGGTGTATGATGAAAATTGACCTTGAAAAATATTGCGTCATCCGTGATTGCATCCGATTTTTATCACGCCCAGACACTAATGTCTCGACTGTCGATTAGTTGTCCTACGGCCATTGTCTGCGATGGATGTTACTCCAAGGAAGAGTACGAAAATTGTAACGCTGCACGAACACACTGGCAAACCTTACAGAGAGATCGCGGGTATTGTTAGTGTCAGCTTTTCAACTCAGTTGTATCATCAAGCCGAGTAAACTAACTGGGTCAATCAGTCTAAAACGTAAAGGGAAATTCTATTCGAAAGAAAAAACAACTCCAAGAGACGACATATACGTAATCAGGGAAAATGTGAAAGATCCTAGGAAGACGTTATTCGTCTTGTTTCAATTAATTTGCACAAGGGTGCATTTCCTATCTACATAAGTCATCCAATAATGAAATCCATACTGTGGCATAGAGACACGCTAGTATGGAACCTAGTGCGGATGAAACTCACTGCATGTGGGAATCTCGTACGACTTTCAAACCACAAATCAATTCTCCCTTCAAACCCTTCATTCAAAACACCAACCAGTTTAGACTCTCTTCAAACCACCAACCAGTTCTCGAAACCCTTTCGAACCACCAACCAGTTCTCGCACATCTTTCAAATCACAAACCATTTCTTGCACTCCCTTCAAACCACCAACCAGTTCTCGAAACCCTTTCGAACCACCAACCAGTTCTCGCACATCTTTCAAATCACAAACCATTTCTTGCACTCCCTTCAAACCATCAACCAACTCTCGAAACCCTTTCGAACCACCAACCAGTTCTCGCACATCTTTCAAATCACAAACCATTTCTTGCACTCCCTTCAAACCACCAACCAACTCTCGAAACCCTTTCGAACCACCAACCAGTTCTCGCACATCTTTCAAATCACAAACCATTTCTTGCACTCCCTTCAAACCATCAACCAACTCTCGAAACCCTTTCGAACCACCAACCAGTTCTCGCACATCTTTCAAATCACAAACCATTTCTTGCACTCCCTTCAAACCACCAACCAACTCTCGAAACCCTTTCGAACCACCAACCAGTTCTCGCACATCTTTCAAATCACAAACCATTTCTTGCACTCCCTTCAAACCACCAACCAACTCTCGAAACCCTTTCGAACCACCAACCAGTTCTCGCACATCTTTCAAATCACAAACCATTTCTTGCACTCCCTTCAAACCACCAACCAACTCTCGAAACCCTTTCGAACCACCAACCAGTTCTCGCACATCTTTCAAATCACAAACCATTTCTTGCACTCCCTTCAAACCACCAACCAACTCTCGAAACCCTTTCGAACCACCAACCAGTTCTCGCACATCTTTCAAATCACAAACCATTTCTTGCACTCCCTTCAAACCACCAACCAGTTCCCGCATCTTTTCCAATCACCAACCAGTTTTCGCACCCGTTTTAAACCAGCAATTTGTTCTTGCGTTTCTTTCAAGCTAACGACTAGTTTTCGCACTTCCTTCAAACCACCAACTAATACTGGCTCTCCCTTAAAAACCACCAACCATTTTTCGCATCCCTTTCAAACCATCAATAAGTTTTCGCACTCCCTTCAAGAGTAGATGAAAAGCATAAAGTTTGTTTTATTTCATTGTTCTTATAGCCAAAACAGTCGGACTTTTTATGTTGATCATTTAATTTCATGCAAAATTTTATTCGTAACGGAAATTTACGTAAAATATAGCGCACAGAATATGAAACTGGGGAAAGGTTTTTTAAAAGTTAGGTTTTCTGGTCACAGTCATCTTGTATTTATGAGAAAATAAATTAGAAAATGAAACGAGGTAAACCAATCTAAAAGAGATAATTCTGTATTTGGCATGTGAAATACGTTTGGAACGCTGAAATGGAAGATTTTCTAGAAATAAGGAACTCATTTATTATTGCTCGAAAACAATATTGTAGACTCTATAATGGCAGCAATTGGTAAAATTTATACTATGTACACTTTTATGTCAATTCGCCAAACACTACACTAAAGTTTCCTTAATAAAACAACACTAATGATTCAGTATCCTCTCACTCACCTGTGAACTGATATTGCACTCTTAGGGGCCGTGAGCACTCTTTATTAAGAACCACAGTTGTAAATGATTTTGGTTCGTTGTTTTTGTTTAGCGTCGTATCAACCTCTATGAGTTATTTAATAACGAAATCTAAAAATTTTGTACGGAGTTTTAATTTTTTTTTTTTTTTTACGGGGAGATAATACTGGTTTTAGTGATACAAGTCTTACTAATTACTAAGCTAGTGAAGAAGGTGGATTAATACTGTTTCCCAACGTAAATGAAATTTTGATCTCATAGAACGATAACTTGCTAAAAATATGTCAGTTACCTTCTCTCCTACCCTTTAATAGAAAGCTAGACTATATTACAAAGATTCTTTACGCAGAATTTAAGTACGTCATGTTGCAAGAAGCTTCGTTATTCACACGTGTTGGGGAAGTATCTTTTCTTCAAGGCGTTTACTCCGGACTGCTCTCCTTACCGACTGGTCTTCCTAGGCTAACTCTTAATGATCACATGACCGGCCAAGCGCAGCACATACTTAGAGGAAAAAAAGTTAACTGCTTCATTAGAAAACAGCAAACCAGAAAACACATCACCAATAAGCAAAAGCTTATGGGCATCTCTGCCCATGAATTCTGAAAAAACACTTTTACAGATACTTTCATTTTTTTTATAGACTAGCAGTATAGCCCGGCGTTGCTCGGGTGCAATGGAAACTTTAAAACTAATCCATGGTCCTGGAGCTCAGACTCTTTGGACGTTGGCACGAAAGACTAAAAAGCAATAGTTGTTTTCAGTTAAAGCGAAACCATAGACTGAAAGAAAAATGAATGGATGTAAATCAAATTTTGATTTCCTAGTATCGATATCAAATTTTCTGCACTATTGTAAGAACTGCAACCTTGAAATTTCTGAATATCGTTTCTTATGTCTTTTTCTATGGGTGTATCAAATTTGATTAAAATTGGACCACTCCTTCAATAACCCGATATTTTCGATTAACGATTTTCGATATTTATCGGGGTTATCTCGACACAAAACCTAGCTAAAACCACTCGCAGATGCTTATAATACAACTGTGTAAATTTTCAATAAAATCGGTTCAGCCGTTTCGGAATCTATAGCTAACGGATATACACACACACACAGACACACACACACACACACACACAGACAAAGTTCCATTTATAAATAAGTTTAGATTTAAATTTTTATTGCTACGTTTTCATCGATCTGTTCACCGACTTTCAAATAAATTACAACAATTCATAACGAATAAATAACTGATATCTGAAAGCGACCGATAACTTGCTATGTTAAATACCTACATCTGTAGCATTTTGACTACTGAAACAAATAAGATCAAACAATAATTTTCCACTACTTTCACCGCTGACTTTCCCATACGCTTTCTTTACTACTTTAAGCAAAAAAGCAACACAATTAGTAATAATGAAACAGTAATGATAAACATGACATATTGATGCTGGTCTATTTTAGATTCCGATCTCACATGACCTTTTTTTAAAGTCGATACATCCCCACGAGTGCACAAGCTGCTGGGAAGTGGGTGTTTTTATCCAGTTACTATCTCGAAACAGACTGCCAAGCATGGCTAAAGAGCCTTTTGTTGTCAACTAGCCACTGCGTACTAGCACAGCCATTGACATACTTCTGAACAATTTTGTCTGCCGAATTTCACACACATTGCTTGAGTCAACTCAAGATATTGTTTTCAGGTTCTACTCTATTATGCCGCATGTTGGAATCGTCTTCTTAAGCCGTTCTTATCAGGAATTCACTTCTCTGCGTAATGACTCTAAGAATTCGACTACACACCCACTTAACCACCAGACATGATAATTATCATCAATTAGTGTTTATTTATTCAAATTGTTCTGCTTCTAAATTACAATGATTTTTCTCTATCATTTCACCCTAAGCAAGGTAATAATGCCACTAAGACGCAGGAGGGTTACAAGAAGTGAAAGAGGAGAAACTTTAGTGAGAAGTGATGAGAAAGAACAATAAAAGAACATAGTTCAGGAAGACAGAAAATGACGTTTGGCATTGCATATAAACTTTTGAAGATGGTGGCCAAGAAGCAAGAAGTCGAAATGAAATTCCACAGGTGAAAAATGCTAGAGAAAAAACTATTAGAATAGAACTGGCGGTTGCATTTGTCAAGTTCAGCAGTCAAACGATAAGACCTAGTTGCCAATCTAGCTGCACGATTAAATTCATGCAGTCGGGACAATAAGGAGAAGAGCTCATCAGAACAGTTACCATTAAAATATTTGTCGAAAAGACAAGGGTAAGCCATATATCAGTGATAAAGTGACTGAAGTCGGTTACTGGATCGATTACATTACAGACTGGCTTACGGCCTATCACGTTGAATACGCCGGTTCTCGCACGATCACCGAAGTTAAGGAACGTTGAGCCTGGTCAGTACTTAGATAGGTGACCGCTTGGGAATACCAGGTGCTGTGAGCGTATAGTGAAGGATGTGCAGTGGATATCGGCTCGGAAAGAGAAATCGGTGAGCCGAGTTCGAATTCCAGTTGAATACCCTGCATTCACTTAAGCACTGGTACTCTTGGGAAAGGTATTAATCCGTCCCTTCTCTCCAGTTATGGGTTAAATAACAAGGGTAGGACTTGGGGACCATGCCCTTAAAAACTAATCCCAATGAATCTTGATACTGAAAAAGAAAAATGTTTTACTAGACACAAAAACTTATATAAACAATAAATTGTTGAAAGAAAAAGTTATTACCAGCAATAAATAAATAAAGTTTAGTTGGCAATAAATGACCCGCCGAGGTTGATTTGCCATAAAAACAAACCAACCAACATTACAGACTCTTCTTTGAATTTTGTCACGAATCTCGAGATATCTGTTAGGTGAACCAGATATGGCAGCAGTATTTAATGCACGGACGAATGGTTGATGCATAAAGGTGCTAGAAGGATTCTGACGAAAATTGTCTTGCACCGCACAGCAAACCAACTTTCCTAGCATTCTTCTTCTATGTGCCCTGTCCTTTTAGGACGTAGGCGATCATGGTTTTCCACGTCTTCCTATCTAGGTAGCTCTTAACACGCTTTCTCCTGTTACACCACGCAACCATCGTCCCGTCATCTACCTGATCAGGCCCTTCACATATGTTCTCCACTACTTTCCCCTGTCTCTTTTTCCCTCTATCTGGCCTGTTAGTATCAAGGTTCTCTAAGCCCTCCTTCCACATTGCATGTCCCAGGAACTTTAGCTATCTCTTTCTGATGCTCAGTACTAATTTCCTTTTCGTTTCCATCACACGTAACAATTGATTCAATATAAACAACCCGCTTCATGTCAGTGGAAAATGTGAGTACCAGAAGGCACCACATGCTGCTCTCCTGAAATTTAGTTTCAGCCATACCATTTCCCAAGAGTATTTACGCGCAGCTGGAATTTGAATTTCGGCTCACAATTTATCCATTACACTAACTGCACATTCAAGCTTACAGCACCTGGTATTCCAAAGCGGTCACTCATCTGGATATTGACCAGGATCAATGTTGCTTAACTTTGGTAATCATACGGGAACCTGCGAGAGCGTAAATGAAATTTTAATCTCATAGAACGGGAACTTGCTAAAAATGTGTTAATAGCCTTCTCTCCTACCCTGTAATGGAAAGCTAGAATATATTAAGATATTTTCAGGCAGAAAAAGTTTACTGTGGTGATTAAATGGAAGCAGTTTTATTCTGTAGGCGTTAAGATTTACAAGTTATTTCTTCCCTCAGTTAACCACTTATTGGAGGTCCTTTTCGAAAGCAGTTGTCAGTTTTACTGTCGACTTAATACTAAGACTGAAGTGAATAATTGTGTCATCTAAATAGTTGGGAACTGATGACTTCTGGAAGATCGTTGACGAAGATCAGAAAGACCGTAGGTTCAAGAACAGAGTTGTTGGGGACGCCTGCATTATTATGAAATGAACGAGAATTGTGTCTATTCAACACTACGTTAATTACACAATTTGTTAGGAACGATTGGATTAGAACAAATATTTGTTCGGAGACACTGTAGCTTTTAAGCTTATAGAGAAGGCCAGCATACCGAACCCTCTCGAACACATTTGAGATATCTAGGCCAAAATCCTCGCCGTTCTTAACTACAGCTTGATAGATAAATTTAGTAATGGCCGCTAACACATTAGGCCTGGAAAAACGGAAGCATTATTATTTATACGGAAGGAGACTGTGTGAAGCAAGATGCTTAACAGATTCGGCGTTGATAAGAGGATCTAGTAATTTGCTAAAATAGATGTAAGAGACTGATAGGGCGATAATTCGAGGGTTCAAATTACAGGAAAATATTTGTATCAATATGTCAGTTGTTATAATTTTTTTAATATTTTATTCAATAATCTTTTTTTCCGAGTGTATGAACTACTAATTTCACTCAATTATAATTGAATATATAATTAGATACACCAAACTGTTTACTGAATAAGATGCGTTGTGTCTTATAACCTAATTTATCACGTTTTAATCGTGTCTCAAAACAGAAGTCTGCAACTTAAGAATTGGAATTTGGTAATTGTCAAATTTTAAAAAATCCTAATAGAATTGTTCTATTTTATTTGTTTCTTTAATTTACAATAACGTGTACAAAACCCAAGAACCCACTCGGGGTAGAGAGTTAAAAACTAAGAGGCAGCACTTTTTATAGAGATATTTTGGTTGGTTGTTTTGTTTTTATGTCATATCAACCTCGGCGAGTCATTTATTGCCAACTAAATTTTTATTTATTGCTGGTAATACCTTTTTCTTTCAACAATTTATTGTTATTTTTATATAAGTTTTATGTCTAATAATACTTTTTTCTTTTCGAGTATCAAGATTCATTGGGATTTGTTTTTAAGGGCAGGGTCCCCAAGTCCTACCCTTGTTATTTAACCCATAAGTGGAGAGAAGGGACGGATTCATACCTTTCCCAAGAGTACCAGTGCTTAAGTGAATGCAGAGTATTCAACTGGAATTCGAACTCGTCTCACTGATTTCTCTTTCCGAGCCGATATCCACTGCACCACAACGCACATCCGTCACTAAACGCTTACAGCACCTGGTATTCCCAAGCGGTCACCATCTAAGTACTGAGAGGTTCCACGTTGCTTAACTTCGGTGATCGAGCGAGACCTGGTGTATTCAACGTGATATGGCCGTAAGCCCATAGAGATATGTGAGTCAAGATAATGATTAACCTTGACTTGAACAGGTTAAAATTGTTATGATCGAGAAAGCATCCTCATGGAAGTTGGTTCCACAAAGCAACAATTTGTGAAAAGAAGCTGCTCGAGTGGAACTCGCATTTCACTGATGGAGAACGAAAAGAATGTGGGTGCTTCGCAGCAAATGTGCGTGTCATGGTATCTTAATCGTGAAGATTAGAACTGGTCGTACTAAGGCAAGCGTTGGAAACATTTTTCGAGTAGTTGGCTGCATCATAAAGCAGGCTATTAAAAGAATTAAGGTATTTTTATTAAATATATCGTAGCCATTTTCCCAACAACAAAATTAGAAATAGGGAAAAGTTAAGTTTTTTTCTTCGAAAAAAAGATTCCTTATATAATTTTATAAATTGAAGTTTTGGTATAATATTTTTACTGGTGACAGCGTAATTAATACACATTGCTGGATGTGATTGGTTTCTAATTTATTCAACTGAGTATACAAAAATATTTGTAAAAGAAGAATTATCACTGATATGCCACGCACATTGTAAGTGAACAACCTTCAATCTCTTTGTATTTTATTGGTGAGATGTAAGTTCCACTCGAGTAGCTTCTTCCGACGAACCGCTACTATATAGAATTAGTTTAATAGAGGATGCGTCTCTGATCATTGCAATCTTAACCTGTCCAAATCTAAAGTTAACCCGACCAAACGTAAGGAACGTCGAGCTTGGTCAATGCCTAGATGAGTGACTATTTTGAAATACCAGGTGCTGTAAGTTTGGATGTGCGGGTGGTTCAATTTATAATGGTTTGGAATTGGTAATCAGGGAACCGAATTCCAATTTCATTTGGGTCTGTTATATTCACTTACACACAAATACCCTTGGGAAATGTATGAATTCATATCTCCCTTCCGCTATGGATTAATTAGTAAAACTTATATGACTAAAACTGATATTATCTTTAAAAAAAATTCTTATTGTAGCGCGTTCTGTGTCAAGCTTATGTAATTCTATACTGACCCCGTATGTAGTTCTATACTGTCCAAGAGGTCTAATACTGCTGCTAATTGATGGAGTGATCTCTTCGACCTTGACCTGCCTTACCCCACGTTG
Organism: Ascarosepion bandense; assembly: GCA_037127315.1. Lineage (NCBI taxonomy): Eukaryota > Metazoa > Mollusca > Cephalopoda > Sepiida > Sepiidae > Ascarosepion > Ascarosepion bandense. The sequence goes on from JBBBDQ010000293.1 coordinate 6,205,260, forward strand.
TGATTAAGTTGATCGTAAGAAGACCAAGGTCGATTCGTTGCAGATATTCACGAATTGGGCTGGTCCACGCAGAACGAAAACGTATAGTAAAAAAAATAACACTCGAAGTAATATAAAAAAAATATATCACTATTTTTTATATCGAGTACTACGTACAATGATTTGTTAATAGTTGTTAGCATGTAGGTGTTTGTCGACCTAATTCGTTCCTAAATAGGTGGCAACACTTGGTCAAGCTGGTAAGATTTAGTTTGAAAACTTAGTGGAGTTTGTTTAGTTGATTTGAAGAGGTTTGGCTCAAGGCTGACGTCGAGGTTTCGCTTCGACAGTTAGTCACGTGCGTTGTCTTCTTTTGTTTTCTCTTTAATTTGCTTCACGCATTCGTATTTATTGGTATCTACCAATGGGTTTGAGAGTATGATGCAGTCGAGAGAATTGGTATTTCCCCCACCTGTCATCTTCATTGCCTTTTGTCCTGAGAAATTATTTCCCAATTTGGAAGTTCCCTCCTTTTCTAGGGTGACGGTCGTAAACATTACTTTTTTTACATTACTTCGCCCACAGCTTTTTCCCCTTCCTTGGTGGGCCGTCTGTGCCCGCTGATTTTTAGTGGGTGCAGGCAGTTCCTCCTCCTCCTTCCTTAATCTCTTTTCTAATAAAAAACAACCATCGTTCTAAACTCTCTTCTTCTTCTTCTTCTTCTTCTTCTTCTTCTTCTTCTTTCTGGTTTAATAGTTGAATAAACAGTTGGACTTTCAGCATAATGTTGAGAGTTTGCCATGTGTTTTTTTTTAAACAAATTTGTCGGTATCCATTGTTTTCAATTTCGACACCTCTGCAGGGAAATTCGCCAAGTCAGTTTTATATTTCTTTCCCGTCCGGACACGGGACACCTGGCTTTTCATTCTTTCGTCAAAACATTACTTAAGTAACCTATTCACCTCTTAACTTGCATTCAGAATGTTTACCGGTTTTATCAACCAACTCTCAACACCTCGCCCGTTGTACAAATTAAGTATAGTTCTTAGCTTGCCACCCTGGCAACGAATTGTCTCGTTCTTTATATCTTTAACTCTTTTCATGATGTTTATCAGTATATCGTTTTTTATATCCAAAAGCTGTTATTATTAATTACCAGCAACCAAAACAGTGTTACATTACAATTTTAAAATATTTTCGTCTTTAAATAACCTGCAAATAGTTTATAAGCCGTAGAAGATGAATCGATCAATCCATATAGTTAACTGTTATCTTCCTCACATATTATCATAAAGTGTACCTCTTACCGTTTACACTGTAACGCTCTATCTCGAGTTACTCTTGGGTCTTGTACAGGGTGAACGTTATTGCATGCTATCATTATTCACAGAACTGATAGAGGAAAAGAGAAACAACGAAATATATACTTATATACGCGTGACATACTTGATAAGCTTGAGCAAGTGAATAGCAGAGCAGGGTTTGGGAAGAAATACCAAGAGAAAAGGTGTTAAGTGTTACAAGAGGCAGGATAATGTGGAAGGCCATGATCGATTACGTTCTGAAAGAAGACGACGTATAGAAGATGATAAATAGCTGGTGACAACTGCGCACTATCCACTGAACAACAAGTTGGTTACCATGTTTTGTATAATTTCTCTTACGGTTATTTATTTAAGCATAAATTGGTTTGCGTCAAGTTGATAGTAGTTGAGAACTCAATGAAAAACGAACACACTAAGCTTTAGAATTTGTCTAGGAGATACAGTAGGCTTCCTAATGACATTTTTGTTAATTTTAAATTCATACACAATTTTATTTATTTTTATTTTATTTATTTATTTACTTTTGTATTTGGTTGATGTTTCTAATCCAAATTGTTCGTTTTCAGGAATTGTTACTTTCGGGAATTTGTATTTTTCAAGTATCTAAAAACTATCTTTGTGTTTAAACATTGTTCGGATTGAATAAAATCAATTAAAACTATAATGCTGCTCCCCACCAACCAAAATAAGCAAGTCCTTATAGAAGTTAAAAAATGTATAGAAATACAACGTAAAAATACTGCTTAATCAAGAGGCAACCTCTCCTGCCTCCTATAAGCATGGACCAAGTGATTCTACCTGAGAGCAATACACTACGCCTCCTCGGCCTTACCCTCTCCTCAGACCTCAAATGGAACCACTATATTGAATCCATAGCAAAATCTACTGCTAAGAAGGTTGGGTCACTATGTCGATCCAGGATGTTTTTTCCGCCTGAATCCATCCTGCATATATCCAAGTCAACCATCCGTCCCTGCATGTAGTACTGCTGCCATTTATGGTCAGGTGCCCCTGCCGTTCTCCTCAGTGTTCTTGACAGACTCCAAAGGAGAGTCTGTAATGTGATAGGTACTGATCTGGCGGCTCGACTGCAGCCACTTCCCCACCGTCGAAATGTGGCCTCCCTTTGTCTGTTCTATAAATACTTTCATGGCTTCTGCTCGGACGAACTTAAGTCACTGGTACCTCCTCAACAGGTGTTTACTTGTGCAACCAGACTGGCAACTGTGTCCCACCCATTCACAGTCAGGTTAGACAAATGCAGACGACAATTCTACTCCTTCAGCTTCTTCTCTCGCACTTCCCACCTGTGGAACTCGCTCCCATATTCTTGCTTTCCTGACGGCTACAACCTCCAGAAATTTAAATGCAAAGTCAATACTCATCTACTAACCACTGGACTCTAGCTCTCTCCCCACCCCCGTATAACCTTCCCTTTCTCTCCACCTATGTATCTGTCATCGCACCTGCATTCTCAGCTTTCTATTGATCCTTTCTAACTAGTTTGTACTCCTCACTCTTTTCTAATTTTTTTTACAGCTATGTAGCCCCCTGCACATCAGTGGCATTTCTGCCTTGCTTGGGGTGAAATGATTAAAATAAAAAAAATTATTTTTAGCTCCGATTTCTCCAGAGAATGAAGCTAGATCATAAAGATATATCTTTTGTTGGATGGGGCCTGTTTAGCATAAAATTAGATTCGTTAAAAAATCCAGACAGTTAATAAGCGTAGCACATCTGTGTACGATGTGTGTTACATTTAATTAAACAGATGTGAACAGGCTAAGATAAAATTATAACGATGTCCTCTAAGGCAATTTTGCGCATACAAACGGGTTATATATGATATATACTGGCTATATTAATGAAAGCTATCTAATTGTTCAGCAAGGTTGTCTCTGATGTGAAATATTTGTGTATGTAAGACATTTTCTTCATAAAATGAATTATAATAGAAAAATATTTACATCCAATGTGAATTCTCTGTAGCGTTCTTAGGAATTTAGTTTCCCTAAAATTGCCGTGGATTCAAACATCGATGCCAAAAAAGGTTTGCCTGATATGCATGTGTGATTCACGAAACACATTTACCCGACGAAGTTATAAGCGAAGTATTCTTATTCAAAGTAACTTTTTCTTTGCTTATAGATCAGAACAGTTTTCTTTTGATGCATTTCAGAATATATCTACTTAAGAAAACTCCAGGGTTAATGTTTACAGCTTTTTTTTATGAGTAAACATTATTAATTGCTTTGCTATGCACATCTTCGTTGTTATATCGAATAGCAAGTCATATATTTCCAGTCTATTATATACATGAGGTATATGTGTATGGGATCTATAGGCCTGTGTGTGAATATACCAGCATGAGAACGTAAGGTAAGTTTCAGAGAGAGAGAGAGAGAGAGAGAGAGAGAGAGAGAGAGAGAGAGAAATGGTTATAATTCCGGGTGGATACTTGCAAACTCAGGTGAGGAAATACAATCTAATCATAAAATATTGTTCAAGTTTAAGTCTTTTAACGGATATATGGAAATGTTTTCTATATTAAAGAAGAGGAAACAGTTAAGAGACATGACTGTTTTCGTTCTTAAGGAACATGACATAACATAGAATGGAAGTTAGAGATTATATGGTTTAAATCACAAAGGATAGGAAGTTGCGGAGAGTCATGACTGCCTATGTCGAGAAAGAACGCGGCACATAGAAGAAGTTCCTTTTTCGAAACATGGATTATTGTTGGGCGAGTTCATAACAGCTTTTGTAGACTACAGCCATCACAAATGGTTGATAAGCCGTAAAAACCGAAACAATCAAGCAGCCATCACAAAAAATTCTAGTTAAGAAAAACAATTGTTGATTTTTCCTCTTCTATGTGCCATGTCCCTTCAGGACATGGGTGATCATGACTCTTCACAATTTCATATCTTTTGTAGCTCTTAGCAAAGTTTGTTTTTGACCATCTCTCTTAATCCCCGTTCGGCCAACTATTTACACAAGCTCGTTAGTTGGGTCTTGCACTGCTTTCCTCTGTCCCTCTTGCTTTCAATATGTCCTCTGAGTGTAAAATTTTCTGAGCTCACTTTCATTATTAAATGCCCTAGAAATTTAAACTGTTTCTTTCTGATGCTAAGTGTCTTTTTGTTTCTATTTTCGCTAAAACTTCAGATATTCTCAGCATCCTTCTGTAGAACCACATTTCTGTTGCTTCAAGTCTCTTCTTAAGCTGCTAGGAGGCTGTCCAGCATTCATTCTTATATAACAGGACTAATATTACATAACAGTTTAGTACTCTTTTTTTTGTTTTTAACGAAATCTTCCTGCTTTATTAATACTTTGCTTAACTTTGAAAAGGCACTTTTTGCTATCCAATGCGCCTTTTTGTGTTGCATTTTCAATCGTGAAAGTGGGTATTAACCATCTTAAAGGGGTATATTGTAGAGTAGGCTATTTTATATTCCGAATTAGGAAGTATTAGGTTGTTACAAAAATAATAGCCGCTCGAAGTGTTGTATTTCGGAAATCCATTTTAAAATAATATTCACGGTATATATTAGCTGAATTTTGGTATACATGATAATTAATGTGTGCTCTCTAATAATTTTTAATTTATTTTCAGACATAAGTATGGAAGCGCTTAATTATGAACATGACAAAATATGATTTTCGTTTACTTTTCTTGCATAAGTTCAAACTTGGGCACAGTTACTCCCAAACTTTTGCAATATCAACAGAGAATGAAGAGATGGGTCCACAAGTGACGGACAGTACGAAGTTGGTTCTAGAAATTCCATACTGGCGATGAGAGCCTTGAAGATGAAGAAGATAGAGGATGGTCATGCAGTCTTAACAACGAACCATTGCAAGTAGTTGTTGTGCAAAGCCCACGTCAACGTGTCAGAAATTCTCAGACGCTTGGTGTCAGCACTGCAACAGTCTCACACGATTTACAGAGTATTGGCAAGGTGAAAAAGCTCGATAAATGGGTTCCCCTCATGATCCCAGTGAAAATCAAAAACTTCAGCGTTTTGAAGTGAGCTCGACGCTTTTTCCGCCTTACACCAATAAGCCCTTTCTTGACCGAATAGTCACTTGTGATGAAAGTGGATCCCTTATGATAACCCGAACCGTAAACGTTCAGATAATGTTTGATCGTGATGAGTTCCCCAAACATTTCCCAAAGCCAACTTTTGCATCAGTAAAAGATTAAGATGACTGTCTGATGGTTTGCAATTGGTGTTATCCACTAGGGCTTTCTGAAAGTCAATCAGAGAATTAATGCAGAGACTTACTGCAATCAACTTGCTGAAATGCATGTACGTATACACGATAATGCGAAGCCACATGTTGCAAGAATGACGTTGCAAAAACTCATAGTCTTGGGATACGAGAGTTTACCCCATTTTTCATATTCTCCTGATCCTTTCACCTTTCACCTACTGATTATAATTTTTTAAACTCATTTTAAATGGTAATTTTTTTAGGTCTAAACCAGAGGTGGAATCAGCTTTCAAAGATTTCAAATACAGCTTTTCTGGAAGTCAACCAAAGCATTAACAGAGCTTTACTGCAATCAACTTGCTGAAATGCATGCACGCCTGCAAAAAAAAATGAGACCTGCATCGGTGAATCTACGTGGTCCAATTCTGCTTCACGATAATGCAGGGGCCACGTGTTGCAAGAATGACGTTGCAAAAACTCAAAGACTTGGGATATGAGAGTTTATTACATCCGCCATATTCTTCTGATCTTTTACCCACTGATTAGCATTTTTAAGCACTTAAGCACATTTTAAATGGAAAACTTTTCGGTTCAAACCAAATGTGGAATCAGCTTTCAAAGATTTCGTTGCGTCACAGCCAATAACTTTTCTTTATCACTGAGGAATAAATAATATCGTCAATTGATGGCAGAGGTGCATAAATGCACAAGGCTCGTATTTTGACTAATTTCAACATTTCTACAGTTAATTTTTCAAGAATAAAATTATGTTTCTGAAATCAGCCATTATTTTGGAACGACCTAATAGGTTAACCCCAATCATACCTTGAGGTTTGAGGTTATACCTACGTATAGTTTGGACTGTTACACCAAGAAACAGTCAATATTAAAGTTGTTTATTCTTTATGTTTGCTATTATTGATGCTAATTTAAAATAAGAGGTATTTAGCGTTCCAGATGGACTTTTATCCGCCTCATCAAACCTTTCGAGATTCTGGAGTACTTTCTAAACAGTTGTTTTTATTGTTCTTAATTGAAATTAAATCTTTTGAACACATAGTTTACGTAAAACAGAAGCCTAAGCTGATCTGAAATTCGTGTTGCCCCCGGACATTAATACATTGTTTTGAAAAGATAACCTTCGCATATACGATTAAACGTTTTGCAAGAAATTAGATTCAGTTAGTTTTAGATTAAACAACGGGGAAAATAGAGCACTTAATCCGATTTTCTGATACTTTTAAGAAATTCTTTTGTTGGATTAAATAAGTACAGTAAAGAGGGATCGGGTGTTTGTTTTTTTAATTATCTCTTTTAATTTAAATATATTCCTTATGTACGTATGTCTTTATTCTTCGTTAAGTTGTTCTCATGTTTCTGACGCTTCATGTAGCAATTTAATTAGAATTATTATCAGCAAAGAACTTTTTTTGTTATCTGAATACAGATGTGCACGCTTGGTTGCTCGGTGGTCGATCAACAATTCCGTAGTCTGACAACAGTTACCATAAGTTTTTTTTAATGACTTAATTTTTATGCTAGTTTAATAATATTTTGCCTGCGATCAACACGGATGACGCTAGACTCCTGAAGAGCAACGCACTGCACCTTCTTGGCCTCACGTCTTGAACTGACTTGAGGTGGAGCGACTACATAGAATCAATAGCTGCATCTATTGCAAGGAAAGTTAAGTCACTGTGTCGTGCTGGAAGATTATTCTCGTCATTCTATCTTGTACATTTACAAGTCTACAATTCATCCGTGCATTGAATACTGCTGCCGTATCTGGTCCGGCGCTCCTGATGTTCATCTCGAGGTTCTTGACAAAATCCAAAGAAGTATCTGCAATTTAATCGATCCTGACTTGACATCTCGACTCCAGTCAACTTCTCAGCGACGTGACATGACTGACCGCTATTTTCCCTACAAATATTTTTATGGCAACTGCTCTGACGAGATTTTTCACTGGTTCCCCAACTACATGAATTTAAGTGTGCTACTAGAATTAGCATTTAGGTCCCATCATTTTACTGTTGAAATAGTTAAATACAACCACCACTTCTAATCCAACTGTTTCGTGCCTCCCGCCTGTTGAAGTCCCTTCCGTTTACTTGCTTTCATGATAAATCATTCATCATTTATCCATCACACCCAATGGTGCATAGGGCAGCTACTTTTTGTTGCTGTTTCTGTAACAAACTGTTTTTTACGGGGCAGGGTTGTTAGCCCTGCACCCAACCCCAAACCTGGAGGACCGGTGGACCATTCTTGGTCCTTTCGTTTACAGCACCTGGTATTCCCAAATGGTCACTCATTTAAGTACTGACCAGGCTCGGTGATCGGACGGAAACCAGTGCATTCAACACGATATAGCCGTAGACTTCATGATAAATAGAATCCTCAAAAAGCTAAATGCAACGTCAATCGCCATCTTCTATCTTCTTAAACTCCCTTACATCTTTTGTCTTTTCCTCAATTCTCCCTTTTTTCTCAGCCTTTTTTCTCACTTTCACTCCCTGTAAGACTCTACGTAATAGTGGCATTGCTGCCTTGCTTAGGGTGAAATGATTTTTAAAAAATTAAAAAAAAAATATTCATCCTAAAGGGAAAGTTTGGATTAAGTGCATTAAAAAAAGAGAGACTGACTAATTATAATTTTTTTTTTAATTAGATTTAATTAATTTTTAAATTAGATGCAAAATATTTTTAAATTACTTTTATCATTAGGTTACGGACTTGATTTTAGAAGTAAACGGAAGTTATTTTTGAATAAGGTAAAATTGGTGCGTAATCATTAAGCTCACTCTCAATGATTTGCTAGACTGTTATGCAAATGCATATTGACTTGCACATTTCTGTACGTTTGTGCAAGCATTCAACTGACTCAAATGCTACGATTTATATCAGGTCTTAACCTATTCAGTTCTAGGGTTGACTGTTATCTTCCCTACATATCACCATAAAACTATGCCTCCTTACTCTGTAAATCTCTAACTTGAGTAATTCTTCAGTCTTGTAAAAGGTAAACATCATTGTAAAAAGGTGTTGTCCCACCTGAAATGGTTTTCGTAATCGTCATTTGCATTTTATTAAATGATCTCATTATGTATTTATTTACCTATTTGCATATTTGAGTTTTGAGTCTGAGTTTGAGTTTTGTTTAACGGCGTATCAACCCATGTGGGATATTTAATGCCAGAAAGGTGGGGTTTTAATTTTTTTTTTTTTAATGTTCGGTTATAGTGAGAAGGTTGATTTATTCAGATTATGATGAAAATTTTTCTTTTTTTCCTTTTTTTTTTTTTTTTTTTTTTTTTTTTTTTAGAAAACTGAAGATGTCTTCTAATTTTGTATTCAAAAATGTAATGCTCGTAATAATTTTTTTCCTTCAAAAATGTATTATGGCAATAATTTTTTTTTCCTTCAAAATTGTATTATGGCAACAATTTTTTTCCCTCAAAAATTTATTTTTGGTAATATTTTTCCTTCAAAAATCTATATTTTTCTACGAAAGTCGATTCATATATATATATTTACCTATAAAAGTCTATTTTTTATACTTTTATAGTGTTCTGAGCCCTGTTTGTGGGTTAACTATTTGCCAATAGCTGAGACCCTAACAGGTGCTATCAATCCGAGTCAGGGTGGACCTGTGAACAACATCAATTAAGAGGCAGTTCCATTGCATATTTGAGTAGCTGATGTTATGCTCCAAATACATATAGAAAATCAGCAAATAGATAAATATAATACTAAAAGCAAATATTTGCGAGAAAGTATAAAGTTGAGTGACGTGCTTTGTGGCGTAATGAATGTTGGCTCGGAATGAGAAATTGGAGAACCGAGTTCAAATTCCAGTTAATCTCGTTGCGTTTGCTTGCGCACAAATACCCTCGGGAAAAGTTTTAATCTATCTCTTCTTCCTCCAACTATGTGTTGAATAGCTGGATTCTGTAACCTTGGTTGGCAAGCAGCCCACCGCAAGAAAAATCTTCTGCCTAGTCAGTCATGTCTCTTTCGAGACATGATCGTCCAAGCGTGTATCACTGAAGCAAATAAACAGATTTATAATGAGAAAAGAAAAAAAAAGTTGTTCATCTTTCTTTGATCGGCAAAAATCGAAGTAAGTTTTTAAAAAGCGGTAATTATGGAAATAAATTTTGAGAAATAATTGAATCGTATATGCGGTTTATTTTCTTTTTGGCATGGCGAAGGACACCTTCCAGAAGCTGAGCACAATATTAAGAGACAGGACAATTTAGCTAGAAACAAAGAAGAGACTACTGGATTGCTGTGTGACGTCAGTTCTTCAATATGGCAGTGAATGCTTGACAATTTCATCAAAGATGAAGGAAAAACCTGAAGCTACTGAAATGTGGTTCTACAGGAGGATGCTGTGCATATCATGGATCGAGAACAAGAGCAATAATGAAGTTTTGGACAGGATGGAAACGAAAAGGAAATTAATAATGATCATCAAGAAAAGACAGCTAAAGTTACTGGGGCATGTCATGAGGAAGGAGGGCTTAGAAAATCTGAAACTCACAGGTCAGATAGAGTGAAAGAGAGACAGGGGAAAGTAGCGTGTAACGTACTTGACTGCCCTGAGCAGGTGGATGGCAGAGCGGGGTTGGGTCGGGTAACAGGAGAAAGCGTGCTAAGAGCCACCAGGGATAGGGAGACGTGGAAGGCCATGATCGCCTATGTCCTGAAAGGACATGGCACATAACAGAAGAAGAAGTAGGTCTAATTAATTAAACACGAAATGACAAATACCCATCCATCTTACAAATTATATACGGGGTCAACTAATCAAGCAGCCATCACAAAAGTTCTAGTTAAGAAAAACAATTGTTGATTCTTCTTCTATGTGCCATGTCCTTTTAGGACGTGTAGCTCTTAGTAAAGTTTATATTTTACTATCACTCCTAATCGTTAGAACTCATCGCTTTCAATTCTTCACCATCATCATTATCAAATAAACTATTAATCATTCAGGGAGTTCGATTCTCTATTTAATGCCTTGCATTAAATTTTTAAAAATTTTAATTTTTAAAATATTAATATGCGTCCATATCACTAATTTCGTCACTTTCATGTGAATATCATGTGACAAATTGTTATGGTTATTGTGAACAAACACACCACGTGATGTAAACACAAAAAAATATTCGAACGCTATCGTGAAATACGTTTCTAATTCAAATTTAAAAATCACTCGTTTCTGATGAAGGACCGAGGGTGGTCTGAAATATAAAATACAATAATAAAAATAAACAAATACTGTCCAAAAAAAGTACATTTTTAAATTCAAAACATTTTTTATTAATATTCTTTCCTATATATATATATATATATATATATATATATATATATATATATATAAAATAAAACAAATTCCGTTCAAGTATTTGGCTCTGTAATTTGAATATAAATTGCATTGAGCCCTCCACCTTGGTCAATTTTAATATTAATGTAATTAATACTAATTAGGATCGGGATTTTGGTATTTGCTTTTCCTTTTGGATTAAAGTTATAACAACCCCTATTTCTGAATTTTAATATATATATATATATATATATATATATATATATATATATATATATATTAAAATCAGAAATAGGGGTTGTTCCACCGAGAGAAATTGGTATAAAAGAAAAAATGTGCGAAAAACCGTGAATGTTTTGTTTAAAGCGTATATTTATTGTTATTATTATTATTAATAATAATAATAATACTTCTTTTTGTATAATATATTTAGCGTTCATAATGGCATTTGTGTTGCTACACGTGTTTCGAGTCCAAAGTTGACTCTCTTCAGGCGAATAAATCTGTTACTTTACATATCGAGATCTGTTTGTCTTTCTGAAAAACCTAAAATACTGTGTATATATAGATAATTGGTCGGTGAGCAGATCAGAAAGTTTATATGCGTGTGTGCTTGTTTATTGTTCTTTTTTTTAATTCTTTATTACACTTGTTCTTTTTTTAATTCTTTATTACACATTTATCTTTCACTGACCATGAAAAAAGCCTTTCACACTGACTTGCAAAATTTGATTTCGTCTTTATATTTTAAAATTGTTTTCAGCAATTTGAAATTAATTCTACGGGTCATCATTTTTTTCTTTTTTGCAACGGTTCGCAATTTTTTTTTCAGTACGTTTGTATTTAGTGTGTGTGTGTGTGTGTGTGTGTGTGTGTGTGTGTGTGTGTGTGTGTGTGTGTGTGTGTGTGTGTGTGGTAGGTTTTTCATGGTGTTTTGTTGAGGGAAGATACATAAAAAGCAAGTCCTAATAATAATAATAATAATAATAATAATAATAACAATAAGTCTACGCTTTAAACAAAACTTTCACGGCTTCTCACACTTTTTTCTTGTATATATATATAGAGAGAGAGAGATAGAGAGAGATAGATAGATAAGAAAAACGAAATATATAGATATATAATATAATAAGAGAATTTAAATTCTCTACAAAAAAACAATGTAGTGTACCAATTTACATGCCAACTCAGAGATTGCATCTCTGATACTAATAAAAAACCCAGTACATATATTAGTTTTACTACAACCACGCTCTCCCGTAGACTTACATGTCATCTTTCTGATCAGAGTACAATTAAACAACATTTCTCTTAATAACATAAATATGTAGGTAATATCAGACAGATTTTGGTCAACAATACGGTGATCCTTACTCATACACACAGTAAGAGGAACCTGCAGATATTGGAGGCCATGTACATCAAATCTAAACAACCAACACTCAATAAAATCACCTTTAAATCCGGACATAACATATTACATTGCATTTGACTACATGGTTTTGTTGTCATTTCCCGCTATCACGCTGTGTGACGTCATAAAACCGCATTGCAAATTTGAGAACTGCGTTTATTATTTTTGCTAACTATTGCCGTTCTCAAGCGGAGTTTTATATCAACACAAAATAAAATCGTTGGTGATGGTGGATGTTATTGTATTTTAGTCTAAATAACCTCTCTGAAGATGGCTCATGTGAGCCGAAAGCTTAGAAGCAAATCAATAATTAATTATCCAAATGTCGGAGAATTTTTGTCTTTATTTTCAACTGAAATTACAGCCAAAATACGACGTTTAGAATGGCTCATGATTAAACATAATAGACATTCATTGACTCTTATATTTAACAGCATATGTTTACAAAATTATTTGCTGCCTCGATACACTAAATATATATATATATATAAGAAAAACGAAATATATATATGTATATATATATATAAGAAAAACGAAATATATATAAGAAAAACGAAATATATATATATATATATATATATATATATATATATATATATATATATATATATAACATTTTTAAACGAGTTATTTCGTTACCCAGGTTTCTTCCATGAGTGGGATCTTCAGGCGATTTTTTAAAAATCGCCTGAAGATCCCACTCATGGAAGAAACATAGGTAGCGAAATAACTCGTTTAAAAATGGAAAATATTCAAAAATACTACAATACAATTGTATCGAGCACTTTTTAATACGAATGTGTACTGATCTAACCCTATTATGACCAAAAACTAAGTATTAAACAATCATATATATATTATGTACTAGCATCATAGCCCGGCGTTGCCCATGCAACTGAAAACATTTTAGTCGTAGGAGAAGATCCCAATGATTGGAGTAGATGGAATTTTTTTTTTAATTTTATTTTCTGAATTATGAAATATTAAATCTGAAAAAAAAGACTTAAATAATTAAATTAACCATTGGCACTTTTTTTTTTACACATTTTTTTTTTTTTTTTGTGTTTGAAAAACATTTTTTTTAATATTTCTTTCTTTCGTTTCAAAATTACGGGGGAAAATATTCACATTTTTTTGTTGACCAAATGAATTTTTAAAATGTCGGAATAAAAATTAAATATAAAGGCTCATTTTTTTAATAAAAAATATTTTAGTCGCGTTTGATACGTGTGATTTGATTTCTGTGATGTAATTTAGCAACCATCTTAGATCTTAGATGTTTTATGGAGCAAATATAAACAATCGGCTCCATTGGCCAAAAAGTGCGAAAAAGAAAATTACTGAACTTAAACTCAAAAAGTATGTGTCGACCTGGCTTCCCTGTAGATATGTTTCCCTAGAAAGTTTGAATGGTGTAGCTTAAAAATGTAGGCGTGCATAGGGAACAACCACACACAGACTCACAGATTGCTTTATATATATGTAAATTCAGATAAAACTTAGCTGGGAAATAGCCATTTTCAACATGTCATTTTAAAACATGCATTCTTCAACCCCTTAAACAGGGAATGAGAAAACATTTTAGAGTAGATAGACTAAACTATCGCCCGGTTCACACTCCACCCACGTCTATTGAACAGGTGAAGAGGCTCATCCCTTGTTCCTGTTTAGGATGCGGTTTCCGGTTTTCTCTTTTCCAATCTTACTTTTTTTTTCAATTGGAGTAGATAGACTAAAATATCGCCCGGTTCACACTCCACCCACGTCTATTGAACAAGTGAAGAGGCTCATCCCTTGTTTCCTGTTTAGGATGCGGTTTCCGGTTTTCTTTTTTCCAATCTTTTAACTCCTATGTAGCCCCCTGCACATCAGTGGCGTTACCGCCTTGCTCGGGATGATATGATTAAAAAAAAAAGCCCACGAGTTAGTTTTAGTAAAGGAAGGAGTTGGGAGGTATTGGTTTTATTAGGGTTAAGCTAGGGGAATTTTAGTAGTAATTTTTTCTTTGGTAGTGAGAGATATGTGGCTTAACCCTTGAGTTATTAGTGGTAGTAGATGGGGAAGTAACTGCTTGGCCAAATTTTAAAAAAGCTTATTGTGACTAATTGGAAGAACAGGATAATTATTGTAATTTATACTTATTTCTATGACGACACATAATTATGATCTCTCTTCGTTTATTTAGGAGTATATTTTGGTATTGAAATTTCAAAATTTAATTTTTTCTATCAAACATAGATTACATCTATCGCTTAACCTATTAGGGGTCCTAGCCTTGCCTATGAGCTTCCATTTTATCTGTGGATTTAAGTTGTTTTTTTGTTTTTTAATTATAGTATTTTCTAGAAAGGGCTGTTTTGGTATCTTAAACTAGGGTTGGTGAAGGAGTGCCTGTGGGTATAAAGCCGTTGCTTCTTTTGTTTTTTTGTTTTTTGTTTTTTTTACCTCAAGCATAGCGGAACCGCCACTGTTGGGCAGGGGTTTACAGTGAGAGAAAAAACAAGGTACAGGAGATGTCGATGAAATGATAAGAGATGGATGGGAATCAAGTAGAGAGAAAATGGCAATTGACGTTGTGAGTGTTAGTAAAGTCGGACCTACAAGAAAACTATTGCTAACATTCAAATAGAGGGGTTTTGTTTTTGGTTTTTTGGTTTTTTTTGTTTTTTTTAATCGTATCACCCCGAGTAAGGCGGTAACGCCACTGATGTGCAGGGGGCTACGTAATATTGAAAAGATTGGAAAAGAGAAAGCCGGAAACCACATCCTAAACAGGGAACAAGGGATGAGCCTCTTAACCTGTTCAATAGACGTGGGTGGAGTGTGAACCGGACGATAGATCTATCTATTCCAATTGCTGTTATTTTGAAGAGACATCACGAGAAAAGAAGAATTACAGAATTTAACACTAAGATGACACATTAAAAAAGGCAAGAGTAACAAAGAAAGTAAACCATGACTAAAAATCAATTTCGAAACATTTATTATAACGCATTGCTTTCAATCTTTACAATATCCCAATCCCAAATTTCAGTAACCCAAATATTATCTTTGTAAAGGGGTGGGCAGTGTGGAGCAGTGGATATCGGCTCTGAAAGAGCTATTGGAAAGCCAATTTGAATTCCAGTTAAATTCGTTGCATTCACTTTCGCGCAAATATCTTTCGGAAAGGTATTAATTCTCCAGCTATGGGTTAAATAACCGTACAGAGCCTTGGCTGATAACCAATCTACCGCAGAAAGTAATGGAAACCTACTGAGGAAAAATCATCTGTCCAGTCAGCCATGTCTCGTTCGAGACATGATCGCCCAAGCATGTATCACGTACGGCACTTAACTAACTGTGGCAGATTCCAAAATCCTAAACTGATCTGACACCATGGATGTCATTTTTTTAATCAATTTGTCCCAAAACAAAGTGATAATGCTACTAAAATGCAAGAGCGACATTCGGAGTGAAAGATAAATCTTTAATGCGAACTGAAAACCTAACCCTAAACATGAATAAACCTGTTCAAAAGACCAGGGAGGAGTGTGAACGGAGCGATAGGTGAATCTATCTACTCTTATTGGTGAGAAAACATAAACAATAATTAGTAAATAAAATTTCAGAGTTCAAACGAAGACGTAAGAAGTATAAAGTTGACGTAAACTTTAGAAAAAACCGGAAACCCAATCCTAAACAGGAAACAAGGAATTAACACTTCTTCCGTTCAAAAGACTAAGAAGGAGTTTAAACCGGAAACTTAAATGATAAACTACACTTAATGTAGAGTACCAATATAAGATCGAACACTGCAGTTTCCTAGATTACTAACCCCTACTTCTCAGAGGAGCCTCTAATCTAGGTATGCTATTTTTTCAAGGTGAGGGACTATCACCAAACGTACCTAAAAATAAACCATTAGCATAAGTGTCTCTTGTTAAGAATGATCTTAAAGCCATGACCCAAACTCAGCCTTATCCAAAAACAAGCAGTAAAGCACGGCGTTGCTCAGTTGTAATGCAAGATTTAAAACTAATCCATGGTCCTGGAGCTCAGACTCTTTGGACGTTGGCACGAAAGACTAAAAAGCAATAGTTGTTTCCAGTTAAAGCGAAACCGTAGACTGAAAGAAAAATGTATGAATGTAAGTCAAATTTTGATTTCTTGGTATCGATATCAAATAAGTTTTTTCGTCGTAAACTGAATTTTGAAGGCTAAATAAGTCCTCTGAGTAAATGGTATCATGGCTGAGACTAAGAACTACAATTATACCTACTTGGAGCCAAACCCAAAGCAAAAACTAAAATAAAAGGGCCGAAACAAAATACAGACATACAGGCAGATAAACAGACACACACACAAACATCTTGCCTTATATATATATATATATATATATATATATATATATATATATATTATCGAGTTTCTGCTCTATTGTAAGAATTGCAACCTTGAAACCTCTGAATAAAAAATAAATAAAATTGAATAAATAAATCATCATCATCAATATTATCATAATCATTATCAAGTTGGGACATCTCAACGTCGTGTGATGGTTAGCAAGATGGTATCGCTAGAATGAAGTACGAATGAGTAGTGAGGTTTGTATCCCATCATAATTTACGTTTAAAAAATCGTCATCATCATTGTCAGCAAGCAAACTATTAATTATGCGATGAGTTCGATCCTACATTTAATACCTCACATTAAATGTATACGAAAGCATGTGACAGAGTATTAAGATGTGAGGAAAATCGAACCTACAAGAAAATTGTTATGAACTATCAAATAAAGGCTACTGTTATTTTGAGAAGACATACTGAGAAAAGAAGAGTTAGAGAATTTAACACTAACAAGACACATTTAAAAAGGCAAGAGTAACAAAGGAAAGTAAAAAGTAACCTATTTCATAAGTTTCTGCAAAAAGGATATTTTTTAATTTAATACGGCTAATAAACATTTTGCTGGTTATTTAAAACTCAAAAATATATTTAAATTGTAAGAATATTTTTTCCGCTAATAATAGTTTAGTGATAAAAAAAATTCTTATTAATTCACCCATAGTGGAGGAAGAAGAGGTGAAGTCATATTTTCCCAAGAGGATTTAAGAGTAAGGGAATATAACGAACCTAACCGGAATTAGAACTCGGCTCTCTGATTAACAATTTTGGGCCCTAATCCATTTCACAATCCGCACATTCAAACATACAGCGCTTATCATTCCGAAGCGGTTATCTATCCAGGTACTGACCAGGCACGGCGTTGCTTAACTTCGGTGATCGTGCGGGAGCCAGCAAAAAGAAGGAACAAGTGCCATGGAGAGGTAATAAAGGAATAACTGTTGTTGTAAGAAACAAAAAAATAAGAAGCTGTGAAGAACCAAAATCACCTATATATATATATATATATATCGATAACAAGTTCTTTTTCCTACCACACCAAAATATGATTAATTTAAATAGGATCAGTTTATTGTTAGAATGGATAAAAAGATATCTCGCTTAAAAAAAAACAATTAGGCGCCTTTCGGCCAACACTTCATCTGAATAAAAATCGTCGGCAAAATTAAAACAAAAGTTGCTAAGAAAAATTTTTAACAACGAATGAAGTTAAGAACTAAAAAAATATTACCTATGTTGGGTGGTAGTCCCCCGAAAAGCTCCTAAATAAAATGATATTTTATATATATATATATATATATATATATATATATATATATATATATATATATATATATATATATAGTCATCCGCAGACAGATCTGTTTCGCTGTATCACAGTTCACCAGTACGGTTATACATCCCATTGCTGTTTTTTTTGTTTTTTTGTTTTTTACCCAGGATTGAAACCCGATCGAATTGGCGTCAGCCGGCGAATAACTCTATACTCTTATTCAACTGAAACTGCCAGGTCTACTGAAATTTGGGTTAGGCGATTCAAAAAATAAACGACCGAATAGTGAGTTCGGACTTCACTAGGTGCCCATACTTTCGGCTTTGAGCTATATGTAAGCTACGTCTAGAAAATTCACCATATTTTGGGATAGCCGGCTAACTTTTTATTTATCTAGTTTTTTGTCTTCAGTAAATTTATGACAAAATAGAATGTTATTTTTTCTATTTTATTTAAGATGCTTTAAATGAATTAATACCCGTGATAGAATTCAATGCAGTCGCTCGCCAGCTGAGGGAGAAATAGCCTTTAAAAGCAAGGTTATTTTTGTGTGTGTGTAAGTTTGTTAAGGCCACAGACAAACAAGCCTTTCTTGTACCACCCCCCACCTCTCTCTTTGCTCCTTTCGAAAGTCCCGTCTACAACTAAAAGTTTGGCCTCTCTTTTCATTAATCGTGATCAGGTAAGTGTGACTGGATAGTTGCTCTATGTTCGAGGCATGCGACTCGCTTTCTACAAAGCGATAAACAGAAATAGTTGCCTCTGCGCGGGCAGTGGCAGAGATTTAATCGCGACTAGGAAAGTATTTTGAACACCTACTTTAAACACAAGGAAAAAAACTGAAGTCGAACAGCGGACATTACATGTAAGTAAATATATAGGATTTTTGAAAACTATTTTGAATGCGAATATGTAAAATGTAAACATTTATCGAATAAGATAAATTATTTATCTAAATTATATATCTATTTATCATAGATATGTTGGTTGAGATAAATTAAATACTACCAAGTCGTAAAGCTTACATTCGTACAGCGACCTGTGAGGGTCAAATCCTTAAAAGTTCGCAAGAATAATTCGTTAATCACTCTTACGAAAAGGTCTTTGTTATGTAACGGTTCTCCAGATGTAACAGCAAGACTACACCTGGCTACGGATTGTATTTTTAATGAATTATTATTATTGAGAAATGAATTAAATATATCCGATCTTTCTCCAGTTAAAAAGTATAGCGATAAATAAGTCTACGTGTTGATAAAATTAAAATATAAGACAACAATAAATCGTATTTTGCCCCTTAATAATACTTAAAATCGCTTACTCTATATTACTACGTATACACGTGGATATTTTTATTCGACTTAGGAACAGGGTCGTTATAGTCACAATAGTGGGACACTCGATCAAGATCCAAATATAAGAAATGACTTGCGAGACTAGTTTTGTCAACCTTTAGTCTACGCCGTACGGAAGTAACTGTGTGTTATAAAAACAGCTATTTTGAAAATCACGTAAATCTCTTTTTATTTTATTTTTAGTATTACATGCAACATCTGTTTTGTTTTTTTTTGTTTTTTTTTTTTCTGTAAGCAAGGGCGATTCTTTATCGCCTCTCGCACACCTCCCCCGCTTCAATTGGTACATATTTATTTAAATTTTCTCTCGGGCTATACGAAGTTGGTGTTGGAAATTTTCAGCTTATAAATCTTTTCTTTAGCTAGTAATAGTTCGTTTAAATTCGAGAATTTATTTCGCAAACTCTACCTTATGTACGTTGGAATTTGACAATCCAATTTTTTTTTTTTGACAGCGGACGTGATTTAAATGTTTGTACAAACTGTAGTCCTCAAAATATTTTAAAGTACGTGTGTGGATGACATTCTGATTTGTTTACAAATATGCAATTCGCTTTTTGTAAATTAAACCGCTATCCGTCATAACAAAAACAATAAGTTAGATTTTTTTTTTTGGTGGGGGGAGGCGGGTCTTACCAAAGTGTATATGGAATTCAATATTTTCGATTTATATATTATTAATCAATTCACCCCAAGCAAAACAATAACGCCACTAAGATGCAGGGGGGGGGCTATTGAAAGTGAAAAAAGGAAAAGACTTTTAGAAGAAATCGGAACCCCCAATCCTAAACAGGAAATAAGAGATAAACCTCTACTCCTGTTCAAAAGAAAGACAATATGAATCTGACGATAGGTGAACTTATCTACTAGTGAGAAAAATAAATGAAAAATAAAAATCTGAACTAAGTACAATTTTAGAGTTTAGGTAGAGGCGTTAGAAGTATAGTTTTGAAGCAGACTTTAAAAGGAACCGGAAACTCAATCTTAAACAGAAAACAAGAGATAAACCTCTACTTCTGTTCAAAAGACCGAGCAGACCTAACAAAAGACCTAACAATAGGAGAATCAATCTACTAATATTTTTTTCTGAATTTCTGTTGCTGTAACTTCTCGTGCCGTCAGTAAACATTCTTAATCGAAACCCAGGAATAAAATTCCTGATTCCCACGTGTTTTCTTCAACTGTAATTAACGTATTTTTATTAGGTTAATTTAATCGATTTTGTTCTATTTCTATAACATTTCTACTGCTGTATCTGTTGGTTTCTCTTTCAGTGGCTATTGTATTTTAGAATGACAAAGCTTGCACGGAGGAGAGGGGCATACATTTCCTTGTTCCACATGTCACATCTGGTGCTTGCATGTTCTTGATATACTGGCCCTGGTCTGTGCGTTAGACCCGTGGGTGAACCATGCTAATTATCCTATTTAGCGGATTAGGTTACTGGAACTCAACTGCTATGCTTGGTTCATGTATGCTATTAATGTATTTGCCAGGTTTGCTGATTGAATTCGTATAAGCATAGCATATGTGCGAACTCTTTAACTTTATTTTCTTCAGAGTTGATACTTCTATAACGCTTGCTGTGCTTTCTATTCCTTTACATAGAGGTTAAATAACTATCATCGCAAAGCAACATTTGACATTTAAAATGCCAGACCTTCGGGGAAGGCCGAAGATTATAGCGACCAAAACGCTGTGATAAAAAACAAAACAGTTAATTACATGACTTCGTGAGAGTTACGGGAGAGAAAAGGTGCGAGATATAGTTCGTTCTTTTTATGGACTTTCAGATCAAAAAAAGTTCATTTCTTCAATAACTAATTGTTGATTTGAGTTCAGCATATACATTTGCACAGAAATAATGCTATTTTGGATAAATTTGAAGCGGTGGTGGGGGGGGGGGGGGAGCCTTCGGGACCTAAAACGAAAATTTACCGATTTTCCTCATATAGATCGGAAATTTCAACTATCTGTTCCGAAGTTAAGTATGTTTATTTATTTATTTATTTATTTATGTCTTCATTTTCTATATCACCTCGTCGTTGCTCATATAATCGGCCCATGGTATCATCAACATCTTTCTGTGGAACCGTATTTCTGTTGATTAAAATCCCTTCATTTCTGAAGAAACTGGCCAGCAGTTACTGCCATGTAAGCGGACAGATATCGCATAACATTTCAGTACTCTTTACTTTGTACGTCTTCGGATTTCAGTGTCGCGTCTCAAAAGCCAATTTTCCTGAAAAACTGTATTAAAAAAAAAAAAAATTCTATTGACAGTAAATGCTGTTCGGTCAATAAATGTCAAATGTTTTCTGTTTGGAAACAGCAACTTTCTCATTACCATTTTAGCCCTTTACCGAAATAAATTTTTAAATATCTGTAATAAAATGTATCTTGATTTTTATTTGCTAAAAATGATTGATGTTCTTAATCAACCAATTACAACCTGCGAATATTGTTTATAAGGTGTCAAATAAGAACACCAACAGGATTAGATTGACAATTATAATGCGACATCGTTATTCGCGGTTAGTCTGCAGATAACAAACCTCTCTATATCCAAAAGATTTCACACCCTATTTTATATATATATATATATGTATATATATAAATACGTAATTAAATTGCTAAAATGTTGTCTTCAGTTTTAATCCTTCTATCAATAAAAAAGGAGCAAACATTTTTTTTTTCTGACAGTAAAGGCAATTTCCTACCCACTAAGAAATATATTTGACTTAAGCAGCAAACCAACTGAAAAAATGAAATGTTATTGGCAACAATTTAATGATTCAAATTTGATAGATTTGAGAATAAATTAACTTATATGCCCTGCTACTCTAGTGTCCTGAACACAGGTCTGGTATAACGGTTAACCGATCCTTGCTTAAGCACCGTTGTGCTTCTTAAACACCCACAAAGCTTACATTATTCGGACTATTGTCCTCATCTTTGTTGCCATTTGTATAACGTTTCGGCCGTTATACGCCCGGCCTTCTTCAGGTGCTAGAAATTTCGAACCGAAATTCTTTATTACAATGATCTCCCACTAACCCTTAGTTGTTCACCACTGCCGTAACCTGGTATTGAACTCATAACGTTTTGGATCAAGTCACAGGAATTTTCCAGTGATTTCTTCCAGAAGAGGTACTAGGCAAAGAATGGAGTTTATATACCCCAGTCATTGTAATAAATGGTTCGGTTCAAAATTTGTAGCACCTGAAAAAGGCCGGAGCGTACAACGGCCGAAACGTCGTACAAATGGCAACAAAGATGAGAACAACAGTCCGAATAATGTAAATACTACCTCATCTCAGAAATATCGACAAATACGCATAAAGTTTACGTATGGTTTATACAACGCCAGTACGCTCAAACCGTCGGTGACAATCATCTGAATTGTTCTATCTACCCAAGTGTGTGTGTATGTATATACACACACACACACACACACACACACATATATATATAGTGATATATATAAAAATCACTAGCAGTATAGCCCGGCGTTGCTCGGGTGTAATGAAAGCTTTAAAACTAATCCATGGTCCGGGAGCTCAGACTCAGCCTAAAGAATATTTGTGTGAAGTTTGGTGAGAATCAGATAAAAATTGTGGATTTGTATAAAGGACATACATTCTGCACTATTGTAAGAACTGCAACCTTGAAACTTCTGAATATCATTTCTTATGTCTTTGTCTATGAGTGTATCAAATTTGATTAAAATCTGACCACTCCTTCTATAACCCGATTTTTTTCGATTTTCGATATTTATCGGGGTTACCTCGACACAAAACCTAGCTAAGAACACTCGCAGATGCGTATAGTACAACTGTGTAAATTTTCAGGAAAATCGGTTCAGCCGTTTCTGAGTCTATAGGTAACGGACACACACACACACACACACACAAAGTTCCATTTATAAATAAGTTTATACACCTGTATGCATATGTCCTAAAAATATATGCATAATCTGCTCATTTGAAATATATTTTGTAAAGTCTTTTAAAGATTTTAAGAAAAAAATTATTTTTGCTGACTGAGTCAATCGCGAATACGTGAAACGATTTTCACTGACTGTGATGGGCTACTATATTTCAACTCGTATAGATGAAGCAACCAGTGTATTAACTGCTATCAACGATGAGTTGACGGCTAAGTCTTTCGTTGTTGATATGAATGGATGTGCGAGTGGAGTAATAGATAGCGACTTGAAATGAAAACGAGAGTTCGAATTCCAGTTACGTTCGTTACAATGACTTACGCGCAATGCCCTTGGGAAAGAGATAAATCAAATCTTCCAGCTTTGGGTTAAATAAGACTTGTAAAAGAAAACTGTTTTTTTTATTCTAAAAAAAACAAAAAACAAAAAAAAACATTAATTCAATATTCGTTCACAAAATATTTTTACAATTCAAAATGTTTCCGCTTTAAATAACCCACATAAAAGTAAAAAGAAATAACAATTTTTACAATAAACTGCAATCTATACCCGTAAATTTCTAGCGTTTGCTGATTTACTGGAGTTTTAAAGTCTTTGCAGTTTCTGAATAGGATTTTTGTATTTCTCTTTCGTGTAAAATATGTTCCTGCGACTATATTCACACAAAGCGTATATTTAACACCACTTTGCGGTTTCTTCAAGGTGAACAGTTATTTTGACTATTCGTCTGTTATCATGATACTACCGTCTTTCTTTATTCAAAACTTTAAGGTCAACATTATTACTTAACAGTCATTAGAAATAAGTTTTATTTATTTTAATCATTAAACAGCTTCTAGTTTTGTTTAGAAATGAGCGGAGAGTATTTGAAAATGAAATGTCTACAAATTAAAAAAAAAATCGACAAATCTTAAATCAAACGGTCATGGGCGAATCTTTTACGTGCCGTGTCTCTTTAGGACGTAAGCGATCATGGCTCTTAAACTTATCCTTCGTTGTTCTTAGTAATGTTTTTTTTTTTTTACTATAACTCCAGCTCCTTGTCCTGCGATTCATTTACACAAGTAGGTTATTTGTTCTTTATCTCTCTCTCCGTCTTGCTTTCAGAATGACCTACGTGTGTCAAATTTTTCAGATTTTCTTTTCTCATTGCGTGTTTTAGAAACTTAATATATTTCTGATTTGTCTTTTTCGCTTCTATTTTCCTTTATAGCTCAGCATTCACTGCCGTATAAAAGAACTGTTATTACATAGCAGTTCATGCGCGATAACTACCCCAAGTATCTCTCCCATTGCCTATGGAAATTACATATGACAGATGCATAAATATAGAGTATTTATATGTAAGTTGTTCTTTCGACAAACACGTCTTTGAAAACGAGGCCTAATTTATTTTAGGTAAATAGATATATACGTATGCACCCGTGTGTGTATGTGCATACATGAGCGATACACAGAATGCATAAAGTACACACGACGTCAACGAGTTGACTATTCGGTATCTGAGAGCGACAACAAAGACATGGGTTGTTCGCAAAAGCCCGTTAGATATATTTTAGAAAAAATTCACTGAGAAGGACGATATATATATTTGTGTATCCTATGGAGAGACAAAAATTCTATGCATGTCTTGTATCTTTATGTGTATTTATTTTGTAAACTTACAAACTTACAAAATTATGGCACAAGGCCGAAAAATGGGGAGGGGAACAAAACTCGGGTTGGTCTACAGATACTCTATCCTATATCTAGCTAATCAGATTCGCGACCCATACATACGTTACAATGATTCTCATTCACCATAAAAATTTGTCCATCAACACTCATACTTGTCGTGCACCAAAATACCGCAAAAACATACCGAGGACCTACAAAACGCCCCAAATGTACATAAAAATTTGTGGTTTGTACAATAAATTACAAAAATAACTTTAAAAATTTTTCATGAAATGACATGATGGGAAGGGTTATGAAGAAACAAAAATCCCAAAACAAAACAATTTCAAATGAATATATATACATCGTGTTAGTAAGACCCAAACACACCCTCATAATTAAAGAGGCCGCTGTATTCTGCCTTAAAAGGACAGAATCAAGAAGCTCTCTTTCTTAGGGGAATGGAGATGCCGGGTACAAAATAAATTGGACAGGAGAATATATAAGGCTGACCCAGCCGAGAATGAAAAACGGGACAAAATAACAATGGAAAATGGGGATCTCGAACTGGATCATAACAAAAGCAGTGGAGCCGGGAACAGGCCGGGACAAACACATTCACTCACATTAACTAGATACACAAAAGAATTCTTACCTTAACCGCGGGAGGGGTTCCAAAGGAATCCACCCCGATGCGACTAGCAGATCTAAAAGAGAAAATCAAGGCTAGCCCCGGTCACACGAACCAGGCTCGCTGCAATTATCCACCTTTCGCTGAACTCTGTCGGGTGCAGCCGTTTCCGTTCAGTTCTAATCTTCATTTTGAGCTGATGCTCAAAATATCGGATTAGATCCTGATCCGAAAGACGGCCGCCCCGCAAGACTTCCTCCAGACGCGTCATCCAAATCACCATTCTAGCCGTGGCCAGTAGCGACAGAAACACCATCCGCTTCACTCCAGAGTACGGGGGCAACACATTGTCCACAGCGTATGCGCGATCAATGAGCAGAAGCTCCCGCGGCGCGATACGAGCAGTCAACTCGCCGACACGCTCCCACAACGGGCGAACACGCAAACAATGGAAGAAGGCGTGCGCAGACGTCTCCTTAATTCCAAGGTTGCAACGCTCACAGTCTGGCAAATCCGCCAGGCCCATTGCGAAACGCTTGTCATTGAGAGACAAACCATTCCGAGCCAATCGCCAGGTCAGAGAAAACTCAGAGTTGCTGAGCCAATCCGCACCTGGCGCCCAAGACCAATGAGAGCGATACTCCTCTCTCGTCATGCCAAGCTTACTCCACAGTTTATCCTTCACGGCGCCCTCCACTAATCCCCGATAGAAGATTCTCCTAGGCTGTGAAAGGTCACTGGACCGTGGAATGGCCCGCAGGGCCTCCAGACATTCGAGCAGGAATTTCGGCCGAACCCATGGCCTAACTGTAAGCCACAGGATCGGGGGAGTGATAGTGAGGCAAGGGAACATGTCCCTCACTACCCCCGCAAGCAACCGATCCTCCTCCAACGCGCGCCTGAGAAATGCCAACCTCGAAGCGAGCACGTGGCTCCTCAAGTGCGGCATTCCCAGGCCCCCATGACACGGACGGAGGCAACAGACTCCTTTGCTGACCATGTGTTTGCGTCCTCTCCACAGACAGGAGAATAGCAAACGCTCGAGCGCCTTCTCATGATCATCACAAAGGGGAAGTACGGACAGCCGGTAAAGGATTCTGGGAAAGAGGTATGTGTTACACACCTCCGCCAGGCCCTTCACGGAGAGACTCCGTCGACGCCAAATCTCGACCGACGCGCCGACCTTTGCCCGTACTTCTGACCAGTTCTTCTCCAACTGTAAGTCCGGACCGAACCAAACTCCGAGGAGTTTGACCGGCCCGTCCGTCCAGTCGAAGGGCCCCGGGAGGGAAACACCCTTCCAGGCACCTAACCGCAAGCCGGACGACTTGTCGCGGTTAATTCTGGCCCCTGTTACCTGCTCGTACCGTTCAAGCGCCTTCTGTACCGCCTCTATGTCCCTGCGGGAGGACACAAAGGTCGTTATGTCATCGGCGTACGCGGAAACCCTGGCTCGAGCTCCACCAGGGATAGCAATTCCACGCAGGACCGGACTGCACGCCTCGTCCCTTAGCCGGCGAAGTAGCGGCTCCAACGCCAGGACGTAAAGGAGAGGCGACAGTGGACAACCCTGTCGGACCGACCTAGACAGCGCGAAAGCGCTCGACAGCTTCCCGTTCACCTGTACCACAGCCTTGGGGGAGCGATACAGAAGGCTAATCCAGCGGCTGAAGTCGGGTTCGAATCCGGCGGCCTGCAGGACAGCAGCCAGGTAGCCATGGTCAATCCTATCAAATGCCTTGGACTGATCCAAATTGATCAGCGCGGCCTCTTCGTCGTCTTCTACACCCTCTACGATCGTGCGAATCAAGTGCAGGTTGCTCTGAATTGTTCGTCCCTTCACAGAACAAGTCTGATCCGGTTCCAACAGAGACTCGGCAACTAGCTGCAAGCGATTCGTCAGGATCTTGGCCAAAATCTTTAACTCTGTGTTTAGCAGAGTTATGGGCCTGTAATCGTCTAATTCCCTCCCAACCTTCTTGCCTTTTCTCAACAGCGTGATCACGCCCCTGGTAATCCGACCGGGGATGGACCCCTGCCGAAACCAGTGGTTGAACACGACAGTCAAGATCGGGACAAAAAGCTGCGACATCCTCAAGTACAATTCATAGGGCAAACCATCCAAACCTGGCGACTTGCCACTGCCGACCTTCTTCAAAGCCGCGTAGACTTCGTCCTCTGTAATCTCCCCTTCGCAGCTAGCCGCTTCAGCCGGCAAAAGCCGGGGAAAGTCAGCCAAATAGCTGCGAAACTCCTCATCACGGAGACCAGGCTCCTTGGTAAACCGGTGTTCGAAATGCTGCCGGAACGCCTCGCACATGTCGTCAGTGGACCTAAGGAGATGTCCCTCCGGGTCGCGCACCTCTCGAATGTACCGATCGCCAGCCCGGCGAATTTCTTCTTTGCGCAGTTCTGCGCCCATATTCACAGCTTCGGAAGACATCTTGCTTAACTTATGTCTAATTACCTGGCCCATGTAGCGCCCGCTAGTCGAACGCTCCAGAGCCTCCCTAGCTACGGCTATCTCTAGGGGATCCCCACCAGCCTCCACCCGGGAGAAATTAGATCTAAGAGTCTTTGCCTTCGCAGCCTTATCTAGGTTGAGCCGTTGGCTGTATTGGGTGGCGAAAGATAATGTCTTGTATCTTTATGTATGTTTATTTGAATTTTTCGCTTTGCACCAAATAATGTCTAGTATTAATGTTTATTTCAAATTATGCTGATACTTTTCGTTTCAAGGCACAACTGCCAACTGCTGTAGATAAGAATCGAGTTTTATGTCATAAGAGAACAACGCGCTTTTGTATTCTGACGTATCCGAACAGAACGCGGATTTTTGCTTTCGTCATAAAGTCTCTTTTGTATATTTATGACGCGGAAGTAATTCAGCTTTATTGTCGATCGATACACCACAAGGGTACACTGGATTTTACTAGTAAATATCATTGAGGCACAGTTATTATTAGTTGTAATAATTTTGGCGGCTGTAAAATTCGCTACTGTTTTTCAACACAATTACTTTCATTTGGTTCGTTGAGTATAATTTAAAAGAATCTGTCTTTTAAAAAATAGACATCAGTTAATTTGAAAACGTAAAAGATGAAGACAATTCCAAACATTTTTCTTAATAGAAATTCAATTCACTGTGTATGTGTGTATATATATATATATATATATATATATATATATTCCATTTTTAAACGAGTTATATCGCTACCCAGGTTTCTACAATGAGTGGTGTCTTCAAGCGATTTTTAATAACTGATTTTACCTTTTACCGTGTACTGGTCTAACCCTATTAGGACCAAACACTAAGTATTAAACAATATATATATATAGATAGATAGATAGATATGTATATATAATAAATGTTGAATGAACATGTCAACATGAAATCCCTAAGAGAGACTTCACATCTCCTCAACAACCGTAATATTTCAAAATGGAAATAAAAATAATAAAAAGGGGAATGCGTTGCATTCACTTACGCGCAAATACCCTTAGGAAAGTTATTAATCCGTCGCTTCTCCCTTCAAAAGGGCAGAGGAAAACAACGCGTAACATTCTTAGTGAGCTTGAGGATAGCGGAAGAGGGTTTAGGAGAGATAACAAAAAGACTATTAAGATCTACAAAGAGGAAATCGTTGCCTGTTCTGAACGGAACAGCAAAGTAATTCTAGTGTCTGCAACTGTTGATGTTTTCAATCGATGAGGTTAAATCGGAAGCTAAAGGTGGTTGTAGGATTGCTGTCAGATTTTGTTTTAAAATGTACAAAGATTTTATTCCTGCTAAATCAAAGCTCTTGTGCCAGACTCAAAAACTTAGTACAAATGGCAAAACATTATTAGGCGCAAAATTTTAGAGCACAAGACAACCGCTGCGTAAAATTTTAAATGAAAAATTGCATTTATTTAAAATTTAGAATTATAAAAAACAAAAGATGCAAACAAAAATTTGCATAATTTTTTCTTCGAGCGCCTATTAAGGCAAAATAACAATTTATGATAATCACCAACGAAAAATGGTCGGGGGGATACGACTCTGAAGAAGACAAGGATATATATATATTTTTTAATGACAGAGTAAACAATAAGGCAATAAAAAAGAAAGGTGCAACCACTTCTTTTGATAAACAAAATGACCTACTTGCAAATTGCTACACGGGCTTCTCTGGGACATAGTAATTTTTAAGTACCTATTACGCTGTTCGTTCTTGAGAAAATTGCTCTGAAATGTTTTTGTTTTAGGGGAGAATTTTCAATGGAATTTCAAATGTCTTTTTTCTGTGGTTTGCTGGTAACAGAGCCTTCTTTGTGTTCTCTTGATGTCATTGCCTTCTTTGTTGTTGCAATCAAGTCTTCGCTGTCGAAAGGTTTTCTGCTTACTTTCAAAAAGGTCTTCTCTCCTTTACTGTCGAAATGCCTTTTTCTCGTGTCTTCTGAATGAAACCTTAAGAAAACTTGGGCTCTCTCTGCCATACCATTCGGAATGTTATTAGTTTGAGATTGCGTCTCTCATTTGTCGAAAAAATAATTTCTATAAACTGGAAATAGATCCTTCAAATTTTGACAGGTTTAACCGCTGAGCCGAAAAAGATATACATTGTAATAAATTTTACACAAACCTACATAAAAATACACTTCTCTCGAAAGAACATGCATAGACGATTATACATTTAAACAGTGATAACGTATTTTCAAATAATGAATATAAAATTTTTATACCTGACCTGGTTTCACTTTTATTTGGTCATTTCATCAAAGGGAATTTTTTCTGTTGTTAAATATCTATAGAACTTTCCGCATATAAGACTTATCTAAGTTTTGAAAGCTTTCGTCACCGAAATTGAAATTTTCTGCTTTAAAACATAATGACTTTAGACAAATACAGCTTAGCTCAACAACCTTGTCATAGACGCCAGGAAAGATTTTCCTAGCAAATAAATGGGTGTACTGAAAGTCTCAGCTCTCTCTATAACACTGTGCCGAGTTCTTAACGTAAATATTTTGCCTTTTAAAGTTTTAGTTAATAAAACTTGTTTCCTTGAAGCATATTTCATAGAAACCAGAATTTAGAATTACAAATTTTTATCGTATTTCTAATGCCAAAAGCAACAGTAATAGTTTTTGATATAATTTTTACTAGTGCCAGGCATCATTGAATTGTAGGAGTAATTACTCACTAGTTTTATAATATACCTGTTGAGTGATCGCCCTTGAAACTTTGACTAGTGAAGTTACTAGAGGGCGTCCCATTAGTTGGATATAAAGTCGCTACCATTTACAATGAGGGGTTCGTCCTAGTTTTCTTGTATTTGTTGGAATGAATGCGTGGTTGTAGGAGTGTTTCTTGCAATGAATGAATGAATAATTTATTATTCAGTCCTGAATTTTTCGGTTGGGTAACTGTCATTTCAGCTACAACTAATCGGTGTAGTGCTTTTAATACTAACAATCCTTTTTCTCTTTAGTTTCATTTAAATATTTTATTTTCCGTTGTAAGTATGTATTTGGGATAATTTTAATTGTTTTTGTTAATGTCATCGCACATTAAATACAGGAATTGTAAAGATGGAACAAGTTTTAATTTAAAGGAGAAATTTTGGTACTTGAATTACAACTGAGGAGGGTATATGATGGTTTGGTTAATTACTTTATATAGTTCTTTCAGATATTATTTCATATATTAATTTTAAAATGAAAAATTGTTAATATTTCCAGCGAGTATTAATGGAAGTCAAAAAATTAATTTAAATACACATACATTTTTTTTTAATCATCTCACCCCAAGCAAGGCATTCCACTGCCACTATTGCACATGGGGCTACATAGGGGAAGGTAAAGAGAAGGAGTGGTTAGACATAGGGAATGTCAGGAGGAAGGTGACAGATGAGTAAGGATACCGAGGATGAGGGTTGGGCAGATGGGAAGAGTGTTTGATAGAATGGGAGCAAGTTAGTGTGTTAGGAGGTGTCTATTGACCTTACATTTAAACTCCTGGAGATTGTAGCAGTCGGGGAAGCAATCGTGTGGAAGGGAATTCCACAGTCGGGTAGTGCGAGGAAAGAAACTGTTGGAGTAGAAGTTGCGGTTGCATTTTATCGGTTTCATTGTAAAAGGGTGGGATCTAGTTGCTAATCTAGTATCTCGTGCAAATTCGTATTTAGGGGGCACCAGTGATCTAAGTTCATCGGAGCAGAAGCCGTGAAAGTATTTATAGAAGAGACACAGGGAAGCCACGTCGCGCCGGTGGTAGAAAGACTGCAGGCGGTTTGCCAAGTCGGTATCTGTCACATTACAGACCCTCCTCTGAACCTTATCGAGAAGCCCGAGGAGAATAGCAGGGGCACCCGACCAGATATGGTAGCAGTATTCAATGCACGGGTGGATGGTAGATTTATATATGTGCAGGATAGATTTAGACGGAAAAAACTTCCGGGCCCTACACAGAGAACCTCATAGCAGTGGATTTAGCAATGGATTCGATATAGTCATTCCATTTGAGATCCGCTGAAAGTGTGAGACCAAGGAGGCGTAGTGTTATACTCTCTGGGAGGTAAGCCTGGTCCATGCTAATGGGAGGTAGGTGAGATTGTCGATGATGGTTAATTGAGAATAGCTTCGTTTTAGAAGCATTAAAATTTACTAGCCATTTCTTACCCCAGTCCACTATGGATTGGAGGTCTTTTTCAATCTCGTCTGCGAGGTTAGCTTTGACGCCTACACCAGATTTTTGGTCGAGGCGAGAGTAAACTGTGGTGTCATCGGCGTACAAACCTACTTGGGCTCTTATGGAATCAGGGAGATCATTAATGTATATCAGGAAGAGTGTAGGACCTAAGATGGAGCCTTGGGGGACACCTGCGTTTGTATGGTAGTTTTGGGAGGCATGTCCGTTTAATACCACCTTCATTGTGCGGTTAGAGAGGAATGACTGGATTAGTTGAAACAAATGTCCAGTTATACCATAGCTCCGCAGTTTACATAGAAGGCCAGCATGCCAAACTCTGTCGAACGCCTTAGATATATCCAATGCAACGGTTCGGGCTTCGCCATTCCTGTCGAGTGCCTGGTATATGTACTCGGTGATGGTCGTTAGCATATCAGCAGTAGACCTGGTGAAGCGGAAACCATATTGCTTGTCCGAGAGGAGCCTGTGTGCTGTGAGATGCTGAACCACCTCGGCGTTGATAATGGAAATATATATATATATATATATATATATATATACTTGCTCGCTTCGTTTCTGGTCGTTCTGCTCAATAATATTTTTCTAAAACAATCTGATGGGCTTTGACAAACAATTCTATCCTTGCGTTATGGTGTAGTGAATATCGACTCTGAACGCGAAATCGGAGCCGAGTTCGAATTCCAGTTGAATTCGTTGCATTCACTTACGCGCAAATACCTTTGGGGAAAGGTATTAATACGTCGTCTCTTCCCTCTTAAATAACAAGACAGATTGGATTCTATAGCTTTGGCTGGCAACAAGTCTACCGCAGAGAGTAATGGCAACCTACTGCGGGATAATTTTCTGGCCAGTCAGTCATGTCTCTTTCGAGACATGATCGCCCAAAACGTGTATCACGTATGACTGAATGAGACGAACGCTAGCTAGATCGAGTGGAACCGTGTTCATCAACACGATATCAGCCACGGGTTAACGAGTGAGGCGTCAGCTAGATGGTAACCACGGTGGTCTGAGGAAACCTGAAGACCACCGCTGTAGACGCAGGCTTACATTATTGTTGTCGTGGACCAGGATCAACTCAAAAGTACACTTTAACGTATGTTAACTTCTGTTAAAATAAAAACGAATGTTTAACTTGATGGAATTTGATAAAACTGCGTAACGTTTATGGCTCACGAAGTGAACCCCTCGAACATTTAAAAGTTCGATCTAGCTTTTTGCGTTAACTTTGTACTAATAACCTTGGGAAATATATAAGAATCAATTTCTTCCTTTACCAATCTAACCGTTAAATAGCAAGGTAGTTTGATTTCTCTAGTCTTTGGTGGCAACCAGCCTAGGATTACTCCATACTCAAAACTGGGAAGAAAACAATGGAGGGAAACCACTCTCCTATATTTCTTTAGAACAGTCACAGCAATTCAAATAAGCTGAGCAAATAACACGACTGTCAACGTTAGATAATATGCTTTTTTTTCTTTTTCTTTTCTTTTTTTTTTTTTTTTTTTTTTTTTTTCAAGGAAGAATTACTGTGTACCATACCAAAAGGGTGTGTGTAGTAACTTTATCCGGGGAAAATAGATACTAAGTTCTGACTAATTTTAGATTAGATTACCTAAAATCTGAACGTGCCATAGCTTTTTTTATACATATTTTCCTCGGCCCGCCTACGTCTTGCTTTATCAGATAATAGTGAGAAAGTAGGTAATTGAAATTTGAATATAAAGAAAGAGTTTATAGTCTGAACAAACAAAAATAACCAACGGTGTTTCTATTATTTTTAATTCATGATTAGCCTTTGTTTAATCCAGTCTTAAAAAACGCCCACCACGTGTGTGTGTGTGTGTGTGTGCGCGCGTGCGGGTATATATATTTTAAACAAGTTTCATTAAAGACAATTGACAACGTACTTATTCAGTTGTTCTTGTGTTTACTTTTATAGTGAATGTCTGTAAAAAGTAAACACAAATAATAAAAAAATTTAATCTCAGTACGTTGTCAATTGTCTTCAATGAAACTTGTATAAAATGTATATCAAAACTATCCGAAGATTTTATATATCCGACCGCTTTCAGCTATTCCATTAGCCATTATCAATTTTTTTTTTTTTTTTTTTTTTTTTTTTTTATGAATATGTAGATTTTTTTTTATATATGTGTATTTATAGTGATGGAATTTTTTTTTTTTTCCACACTGTCAGCGCACTTTGGACGTGTTCATAGTTCATCTTATTGAGTGTTTTTCGTATTAGTATTTCCATTATTTTTAGCCTCTTATTTTTTTTTTTTCTTTTAATATGTGCATGAGTCTATTATAGTTGTATTTTTTACAAATATGTTGTGGACGGAATTTGGTAGATTTCCCTGTGTGTGTTTAAATGAGATCAAATCGAGCTATGATGTAACTTGATAGGCATATATTGACATGTCCATTATAATTATTTTTGAGCAACTTGGCGTGGTGTAATGGTTAGTTAGCTTGTCTCGTTAACACTTATTACAACTAAGTAGTGAGTTCGATCCTCACCGGGTACCTCCATACTTTCAACCTTGTACCACATCTAAGCGATGTTTAAAAAAAATTATATTGTAATAGAATTTTCATAAAATACTGTTATCAATGTACTTTCGAAAATCGATAGTCAACTCATAAACAAAGGATTCACTCAAATGAGGCTTCTTGTAAATATATTATCGCCAAGGTAATTTTTGAGAACTAAACGTTGATAAACTGGAAGGTAAAGTAACATGAGAATTTTTTTTTAAATTGTAAAATATAAAATACACTTAGGAGCTAATGAGATGGAATACTTGTTTTATGAAATTTTACAATCACTACCTCCAGCTTATTAAGATCACCTGTTTATTCAAACTATTTGAACCATTAAATGATTTTCCAATACAGTCATTATTTTGTATTTTCTTACGTCGTTCAAGATCCACTGCATTGTTGCGTGGATGTAGGTGGAAGTGCAGATCATGAGGACATATAAGCTGTGCACTGTTGGTGCTGTTGATATCGGCCCCCGGCCGTCCGGCTAGAGTCCGAAATGACCAATTAAGAACAATTTAAGACCGGTTCTGAACCTATCCACCGCGGTGGATCGGTAATGTTTGACCAGTACCTGGACATACGCGCTCAGGTTCCCCACGTTAAAAAAGACCTTGTGGCACATCTCTCTCAAGTGGGGGAGAAAAGTAAATATCATCGGTTCCGGACGAGAAATCTGAGACCAGTTTGAATTCCTTGCATTCACTTACGCGCAAATACTCTTGGTATTAATCGATCTCTTCCCTCCAGCTATGGGTCAAATAACAAGACAGATTGGGTTCTAAAGCATTATTTGGCAACCAGTCTACCGCAGAAAGTAATGACAACTTACTGTGGGAAAATCTTTTGTCCAGTCAGTCATGTATCACGTATGGCTCTTAACTGGCAACGGTACTACGACGTGATGTAATGGTAAAGAAATTTGTCTCGCTAGATCATTTATGACTGAATATTAAGTTCAATTATCACTGGGTCCTCTCTACTTTCGGCCTTGTGCCACATCTAAGCTACGCTTAGAAGCCAACCAAATAGGATTGACAACGGTTGAAGCTAGACGTGAAAACATAAACTGTAGGGATCCTACTTTCATGTGTCTGTTCCACAAAGTAGCGGTTCTCGAGATGAAGTTATCTGAGTAGAACTTCCACCTTACTAATGGAATACGAAGAGAATGAGGATGAGTCACTCTGGATACGTGGCAAGACGCTTCATAAGTATGTCTGAACTGGTGGAAACTAAAGAATGTAGCTGGCCTAAATATTTACCATGGAAATAGCAATATTTACGATAGGCATGTGACGTTTAGGATGTGGAAAAAGGGCTGTAATGTTGGATAATAATTCACCACTCACAAGGCTGCTTCAGTCCCGCTTATTGCGTATTTGAAAAATCATCCCCTAATTGTTAAGACTACCCGTTGCATTAGATCAGTCAGTTAAGTGCCATACATGATACACGCTTGGGCGATCATGTCTTTTTGAGACATGACTAACTGGGCAGTAGGTTGCCATTACTTTCTGTGGTAGACTGGTTGCCAGCCAAAGCTATAGAATCCAATCTGTCCAGTTATTTAACCCATAACTGGAGGGAAGAGACGGATTATTACCTCTACCAGAGGGTATTTGCACGTAAGTGAATGCAAGCAATTCAACTAGAATTCGAACTCGGCTCCCCGATTTCTTGTTGCGAGCCGATATCTACTGCACCACAACACACATCCGTTGCACTAGGTACCTAAGAGTATTTGTAGTGGGATACTAGTATGTATGGGTAGAAATGCTTCACTATGATGTTTTGAAACTCAACACTGCGTGTGTGTATCTGTACGTTGTATAGTAAATATTCATGGGTCACTAGAGTAGAACATTTATCCCACAAACAATATTGATGAACTCAGTGAGTCTGGGTAAAAAATGATGTAGGCCTTCGTGTTGAGTCTGAGGCTCTATGGGAAGCTGAATGGATGCATAACATCGCTATCACGAGTGATCACTCCAAACACCACCGTAATAACCATTACTCGTCCAACTATTTCCGAATCCTCTGTGCTGTCCAAAGATTAACACCAAACACTCTGAAATGTTCCTATTGGAGCTTCTGGAGCGAATGCCAAGCAGTACAACATGCGGTTTCCAAATTCCTGACGGGATGAATTGCATAATGCTAATCATTTTCTCACAGATGGTGGCCAACTGACCCTATTATATTGTGAAGTAGACTAATTCAAAAACAACGCGCATGCGCGAAATTAAAAATTCAAAACTGAGAAAATAACCCATCTCGCTATATATATATATATATATATATATATATATATATAACATGGAAATTGAAAAAAACTACCTGAATGTAGCTCTACGTACTTATGGCACGCTTAGTTTCATAAGAAAAATAACATTTCCTAAAATGTTATTTTATTTTGTTCTCACACGCTCTCTCATACACAATGATTAAGTAGAATGTTTCTTGAATTTTGTAAACTTTCCGTAAAACTATCAATGGTGAATTTTACTAAAGATAATACCTTTAAAATATCTTCTGCTTTTGAAACAGAAAATGTTCATAAGAAATATTTCTTTTAAGAAATATCAGTGATATTATACTAAGATTTCAATATTTTAATTATAAAAAATCTTTTCTAAAAAATGAAACTTTTTATTTTAAAGTATATGCTTACATATATGATTTTCTGTAGTGAAAATAGCTGAGGTACCTACTAAGAGGATGTGCGTTGTGGTACTGTGGAGGATGTGCGTTGTGGTACAGTGGATATCGGCTCGGAGAAATCGGAGAGCCGAGTTCGAATTCCAGTTGAATCCATTGTATTCACTTACGCGCAAATACCCTTGGGAAAGGTATTAATCCGTCTCTTCCTTCCAGTTATGGGTTAAATAGCAGGACAGATTGGGTTCTATAGCCTTGGTCGGCAACCAGTCTACCGCAGAAACAATGGCAACCTACTGCGGGATAATCTTCTGCCCAGTCAGTCATGTCTCTTTCGAGACATGATCGCCGAAGCGTGTATCACGTATGGCACTTAACTTTTCTTAGTAGGTCAGTCAGTTACCTTGAATCTTTTTAGTAGTGCAACCCGCCTTGTGCCATAGATAATGCGACTCGCTGCTCGAAACGGGTTACCCATGTCTGATTTAGATAAAAAAAAAAAATTGTTTCCTTTTATTCTCATGTAGATGATTTCTTTATTTGAGATCCCTTCCCTTACATTTAATGAATGAGCACATAACGACTAGAGTGGTAAACAGACTCGTCTTGCTGTCGACACCTTATAATGGCTTGTAATCCAACTC
The DNA here is from genome assembly GCA_037127315.1 of Ascarosepion bandense. Classification (NCBI taxonomy): domain Eukaryota; kingdom Metazoa; phylum Mollusca; class Cephalopoda; order Sepiida; family Sepiidae; genus Ascarosepion; species Ascarosepion bandense. Next base: position 6,243,323 of record JBBBDQ010000293.1, read on the forward strand.
TGCAATTAGAATGAACGCGCATTTTTACACATCACTCTTTTTACACTCTGAAGAGAATAGCCTGCAGTCTTGCAAGTACATTGTTGATTTCAAAAGGGTTTTAAGACTTGCTGGTCTCACATGAAAATGTTTGACAAGCGAAAAAATGATCATATATATCGACAAGTAATCTATGCTTTTAAATTCTGAAATGACTTTGGTCGTACTGGCAAAGAGATTTTACACTGAACGCGTCATCTCAAATTTCAATGTAAGATGAAAAGAATTTTCTGCCAAAAATAACAAAGCTTTTTTCTTTAATTGGTGGTTCGAGCATATAAATATATTTTACCGACATTTTTTTTTTTTTTTTTAGTACTTTAAATCACTTTGGTCATATTCCTGATTAAGGTTGTTTCGAATCAGAGTAAATCGTTACAATCACATTTTGATAGTTTTTTTTTTTTTTTTTAAAATGCGTTTTATCGTTTTATATATATATATTATATGATTAATATGGAGAAGTTTGTAATTTAATCTGAACAGATTCATACCGACTTAGAAGTTTTGTGAAGATGTCGTTATGATATCCTCACTCGTCAGAACGGTTTTTCTAATGACACCGCTTTAAGTACCTTCACTCTTCGACAATACCAATTGTTTTAAAGTGATGATTTAGAACTGAAATAAAACCGAAACATGGAAGTGAATTTATACGTTTTCTTTGTTCATGAGAATTTACAACAAAAATAAACATTTCTATTAGATTGCTTATTTATTGTATTAGTTATTGGAATGGATGGTGAACCATCGTCTAATTGCCAGTTGATACAAATTTTATATTTTCTTATAGTTGGTTCACATATTTTAATAATTTTGTAAATCTATATATAACATCTATTTTTGTATAAATCGGTAAATAAATTTAATTACATTAATTATAATTGTGTTAGCTTTTTAGAATGTTTTAAATTGAAATTTTTTCTTGTAAATAATCTAATAGTGTTTGACATTTTTATTTTAAATTCTCAAGAGGAAAAATGTATAAATTCACACCTTTTTAGTTTTTATTCCAATCGTAATCATCGCATTTTTTAAAAAACATTGATGAAGAATGAAGATAAATAAATTTAAAAAAAAAATAGCAGCCTAATGGGCAGAAAAATGTCCTTCCGTCTTATTGGTATGTTTATTCCTTTTTGCTGAAAAGAATATTAAGGATTAAAGTGTTTGCTCACTTCGCTTGATAACAAGCTATGTTAACCCTGTGAGTTTCTTATTAGCTTGACTTATTGTTGATTTCTCAGGCTAGAAGAGACATTGGGCATAACTTTAATGTAATTTATTAGCAGTATAGCCTGGCGTTGCTCGGGTGTAATGAAAGTTTTAAAACTAATCCATGGTCCTGGAGCTCAGACTCAGCCTAAAGAATATTTGTGTGAAGTTTGATGAGAATCGGATAAAAATTGTGGATTTGTATAAAGGACATACATACAGATAAACAGATACACACACACACACACACACACACACACAAATCTTGCTTTATATATATATATATATATATATATATATATTATCTATTTTCTGCACTATTGTAAGAACTGCAACTTTGAAACTTCTGAATATCGTTTCTTATGTCTTTGTCTATATCAAATTTGATTAAAATCGGACCACTCCTATAACCCGATTTTTTCGATTTTTCGATATTTATCGGGGGTACCTCGACACAAACTTAGCTAAGAACACTCGCAGACGCTTATAGTACAACTGTGTAAATTTTCAAGAAAATCGGTTCAGCCGTTTCGGAGTCTATAAGTAACGGACACACACACACGCACACACAGTCACATTTTTAATAAGTTTAGATAATTGGGCATAGTGTGTACTGCGTCGGTGCAAAATTATTACTTCGACTCTCTACTATGCATACATCTGATGGTCTTAACGAGCATTGGAATGACAGCATCGAGTTTAGGAAAGAACCGAAAAATTAATAGCAAAATCGAGTTTCATTGTTTCTAAGTTGGTGTAATGCGCACAAACTTGTCATTTGAGATATTTTTCCTCTCTGCTCATTCTGTGTTACCTCTCTATTGCAGTGAAAAACTAATACTAATGTTCGAACCAGTGTTAGCATTGATTCTCGCACCGTAAACTCTCAAGATGTATTTGTAGTGAATTCATGCCACAATAGCAAACTGATTTAATTTGTTTAAATACAAAAATCAGACAAAAGGGGAAATGCGGAAAAAATCTGGTCTTCTGTCTTATAATTAAACTTAGCTAGACACAATCACTGACCCAAACAGACCTCAGTATTCCTTACATCAGATCAACATATTTGTACTTATCATTTCTTCTTTTTCTTCTTTTTCTTTCTTTTTCTTTCTTTCTTTTAATCATTTCACCCCAAGTAAGGCAGTACCGTCACTGGTGTAGGGGGTGTCGGATAAAGGGCAAGTGAAGAATGGGAAACCAGTCTGAAGACTGTTGCGAGGGTAGTGAGAAATAAAAAGAACAAGATACACGAGGTGATGGGGGAAAGAACGAGAGAAGGACTGAAGTCAAGTGAACAAGAGATGGGAATTGACGTTGCATTTAAATTTTTGGAGATTATAGCCATCCGGGAAGCAAGTATACGGAAGGGATTTCCACAGGCGGGAAGTGCGAGAAAGGAATCTGACGGAGTAGAAGTAGCAGCTGCATTTAGTTGATTTAACTGTAAAAGGGTGGGACCTTTTGGCCAGTCTGGTTGCTCGAGTAAATTCTTGTGAAGCGGGGCATCAGTGAGCTAAGCTCGTCGAAGCAGACGCCATGAAAATATTTGTAGAATAGACAGAGGGAATCCACATCCCACTGGTGAGAAAGTGGCTGGAGTCGAGCTATCAGGTTAGGACCGATCACGTTACACATTCTCCTTTGGAGCCTGTCGAGGACCCTGAGATGAATAACAGGGGCGCCCGACCAGATATGACAACAGTATTCAATGCACGGTCGAATGGTTGATTTGTATATGTGCAAGATGGACTCAGGTGGGGAAAAACTTCCTGGCCCGACACAGTGACCCAACCTTCATAGCAGTGGTTTTAGCTATTGATTCTATGTAAAGGTTCTACTTGAGGTCGGAAGAGAAGGTGAGGAGCGCAATATATTGCTTTCAGGTAGACTCACTACATCCACCACAATAACTCAGTATCTCCATGATGTCGTAACTAATATGTAGAATTCTTACCTATAGTGGGAGGGGAATAAAACAACAATTTAAAATCACCAATGATTATTTACAATACGATATATAATACAAGAATTTAAAAATATAGTGTTAATAATAAAAACACAATTACTGATATGTGGCAGAAACATCAGTTGACTGGATGAAATCAATACTGGACTTTGATAATATAAACGCTTATTCGTTTAACTACTCACTCAAATACAAATAAAAAGATCACACCCGAAATACGAAATACGCCCTAAAAACTGATTTTTCAAAGCGTACCATAGATATGGCACAAGGCCGAAAGTGTGGAGCATCTATTGATGATTGCACTCACTACTCAGTTGCAATTGATGTAATTGTAACGAGACAAACTTGCTAACCATTGCACTACGCTGAAGTAAGCATGCTCTAATAGAAACAGGCGACCAACGATTGGCTATGGAGGATGATGCGTAATAGCAACAGCAGTTGATTGGCGCCTCTTGAAAATATTGGTTTTTAAAAAGAAACTTTAATTTGCGTTTTCCTTCGTCAAGCGTAGTTAGATACGTAACGGGAAGCGCTTCTCTCCGGCCGCTCAGTATTTCTTTATGCCGCTGAACTCGGACTCTGTCGTTAACGAAAGACATGCTTTTTCTACAACCAAACTTTTCTGATGTAAATCCTATTTTATAGAATAAGTATTTCATAAAATTTCAACCCGTTATGTATTTTCTTTCTGTTCTGCATAGTTTTGTTGAAAACATTTTTACTGGTTTAGTTCTATCATCTGTAGATAGAAATACCACTTCAACTTTATACTTAAAATAATTTCGAAACTAAAATCTTTTATGGGATAAATATTTCATAAAATTTAAGATTTTTTTTTACAAGAATCTTGTTTAATGGATTTCTGAGATATCATGTTAACTGTAAAAATATAGTCCGCAATACCGCACGTTACAAAACGTTACAAACATTGCCCTATCGACCTTGT